>JABUIW010000037.1:2056861-2101763 GCA_013363375.1 Menidia beryllina
CACGCTGCCGTGGAAACCGGTTTTGATTTCAAGGCCTTGACAAAAATGATTGACCTTGTTAAAAGGCACAAACGCGGCGAGCTGCCATCACCTTTTGACCCCCCACCCCCCCTCTCTGTTGTTGTCCTGCTTGCCTCAGATACTTAAAGGTGGTGTGATTAATGTTGGTGTTGTTAATGAGCGCGGCCCTTTTTTCTTCCATTCCCCTGGCTGACATCTGTTCACCTTACCCGGGCAGAGAGAAAGTAATCCAGTGCCTGGCCGGGAGGCAGAGCGCAGTCAGCTAACGTAGATTAATTGGAGTAACAGCGCGTCGAGAGCTGCCCGCCAACTTCCTCGGCTCGGCGCTGGGCCGGATTCAGCGGTGGGTTTTGCTTAAATAATCGACATTTAGCTGCAACCGAGTGTGGAGGTGACTGATACTAGATGCCCAAAGCGGCCGCACTCCAGGACAAATAATAGCATCGTCCTACGACTGGGTTTCTCGGCAATGTGCAATAAACAGTGAAACCAAAACGCTTTGGCTGCAAGATCGTTCAATGCCCAGATTTGCCTCTGAAATTTTTTAATCGCTGGTGCTGAAAAGCTTTAAAATGTCTTCATTCTCAAGGTTTCAACAAATATCTCATGTCTAATCTGTGTTATGTATGAGATATTGTATATGTATATATAAACCTAAAATTGTACATACATGTACATATATTTACATACAAATAATTATATATTAAGTATATATACATTTGTGTATTTGTAAAGAACCATTTTTACCCTCTTCAACCAGAAGCTCATACTGATTTAGAAACATAAAAAGGGCACTGATCTCATCAAACTCAACAGGAAATTTAAGGATTTCCCAAAATGTCAAACGAAATCTTCGGGCTTCTGTGATCATAATCTCGGAATTATCTTACCGGGTAAAATATAGAATGTAGGATTAATGGCTGTCACACAGCAGAGAGTCTGTTACCATTGTTATCGGAGGCTCCTCTGCGCTGCCAGCTATGAGACAGTGCAAGGGCAGGTTAATCTACAGCGGCAACCTGATCACAGAGGAGCTCCTCCATCACAAAGTGGGATGTGCTGTTAATTGGAACAGGATTAGAAAGGCATTCTATGGACCGGCCGAATGAAAGTTAAGGAGAGGGAGAGTTATTTGTGACTCGGAGGTATGATTTCAAGTCACCCTGCGGTTGCCCCCCACTCCCTTGTATCCCATTTGTTTAATTCTTCTCAAGCTTTTTCTATTAGAAAAAAGCATTCTGAATTCCCTTTTGCAAAAAAATGTGTCTTGCTGGCTTGTATCTGTCCTCTGAACCTCTCACGTTTTAAATTTCAGATTTGTATGACACCCACATTTAAATTAAATGATTTGAGGTTTGAGAGCTGTACCCTAACATAATCTTATAATCTTATGTGACTCTAATCTTATATTCAATCCAAGTTTACAAAGGCATAACAAAATCCAGAAAGAGGCCTTGTGTCTCCTTCCAAAGATTTTCATTAAATGCTGTGAAAAGTTCAATCATAATCATTAAATACTTTAAAGGAATGCCTGTTAAACAACCGTTTCCTTAACATAATTGTACAGTTATTTTACTCACAAAGATTTATTAGTAATATTCAAAACAATGTGCACGTCCAAACATGGATGGACATTTAAGAGAAACCGGCTGAAAACTTTAAAATCATGTTGGACTTATCCCCAGTTTTGATGTAATAAACCTGCTTAAAAAGTGGTTCACATGTACATTAAGTACTTTTAAAGGGATTTGTGTTAAAACTGTTTTTAAAAAAACCCATTTCTAGTAACTAAATGTTCCACCAGCTGGTCATTAGCAGGTATTATATATCAGTTGTCATGTTTTAGAAGATTGCAGTGCCAGTCTCTCTCTCCTTTTCTTTTCTCATCTTTCAACCCTGTCATTTGAAAAAAAAAAAACCTGTCAACCCCTATCCCAGACACCTCTGAGCCTCCCACTCTCACCAAACTTCCACATCCCTCTGCCGCTCCCAGATGTTATTATTCCAACTCCCATAACAAGGGTGTGATAGACTCCTCAGCACAAAAATCCTATTATTATCTGTCAACTGTGGACTACATCTCTAAGCTGATTAGCTGGAGCTGTCTTTTCAGAGTTTCAATTAGGACCATTCTGAGCAGTCGGGCAGATTGCACGCCTGGTATTCATTCGTTCACGTTCCTAGAGCTCGACGCAGTGTTAAAATGGAGTAATCCAAGAAGCCCATTACAGCGGTGTGGATAAAAGAGCCGGAGAGGGATGACATCATGGCATATGTTAATACTGATCTCAGAGGAAAATGGTTAAAGTAGCTATTAACAGCGATCCAAAGCAATTTACAGCACCGGCGAGAGATGTGCAGTTTTAGCATAAACGCCGCAGCTGGCAATCATACGACTGTCTCACACACACACACACACGCGCACAGTTTTTTGTTCTGCTTTATAACCACAGAGCAAAAGAGGAGCATATCCAACGGCATCACCTTTGCCTTTTAAGTAACTCTGTGATCTGCAAAAATCGGTCAGACGCGACATCAAATCTGCGTGAGCGCCGGAGGGCTGATTTAGGAAAAACAGGATCCCGAAGGGCCCGAAGGACTACGAACACCTCGGGCGCGTGCCTGATTCCCCCCCCCCTTCCCCATCTGCGTCGGTTTTGTAGGAGCTTTGACGGGACGCGGCGTCCCTCGCCGGGGACGGGAGGCCCGGGGAAGAACAACAGATCAGGAGGCTGAGGGGGATAAAACTGAGGGAGATGAAGCCGGAGGTTGTGACTCCTATGTGCTAATGGATTTAGGTCAAATGGTGATATGATTTGCTCAGTGTGTGTGTTTGTGAGTTCATGTGTGCATAAGTGCGTGGTTTTGTCATTAGCATTAGAGCCAAAATATGATGATCTGGAGGTATTATCAGTATCTGTTTAAGGTATCCGGCTTTGTAAAATACCCACTTGACACAGGAGTCACTACTACATATTATCATTGGGTCTGTGCATGACTCCATGTTTTTTTTTTTTTTTTTTTTTTTTTTTTTGCATGCACACGCCACATTTACCCGCTAATCCCACTAGTCATTGTTAATCCAGCTGTGTGCCGGCGCAGAGATATGTTGTACATGGCTGACGACAACAGAGTCACCCGTTCTGATGTCACACACTTGTCTGTATTTCCGTCGCTGCTCCTGCAGAAAAAAAAACGAAACAACAACAACAAAAAAACAACTCCACATCCGAGTCTGTCTCCGAGAACAAACCCCTCCACCTTGCGCCGCTTATAGCGCACTAAATTTACCTCAAGTGGCGAAGGCGTGCGCGGTGTGAGTGAGTGTGTGTCTGTGTGTGCAGAGAGCGCCGTGCCACCGCGTTCTCAGCGGTATTCATCTGACAAACGGCTCAGTCTCGCTTAAAGCGTCAGTCTGAGAGTGGAGGGAAGAGAGGAAAACCAGGATACAAGCAAACACACGAGAATCTCTGTAGCAGTCTTGTACAATTTACCAAAGAACAGCCTCGGCAGAGCAGGTGAGAAGTAGTTAGTATCACCTGTAGACAAGAGCTTGCTTCTCTGTCTTTTTTTTCCCCTTGTGAGTAAAGGAATATTATTTGCGCTGTCAAGTGCCGCTTTGTTCGAGATAAACTGCTAAATCTGTGTAAAAAATACCTATACTCAGCATTCCCAGCAGAGGAGATTTTTTAGGACGTTTTGATTCGAAACTAGAAGGAGTGTTCTGTGATCACGGAAAACCAGATTAGGATTTGACTGTCCGCAAAGAGTGGTTGGGATAAGCGTGAGTTTGGGGGGAATAAAAAAAGAAAATTAGGCAAGAGGCATAGGCATCCGGAGATTTAGAGCAGATGAACAGCAAACACCGAAAAGAAGCATGAGAAGGAGATCACGCAAAAGAGGATGGAAAGAAAAAGGAATGAGGGAGAAAATTAAAACCCATGAGAGAGAAGAATTGGTGAGATTAGGATTGAGCAGAGTGAGAAGTGGGGACACGGCAGAGATTGGAGGCCAGGATGAACATTAGAGTAAGAGTAATTCTGCTCCGAAAGATAGCTGAGAAAAAAAAATCACAGAAAATATTACGATATAAAAACAAATTTTAAAAAGGGAGGGGAGGGGAATAAAACCGGAAATAAACCCACAGAGTGACGGATTGATTGAGAGATGATGAGAGCTAAAATATAGTAGAGGAGACAGCAGATGGTGGGGATTATTCTGGACTAAAATACTCGGGGATCTGCAGATAGAGGGCCGCAGACATAAACCGTTACAGGCCCCATCTGCCAGAAATAGGCCTAAAATAGTCGCGGGCCCACTGTCCACATGACGATCAAACTGAAAGAACCGGAACAGCTCTCCGTGTCGTCATCTACAGCCCCGTAAAACCAACAAGATGGTCTTCAAACGGGTCCCGAATGGCGTCCACTGACGCACAGACACACAACTGCCCACTCAGTCTGCAAAACAGGGGCAGGGGAAGGGATCGGGGGGAGGTGGCGGGGCGGCATCTCTTTACCTTTCCCGGTGTGAAGATCTAGCCGTGAACCTGCAGAGACAGAAAAGACAGAAACAAGAAATTATTAGCCTCGTTACCAAGCGGACCACAGACTGCGCTGATCAAAAGAAAAGTTAAAAAACAAGAACTATGCGATCAGAAATCCTCGACATTTGCGTCTCCCTGCTGGCAAACATGGCGCTCGCCCCCAACTCCACTTTACTCAACGCCCCTCTGTGATTGCCCATGGAGTCGTGTCACTCAAGGCTTGTATGTTACGTTCCTGCTGAGGCAACTACTGTAAATCAGTATATGCC
Organism: Menidia beryllina; assembly: GCA_013363375.1. Taxonomy (NCBI): domain Eukaryota; kingdom Metazoa; phylum Chordata; class Actinopteri; order Atheriniformes; family Atherinopsidae; genus Menidia; species Menidia beryllina. The sequence goes on from JABUIW010000037.1 coordinate 2,061,698, forward strand.
CGTCTCAGCGTTACACATTGACTTAACCTACGCGTGCACGTGGGAGCGTGTGCACGTGTGCGTATTGACTAATTATCTGCCTGACAGGGGACAGTTAATTAAATCCTCCCCTGGCAGTGGGCATGAAGTAATTATTGTGCATGGTTGCATGTCCACCAAAACAAGAAGCAATCAGTCACGTGTGCGCCCCGCCAAACACGCGTGCACCGCAAAGAACGGCCCCTAAAAGACTGAACACGCACACCGGTTAAACACCCGCACACTTTAGCGCAAATCAGCCTGTTGTTTAAAGGGAAAAAGAGATCATAAATAGCTTTTCAGTGACACGTGCGCCCAAATTAACTTTTTTTCTTTCGGTATTGTCGTTTTGTTGTTTTTTCCGACGTGTGCCAGGCTAACTAAAAACAGATGGCGGCTGAATGTGACTGCATTGACTCGCATCTGACAGGCTGCCAATAACAAGTTTCCAGCTGTCGTCATCCCGGTTGGCACCTTGTCTGACTTCCGCTCCGAGCTGAACGGAGGGGATGAAAGAAAAAAAACAAAAACACAAAAAAAAAAAACAGTACGCCTGAAAGAGCAGAGAGGAACAAAAGTCTGCTGCGGATGTGCTGACGGGCGGAGGCGCCTAAAAACGATGTAAGAGGTGCTGTAATCGTCACGCTAGTCCGCATTTTGAAACGTACAAAAAAAAAAAAGAGGGACAATATCGTCTGCACAATTCCCAGAAGTCTCAGCTCTTCCGGCCCGAAGCTTCCGAGCCGGAGCTAAACTGCTCAAAGCGGTTGGTCCGTGCACATCTGCAAACATCTGCCCTCTGGTATCCAGACCAGCGCGGTTGGAAGGGCCCCCGCTGAGAATCTGCTTTCAACCCACGGCTCCTTAGTACTTTCTGGAGACTCTTCTCATGCGCGAGTCCAATAAATCGCTGCCCGGCCCCATGGCTCCGTTTGGCGGATTTTCAAAGAGGGGGCAGAACAGACACTGACCACCCAGGCGGTAAAGGAGGCCAGGTCACAAAAGGAGACTCACTGGCATAAAAACAAGTCTTTCTTTCCACCACACATACAGAACTACAGTCAAATTCCAACAAAAAAAAAAAACTCCTAGGGACACTAGCTAACATGGAGATTTGGATGACTGCTCCAACATGTTTAAAATAATAATAAAAAGAGAAAGCATCCCTCCATTTTCTATACCGCTTATTCCAAAAGGGGTTGTGGCCACTGCTAGGGACAAATTGGATTGAGACAGAAAGCATCCTATGTTTAAAATGAGTAAATTTATCATTTCTTTACATATCTGAAAACTTGAATTTGACGGTAGTGAAAAACGGCAGCCGTTTCTTTAAGAGAGGAATAATGACCTATTCTATTGTAATTCAGGATTCTCCCTGCTCAATATACCTTATTCTTAATCATCACATTATGTGTTTAATGACGTACCAAATATATGAAACCGGCGAAGGGCACAGCACCTGGACCGTTCTGTTACAAAGCCGTCCTGTTATGACATATCTGGCTCCCAAAAAAAAACACAAAAAAAAGACATCTGGATGGAACCATATGTCTAATTAAGCAAACATGTAACTATAAGTAAAGATGGTGCCATTGCTGGTTCCCGAGGGACTAATGCACCACGTTCCATCTGCATTACATGTCATCTCTCTCACACATACAGATGTTTCTAGACTTTCAGTCTTCTTGTGAACCACGGACTTTCCCAGCGTTTGTGTTGCTGCCTTCGCAGACTTTTATTTCAAGAACTTTCAATAATTAAGAGTGTCATCATCATGAGATATTTTTTTCAATATCATTATTCTTGAATAACAAATATAAAAAAATCAAAGATACATTCTTCAAAAGAATTCTGAAAATATTTCTTCTATATGTCGTTTGTGAATGAAATAAAGTTTTTTATACAAAGAATTAATTCTGGATTAGTCAACATTTCAACGCACTAACCGCTAAATGACTAAGTCAGTATTTCTCCTTGTGGAAAATTGTCTTAATAGAGGTGTTTAACTCTTTAAAATCCAGCCCAAACATTTGGTACAGCACATTTTTCACTTTTTATACTAAACTGCACCAACCTGAACCAGCTCAAAAGTAAGTTTATTTAGATATGCAAGGCCTAAATTAGGCATGAGTTATGATATTTCTTTTTACAATGTCACACTTATACCACAAAGTTTCATCTAAAGTGTTGATACTGGTAGTTAATGCTCCAAAGAAATGGAAAAAAAAAAAGCTAAGAAAAATTTTCCTGTCTTTTCCTGCCCAGGAGATCAAGTTCATGGTGAAATATAACCTTAAACGTGTCGGGCAGTTGAGCACCAGAAAACTAGAGACTCCTGTCGTGTCTGATAAGATGCAGAAAGCGACGCCCAGGACAGAGAAAGAAAAACAAGAGGCGGGCTTGTAACACCTAAGGAGAGACCATGACGGGTTTTTTGAACCCCTAGCCCGCCTGGACGTCTTTCAGGGCCAGGGGCAGCCTGGCGACGGCATGTTTTGGGCCAAGTGACTGGCGGCCGAACGAGGCAGAAATGGAACGAAAATAAAAACCGGATGAGGTGAGCTAGAGGATAGAGAGTGGTGCTGGCGTCGGCGTGCCATTAAGCTCTGTTAAACTGTGTGATTAGCCGCTGCCTGAGTCCACCTCCAGCGGGGCTCCGGTTCATTTCAACCTCTGAAGCGCTTTTCTTTCCTGAGTGAGAATTTCAAACCGTTACCCAAGCTCAACAGTTTGCAGTGGCTGCCAAGCACCTTCAAGGGAATGTCAGTTGCCATGGAGATCTTGCCATCACCCCCTGCCCCCGCTGCGGCCCCCCCACCCCCCCCCCCCCCCCCCCCAACAGGAGTATAATAAAAGTTAAAAAGAGACTTTGATGGTCACATATCATGAACCGTTGTGCTGTTCTTTCTGGTGTGCTCTTCGTCTTTGCTTCCATGACAGACACAGCTGTTTGTGTGGATCTGCTTCTCTGATTAACTGCATTAGCAAACGCTCGTGTGAAGCAGGAGTCCGAGAGGCTTTTTAAGGGCGCTGATGGCCCCGAGCGTGGAATTTAAGTCACGAGAACGAACGCTCAGAGAGAAAAGGTGAGGGCTCTAATTAAAGATGGCCGAGATGCTTTACTGGATGGTTTGACATGAACACAATGTTTTTTTTGTTACATTTTGTTTTCCTCTGTTAAGCTTTTGTCACACAGCTCCCAGTGTATTTTAAATACATCACTTTCACTTGCCTGTTTATACTACTACAAAGAGCAAAGCAGCACCAGTAAACCTAATCATTCTTGGCTTCCTTTTGCTCCGCCTGCATCCCACAAGTATTGATTCAAAGCAGTGTCAGAGCACTTAAAACAAGAGCTGAGTGGAAGGGGGATAATGCTGCCCGTATGCGGGGCGGAGAGGCCAGTCTCATCACATTGCCATGTTTAATCAAAGCATACTGCCGGAGCCGGTGCAAACGGGAAACCCGGCTTCAGTTCAGCTGGGGGATTACGTCCAATTAAGACAAACAGTTCGCTTTTTTGAAGAAGAAGAGAAAGGAAAGTAGAGGAACTCCTCAGCGGACAGTGAAACACATCCTCACCGGGAGGGGAGGACCCGACAAGCTCAAACTACGTCCCGCCGGACCCTGCTGCTCCGCTGGAACCGCTTTCCTGTAAAACCGCCTCTCTGGCACGCGTTCACACATAAATCCATGACCCACGGTGTTCGCACCTGATTCTCGCCCCCCCTGGGTCTTAATCAAGTTGTTTTGTTTGAGGAAGTATTCATTAGTTTGTTTCTTTGATTGTGTGAGCGCGGGCCCGCTCGGGGCATGTTTACTGAGCATCAAATGGACCCGCAACGCAGTCCTTGAAACTGCCGCAGACAAAATTTTGAACGCAATTAATGGTAGAGGATTTTCTTTCTTTTTTTTTTCGTCATTTTGCCCCCACCGCCACCACCACCAACAACCAGTTTTCTTTGTTATAGGAAATGGAGGTCATCACAAAGCAGGCTGCAGAGGAGGAGGTGTTAAAGATGTTTTCCTTTATGGACAATGATTTGTTTGTTTTACGCTCCAGCTCCCAAACCTCCTGGGCCCTAACCTACATTACCACACAATGACTATTAATCATTGATGATCAGACCTTTTAATATTGCTCATGTAAAATATATAAGCATGCCAATAAAACAAATTAAGCACTGTTGTTCTTTTTTATAAAAAAATGTAAAAAAGCAATACATAGATACATAAACAGGTCTATCAACATTATTTTTGCTGATTTCCTCATTTTACATGAATTTGATCTAAATCTGGTAATTGAGTGTTTTAAAGGTGTGGAGGTTTACGCAAAGGTTATCCCCTTAGCTGCCAAATCATGCTGGCCTTAATTCAACCCTCTGCTTCACATCAGTGAAAGAAGAAGAAAAAAAAACATTATATTTAGAGGGTTCAAATGTCTCGTTTTCAGAAATAATGAGCCGTCTCGGTAACTCAAAGGCCTTGCAAATCTCACATCTAAGGCAAATGCAGGGCAATGATTTAATCCAAACATTCGTCATGACTTAGCAGAGAAACGTCTCCAGAGGTCAATTAGCGCCAACATAGAAATCTCACACATAGGCATACAAAAAAGCTCAGCAAAGCAAAGATAGTCGGCACCGACAGGCCAGGACGGTAACGACATTAAAAAGTGGCACTCAAAAACATCCTGCTCTCACCACGCATGTCACCAAACACACTGATGTCCCTTATTCGCAAGTCCTGCTTAAATTGGAGCCAGCGATGAAAGAAAGGGAAGCCGTCGGAGTGGCCCCATCAAAGAGAGAGACTCTCCCAGCCAACTCTGAGGATCCGCATATGCTTTTATCATAACAGTCAGGCATAAGTGGGGGCAGCCGGATTATTTTTCGCATTCTCTCCCAATCAGCCTTCCCTGCCAAGAGGCCCAGTCATTTAACTCCTGGCCAAGAATAAAAACAATCAAAGCGAGCACAACAGACTGTTTTGGCTCGCTTTGATTGCTTCCAAATCACGGTGGAAACGTTTTGGCCCTTTTTATTTCCCGATGGTCTTGAGGTCTTAAGACACTCCAAAATAAAATTGGGCAGGGGCTCAGCAATCTACCAAAGTTGGCTTGTAGAAGTTCTTTCAGAATGTTTCATTAAGATACAAAGTACACTTTTTCATCAAAGGATTCAGAGAATATGTTGAGACGTCTGCATGGAGGGAACCAATCCATATTGGATGCCCATGATCTTAAGGCCTTAAGGTGCCGCAGCATGATTCCATCATGAAATCGCTGCATGGGCCACAGAACACTTCAAGAAATCATTACCTATTAACCCCGATTGCCATGCGGACCACAAATGCAAGCTATGTCATGCAAAAAAGAAGCCAAATGTGGATGTGACCCTTCAACAACTGAGTAATCTCTGGGTCAGAGCCATTTGAAAATGTTCTGAGTGGGAAAACTGTTCCGTGGTCAAAAGAATTCAAATCAGAAATTCCTTTTGAAATGTTCTGTACCAAGACTAAAGGGCAGCGGGACCAACTGGCTTATTGACGGCTCAGGTTTTTTTGCGTTTTTTTTTTTTTTTAAATCCAAGTTCTAAAAGACATATGCACTGGCTCCGTCCCAAATTTTTTGAGACACGTTGCCGCCAATAAATTCAGAATGAGCAATCTATTTTTCATGAAGCCATGCAGTGTGTCGCTTTCAACTTTTGATTTCTTTTGTTCCTTTGTGAATAAAATAGCGGTTAACCAGAAAAAGCACTCCGCTTTTATTCTGATTGTACCCGGTATCGACCTTTTTTGGGGGAATTTGGGTTGCATTTTACATACTTCTGTCACCTCTCTCTTGTAACTTGTCGTCATTCGTCAAAACTGAGTGAGTATGAAATATCTCTTTCTAAATGAACCGACTTTTGATCCCCTGGCTAAATCACTGTGTTTTGTTTCTTGTTCCTTCCTAGAGGGAATTGTACATTTTAAAGCCCCTCCCGTTTCCACATTTAAACCCCCTGTTCATCTCTAACCTGGGTTCTGGCCGCAGACAGTATGCTGTGATTTTTCATAATACATGAAGCTTTAGCCACACCGGAGTCAATTTCTGCCCTACTGCATCTGTTGGAGTGTGTGCTCATTTGAGGCGTCTACCTAGGAGCCGTTCGGCTACACGTTTGGTGCTCATTAAGAGTGGGAGCGGCGTGCCACTGCTCACAGATGCAGGTCGGAGCCTCTCGGATTTGCTTGCACAAGCATTTCACAACAGCTAATACATGCGCATGGAAAACATCTGCACATAAAACTTACATGTTTACCTGCAGCGTGCATTGGAATCTGGCACAAGCATCTTTCCAACATCTCAGGTTTCCGTGAACACAGCCTATAAGCTACTGGGACCCATAAATTGGTCCCAGTGAGATGTGCTCACACATCAGGCCACGGGGCTGACCTCTAACTCTACTCCTGTAAATCAAAGAATTGAGAGTGTCAGCCTGATCGATAGCTCAACAACAGCTAAAGACCCGGCTCTGAGGGAAGGAGACCACGTTGGAGAACAACAGGGATAATGATGGTGATGGCAAAGGCCACCTGCTTGGTGGTTCTCCGACGGGAACAGGTATGGTTTCAAGGAAAAGTTGAAATCCAATGTCTGTAGATGGACACCAGTCTGGTCCATCCATCCGTTTTCTGATGGAAGATGAACAACGCACACAATACACTAACACTCACTCCTAAGGGAAATTTGGAATGTCCAATCAACTTAATATTCAGGTTTTTGGACTGTGGGAGGAAGCCGGAGAACCTGGAGAGAACCAACGCAGACACAGCGAGAACATGCAAACTCCACACAGAAAGGTCCTGGTTCCCCTGGGGACTCAAACCCGGAACCCTTTCCCTGTGAGTCAGTGGCGCTAACCCTTGCATGCCGCCCCAACAAACTGGACAGACACCTAAAATATAACAGGGGAGGGGATTTAAAATGTACACTCCAAGTCAAATCTGCAAGAACAAAAGGTAAAGGAATGGGCAATCTGGAAGTAGAGCTGCAGGGGCACCTCTTAAAGGTCGAAGACAGCCGTAGAATCCGGACCAAATGCAGATCTAAAACAATGAAGGCCGACTGGTAACCACTGCTTGCTACTCTGCTAACTTTAGAAATTGTATTACAGTTAAAGAACCAGGGCTAAGGAACCAGGAAAAGTTAGGAGGGGAAAGGTGTTTTCACTCATCCAGTTACTCTTTTCTGATCTTTTTCTTCAGTAGCACTGAGCAAAGTCACATTACAGGCACCATCTAGTTCCAAAAGCTCGACACACCTAAGGACTTAATGCTTTTACGCCGTTTGTGTTCGTTCCTGAAGCATAAAATTGAATGCTGTTTTCCTCGCAGCTGACTTAGATTTACACCTGGCTCACTGATTGCTGTGATTGCTTGTATGTTTCTAATTGAGGCTTCGTGCGACTGTATGGCGGGTGTCAGCAGACTTAATTGTGTTAATGCGGATGGCTCTGTGTCTCTATCACCGCTGCATCTTGTTGCTATAAAAAGCGGCGCGTTTCGTTTGCCAATTCACGCCAGAGGACAACACTGGATTGGGAGAAAAAACGGTCATAAGAACTGACTGTAATGGACAAAATTCCACTGGCGAGATTGAAAAGAGAACGGTCCCATTCGGGACGGTTTCGGTTTTACTTTTGGTAACTTTATGATCCAAGCCGGTGATCCTCTATCTTTTTTTGCATCACGAAGCGGTTCTTAGAAAGACAATTTCGTCTAGGAGGTGGATAATACATTCTCACATATATTATGTAAACGCAATTACATAGACGGGAAGATGGCTTCCTACTAGTTTTATAGCCACGTATCGCAGACGGGGTTTGAAGCGTGAGAATAACCTGTTGTGATTAACCCATAAATATAAGACTGATTCCAGCGGCAGCTTAGAAGCAGCTTTCTTTACAGTGTGAAGGAAACCTTCCTTCTCCTTCTGCTAGCATTCACTCACCGGCCGGCTCGGCACTGGAAAAAAACTAAAAGTGTCAAGCTCGGGGAAATGAGTATTCACATAAGACGTCAGAGAGCAATGCAAAGCTACTCTACATATGTATATTTAAGCATTTATTCCTTCAGCAGCTTGGTGGCAGAAGATCGGAGGATCCAATCTTGGGGGCACCTCGGAACTAAGTGATGGATTTGGATTACAAAAACTACCTCACAAAATACCACCACAACTTCCCGGAGATTTACGGCAAAAGTGGACCTTGGACAGAGGAGGATTTTTGCTCATAGAGCTTTAAAATGGTTATAATGTAGAGCTGCTCACTGTATTTCATGTCATTTCATAGTGACAATGAGATGACTAATCTGCCACACATGTATCTAAATCTGAAGTAAGAGGTGGTCTGTTAGTGGTGAAATCTCTCTGAGTAGCGCCCTCCCAGCCGCCCTCTGCAGACCGACTCCTCTCCGGCTGGTGTGAAGCCCGTGCAGATGGACCGATCTGAGACGAGGCCAGCAGCCGTGTGTGTGGAGCTGAACTCCTGCTGAATTGTGCCAGCAAAGAACCTCGCCGCGTTGGGGCCTGGCAGAGGGCGGCGCTGGAGCCCCGGCAAGGAGAGAGAACAGGGCGCCCCTTGTTTGGCGGAGAATTGTTGACAGGAAACATAATGCAATCGCATGATAACGAGCAAGAGAACGGCTCTGCCCTGCTCTTTATTCTTTGTTGCCCCCCCCCCCTCTCCCTTACTAACAGCGTGCATCTTTCCTGAGATAGGGAGCCAAGCGCACACAAACACATACACAAATCTGCTTTATGGAGACACGAAAACACACGGTCACACAAACGCGCACACTCCATCAAAAACCCCTCAGTGTCTGGAGCGGAACGGCCTGATTGCTGGTCTCATCACCAAGGAGACCAGCATTAAGCGGGCGCCTGGCAGAGACAGACTGGCATTTAGCATTGAGGACCCCATAAAGCTTTCAGGCAGAGTATGCAGGCCTTTTCAACGAGCACAGAAAAGCAGAGAGTCACATGGGTAACATGCAGAGAGAAAGACAAAAGAGGGACATTGAAATTGTGTTTGACAATCGCATTAAAGAGCAGAATGATTTAGAGGAGGGAGGCAGAGAGCAGGTTAGAAGCGGAAAGGAGAGGGGGAAAACACTACTCCAGAGGGAAAAACAAGGTATGAAAATGAGTATTCCGCTGTGGATGAGAGGCAGGAGGGGATAAAAGATTCTTTCTCTCCATTTCATACTGACGAGTGCTCTACAGCTCTGACTAAATAACCGCACCGAATGATGCCTAACTAACATAAAACACCATCTGAGTGTTAAGAGGCGCATGTGTGAATTCAGCTGACGTCACCGACGAGGGGAGCTATTAATACTCATGCCCACCTGAGTCTCCACCGCCAAGGAGAGATATGCAGCGCAAATTAACTATGAAAATAGAGATCCTTTTTTTTTTCTTTTTTCCCATTATCATTTCCATTCACAACTCCCCAGGCTGCAAAGGGTGATGGGAAAAATAAAGAGGAAATCAAGCTACTTGGTTTGACAAGAACCCCTTTGCCCTTTGCTCGGAAAGCGGATGATTGAGGGGTGAAACGAGGCAAATGCACGTTAAAAGTTAAAGAGGGGGATTTGTTTATCCTTATATAAGGGAACACAGTGAAATAGAGAACAGGAGAGAAGAAAGCGGGAAACAGTAAGAGATACTGGCTGCACGGGATGAGAGGAGACATTATACTGGGTCCATGAGCCGGGATTCTCACAGTGTTTTACAAGAAGATTTAATAGGGATATAACCGGAAAATGTACTTTTTAAATTGTTTTACACTCCACCAATGCAGGCGCACTTATAACTGCATGATTCACATATGAGCTATAAAACTGCAACGTATTTCAAAGAAAAAAATAAGAACAATCGAGCACCATGACACTTGCACTAACCATGCTGCGAGTTTGTTTTTGTCTTTTATACCAATGAAACAGAGTTTGTGTGTTATCCGTCACTCTGTTACTGCCCGAGTTTTTACCAAGATCAAAAAGCGCTGTCAAACAAAGAAAGTAGAAATGTTGGCAGCGGCTTCAAAGTTTATATTTCTTGGACTAAACATGTTTTTATGTTCCAATCTTGTGATATCTCGTACCATGAGATCACATTACATGAGATCTCGTCACGCCCCCACCAAAGAGTCACCATATTTGCCAGATTTTAAACTCATTTTGGTTCTTTTTTGTACCTTTTAAGTATGTACAAGTATACATTCTTGTGGAGGTTTTCCATAATGCACAAGATTTGTATTGTTGATTGGTTAAATAAAGAATTTGAGTATGCTTGATAACCTGAGTGGTATACCCCACTCAAAGTGACCAAAAACTTTTAATATGCCCATCCTTTTCATTAGTCTATTTCTACCTCAATAGTGAGGTTTGGTTAGGTTTAGGCACCAATTACTTAATTAGGTTTAGGAACACTGATAGACATTCATCTGCCCCAGCTGTTTTCCTACATGAGCTCTGAGATTTTACTGGATCTTTTCCATTTGTATCTACTCGGCATGACTCGGATCAATTATCTTTTTTTTTTCAGGTTTTGCGTTAGGTGGTAGCACTTGGTACCAAAAGGGTTTCAAACAAGTCAACCCGGAAAATGTGGCGTCCACAGACGGCGGGCCACTGATGTCCAGAGAGTGACGTCACTGGATGAATCCCGACCTGTTGGGCCATCTTGCCGTAATGACCCCAGACACATTGATGTGGTGCTGGATAGTGATGGAAAACGAACTAAACCAAGTCAAAGTAGAGGTGAGTAAAGTCAAGTTGAGCTAAATGGGTACTAGTGGAAAAGGGCCAAAGGATTGCTCGGGTTACACCAACTACAGCTGTTAAAACCTTTTTCACCTGAGCGTAATGAGACATAATAAGACCGGACCCGATATGACGCGTTTTTAGTCTGAGAGAAAACCCGCATTATTAATATTCACTGCTTGATATTCACACTTACAGTGTGCTCTCCTCATAGTGCCAAAGGAGGTTTGACCAGTCAAGGTGTGGTCAAAGAACACCTAAAGATGTCTTGAAGAGGGTCTTGTAATAGGACCTTAGAAAATTATCCTTTGGGTCCCAATTACAGAAGTACAATACTTTATATTCTGCAGGATGGCACTGTTCTGGGGCCTCCCCGAACATCCATATATAAATGATGAACGCCAAAGTGAATGAGAGGCAGCCTGAAGACAGGGGAAGTGTCAATGACTGTCCTAAATGTAGCTTATCTTCATTGCCTTGGATAATCGACCACACCCACACACAACTCCTCAAAACAAGAATGTTTCGCTCGCCCATTGATAATTAGCATATGAATAAAGAAATTGTTACTAAATGCCAGCCTTTTCTCAACCACTGCAGCCATACATGTGTCATTGTAGTAATACAAACTGCATTTCTCTCCCTGGTATTAACAAAACAACTGCTAAGTCACCAGAAAAAACGATTCAATGAGACATGGCAACTTAATGAGATTATGGGAGCAACCCAGTTGTGTGCTCCAGTGAAATCTCCTATTACTAGCCACAGAATACCAGACACAATGATATTACAGAACCAATACCATTTGGTATTATACATGTGGCAGACCTCTTCACGCTAGGCAGCCCGGCCCACTCCTTAAGATTTGCATGTTTCCATGACCTAAATCCTTACAAGGGCTTGCTAGCCCTACTTTACTACAGCTGGTAACCCCACAGCTGGTCTGGGTGCATTCCAGGTATTCAAAATCCATCGATGTGACTACTGGTAATGAGATGGGGCTGAGTAATTGTGTTATCTAACAGACGAGGAGGAAGGGCTACCTCGTTTCCTTCACCTCAGTAAATCTGATTTTAATAGGCCAACATTTATTCAGTTTCACACTTCTTCATTCACATGGTTATTTTAGCTAGCAGAACAGTCACATCTGCTCCACCTTTATAGTTTTCTGAGGTAAATCAACTGGTGTGAAATTCTTCAGCTGTCACTATTGATAGATTCTGCTAACGGGCCACTGTTGGAGAAGTGGGACCTCACTATTTTTCTCCTTCCTTTCTTCCATCACTTGGGAAACAGTGCGAATGTAAAGTGTGATGGGAGCACTGAGGTGGTTATTATTAAATGCGGGGCTCGCTCCCCTACGGTAGATCTGTTTCAAATAATTCATTCACTTTCCCCTTTTTTTCCTGGAGTATCCAAACCTCCTAACAATTTTATTGGATTTTAAATTTTAAGGTCTCCATTAACTTCAGTGTAAAATCATTCAAATGTGTCACATTCACAGCTAAGCACAGCAACATGATCTTATTCAGCGTGGTTTGGTATTGAGGGAGCTTTGGCCTACAAAAACTAACAAAAACAAAAATAAATTTGTTTAAATGTTTGCTGTACAACATTAATTAAATATGAAAACTACTGTTGGCAGGTATTAAGGTTGGATCACGGTATCGGTTAACCGCTGCAAAAGAGTTTTTATTTAAGTTATTTTTCTTATTTGCGAATCCCTTGTCACATTTAGGATGAAACCCTCAGCCTTTAGTGTTAAAACGCTGCATTTTTTTTCAACGTAGCTGTTGAAACAACTTAACAGTACGTGAGCGCTCTTCCTAGCCGTCAGAGTTCCACCCTGAAGACCAGACATGTCATCCTCCTCCTCAGCCAGTCCTCCCTCACCGTCAGGTTCAGCCTCAGACTGGCTGTTAAACCAGGTGTGAAATCTGCCTATGCTGCCGATTCGTTCTCTCGGCTTCGCTTTTCACCTCCCCGTCTCCACTCGGCTGGTCCCGAGTTATTCTCTCCCTGACACTCCTAAAGAATTCAGCCCCTTTTCCAGTGCCTGTGATGGTTTGATAACCGGCTATTAAACGCCGTATCATGTACGCCTCATCTCGTCTGCGCGGCAAACTCCTGACGTTCATTTTTCATGTTAATAGAAAAGAAGGAGTCATCATAATTGGAGTCATTTTGCCGGGGTGGTGTAATCCGTTTGGCTTTGGCTCCGCCACACAACCTGCATTCATGAGCTTTTATCCAAGCACCGTTTTGTTGGAACAATAGTGAATGGCGTCTTGTGCGGCTGTGCGGGCACGCTGATGGCAGTCTCAATGGGTCCTGCTATTCTGCATTATCCCCAGTTAGACAAAGAGTAATTTTTTTTCCCTCCATTGTGCTCTAATACATCTCCATGTTGTTCTCATCACCCGATGCTACAGCGACAAAAGCCAAGCTACACATTCCTGCCTCCCTCCAGCACTGAGGCTCTACTCTCCTTACAGATAACGTCCAATATAAGGAGGAGAAAGTCCTTCCACGTGGACCATCGCAGGCCCAAATTCCGCGGGGGAAATCATCCTGTAAATAAGGGAGACATCGCTCTGAAACGGGACAACACCCCCCCGTTATTAAGGCGCCCTCCTGCTGAGCACGACCGAGTCGTTGATCATCTGGCTGTCGTCGTTAAAACCCCACGTTTCATCTCTCAGCTTTAATAAAGGGAAAATGTCAAGCGTTTACAGGCCCAGGGAAGATGGATCGCTTGATATTCCGCCATTGATTATGAGCTATGTTTATGAAGAGCCGGACCGCAGCTCGCGGGATCCCTGTGAGGACGCTCGGCCCCCCCGTTTTCTCTGACTCAGCGCCTCTTTGTTCCACTGTGCCTTTTTCTGACTTCTAATAGCACGAGGAGAGGTTCTCTATCATCCTTCCTGCCAGTGGCAGTGAGCTGGAACTGTACATCACTGCTGCTTTGGCATAATTACAGCTGTGATAGTGCGCAGGCAGAAAACCACTTAATAGTCTTCGGGTAATTACCCCAATTGACTGGATGGTAGCTAATTGGATTGTTTGACGACGCGCGGATGTGTACATATTTGCACGTCCATGTCTGCGTGCGCTTGCGTGGGTGCGTGTGGGAAGCGCCTACCGATAAACAAATAACCAAAGGAGGCTTCGTTTCTTTGGAACGGCGCCTCACGCGCCTCACGAGGATCGCGTCCAAATTTCGGTCATTGTCATCTTCATTGTTGGTTTTACATAAAGTCTTACGTGGACTGGATGTTAGGAGAATTTCAAATGAAATCCCTGTCATCAGTGACTAAGTCCGTGAGATTATCTCCATCGGTGGGAATTGAAAATTCATACACAGAAGGAAACGTTCTCAGCTGTCTTAATTTGTACTCTTGAACGCTAATTACACTGACAACAAGACTACATTGTGACTACAATTCAGTGCCGGACCAAAGCAAAGAACGAGTTATATTGCAGTCTCAGGAAAGGTTACAGGGACCAATATGGTCAATTAAAAATATCAAAGGCACTGATTTTCTTTCAAATACAGCCAGTAAACATCTCCACTACTTAATTCAAGACAGAGAAATGAAAGGTTCATCTTCGAACCTGCAATAGGACAGTGATTTAGTTTGCTTTTATTTTCCTGCAATGTAAAGTGCTACTCAGTAACTTACCAATGTGCCCCACAGAAGGCATTTGCAGTCACTACTCTCAACTCAATTTGCAAAAGTCAACTTAGGTTTTATTCCAGGAAACGCCAGCATCGTTCATAAATACCCTTCTGTGGGCCGCAGCCGTAGCCTAATGGCTAGAGCGGGCGGCCTCAGCTCGTAAGCGGGCGGCCTGGGTTCGAATCCAGCCCATGGCCCTTTCCCGCAGGTCTCCCCCTCTCCATCTCTGCCCCCTTTCCTGTCAAGCTACTGTCATTAAAGGCCACTAGAGCCAAAAAAAAAAAAAAAAAATCTCATAAATACCCTTCTGCATTTGAACAGCAAAGTCATTGAGTTTTCTAAAGAGTTTAAATTGTCACTCTATAAACTAGATCAGTACGTAAGTAAGTAATGATATTCTATATTCTAAACTCTGTGGTGACTCTCTCAGTTCCAACCTATCATAAATTAGTGCCAACACCACCTCTGAAACAGCTAAGACTAACTTTCTTCAGAAATTTGTACAATTCTTCTCGAAATCCTGAAAAAACAAAACAATGTATGCGTTCCTGAATCTTGGTAATTCCCAGTGTCTCCAACAGAGTTGCTACCATTTGTGAAATTTTTAAAAAGTTTATACTTTGCGTATGTTTGGCCGTCCAGCGAATTGGAAAAACAACCGTGCTTACATGCCAGGGCTTAACTTCCCATCAGCGATCGGTTTCGTTGCTCATCGCCCAAAATTCACTTTCGCGGTAGTTTAAACACATCCTCACCCCTTCGCTGGCTCCTGGTTTGCACCAGATCTGATTTCTAATAGCTTCAGCGAGCCCAGAAATAGCAAACACGCTCACACAATCACATTTATCTGATCTCATCATCCCTTACGCATCCTGTCACAATTTCTAATGATGGGAAGCTGGGGAGCGGGCCGTCGCCGCAAGTCGAGAGGAAATTAGCAGGCAGCAGAGCAGGCATATCTTTTGGGAGCCGTGAGGAAGATGAACCTGTAATATCTTCAAATCCAACCGGCTTGCTTATCGCACGACTTTCTTGTTATACTTTAAAGAGCGCTGACACACATAGACGAGGCCTTTTACAGCCAGAGCTCCCTCTGGTTCTGGTCACTTGCTGCCTGCTTACTGTGTGATGAAACACGTCCAGAAGCATTAACGCAGTCCGTTCCACGTTTCTGTGTTGTACTACAGCTGATGGCGAGATGTAAAAAGAGAAAAAGAAAACTAAACTGAGGCATGCCTGAGGTGAAGGGCCGTTTAAACAAACCGACCAGATCCTTGCCGTGACTCGTTGTGGGACGTTGCTATAAAAGTGTGTCGGCGTGTATTGGTGAGCTCGTTAGTGAGGTCAAACTCGCTCTGTGACTCAACTGATCAAATAAAGCGAAATCTATCTATAATCTATAAAGCGGGGCCACGGAGCGATGGCGAACATAATCTGCTGCTACGCCCTGTTTCAGCGGAAGATCGGGTCTTTGCACAGCGGGCTGCTTTTTATTCCATATTAACAAAATACCTCTTGGCACACATAAACTGGGTATGGATCAGCAACTGTGTCTCGTTGGGAGACTCAAAGCCTCTTCCGTCAAATAAAAGAAAGAAGGGGGGTTTATTTCAGTTCAATATCTACAGCAAAGAGAGAGAGAAATCAGATTTGCTTCCCCCCCCCCATCTCTCAGCGAGGTGAGTCAGATTTCTTTCTATTCTTCCAACAATCCCCGGTTATTTTTGAACACATGTAAGGATTGCGTCCAGCCCCATCGAGGTGCTCATCTCCTCATCTCTTAATCTTAATTGCCAGATGTTTACGATAGTGTGTAATCCAAACAACGATGGTTTCTTTGTACCGGGGGCAGGAGGGGAGGATTTTTCCCCTCTCCGAGCAACTGTGGCTACAAGCATTGGTGCATTTATTCAATGGAACACATTTTGATGTGGTCATATGTCCATGCCTGTTTTCCATGTTTCCCTGTTTCGCTTGTTTGTGGAGCAGGGAAACATGGAAAACACGCCGGCAGTTTTTCCTTGAGGACCAAGGTTGGGGGATGCTGGCCTAAATTGGGAATTCCACTCTGACAATCGCTTTTACCTCGTGAAAGACTGAGAACAGCGGGGCGAGGGCACCTTGTGTTGATCAATATAAGGCATCAATATTTGCCGACGTGAAAAATCCCGGCGAGACATCTGGAGCGAATGTCGTCAACATTTTAATTTGTACATCACACTGCTGCAGATCATCTTTGGGAGCGTTTTCACACACACGTTTTCACAGTCCTGAAGTGTTCCACTGTGCTCATTAGTGTTAGTGGCCTTTGAGTGGGTTTCTATACACAGAGATATTATCCCTTTTTAACTCATTCGCTGCCAAAGACGTCTATAGACGTCTTTTCAAATCCGACCGTTCGCTGCCAAAGACGTCTATAGACGTCTTTTATGTTTTTCAATTGCGAGTGACTTGGGGGACGATCGGCGAAAGTTTTTCCGTAAATATCGGCTTCTAGACAGAGTATGGACTAACAAATTTACCCTCTACGTAGCTGTGCCACTTTTGATGGGAGATTAGCATAGATTGTAAGCAAATAAAAACAAACGCAATGGTTCGCTATGAGAGAAATGGCGCCGGTGAGACGCACGTCGAAGAAGAACGGAATAAGGTAGAAACAAAATCTTTTTTCCTGATGAAAGAAGAGAGTCTGCTCTTTCTTTTGGTGTGTTCGGTGTTTACATAGTCAAAGCACAAACTATTCTGTGGCTCTTGAAAAATCAGTCAAAATTCTCAAAAAACTCTGGCAGTGAGCGACTCTCTGTTCTGAAAATGGCTGGCAGTCAATGAGTTAAAGATGTCATAATAGAACTAGCATCTTTGTGTTTCTCCATACTGAGATGTTAGCCCTTGTAGCCTCTCAGAGAAAAAGGGGACAACAATCCATTATTGTAGTGCGATTACTTAGAACTCTTCCAATAGCTGGAATCTTCTTGAGAGGCGTTTGTTGGATAAATGGGACAAAAAACGAAGATAAAAACCACTCGCATGCATTCGATTCATATTTAGTACCCACATAAAAAGCGACAAGCCCAACCAAAGACAATTCTGATTCCTTTCATTTAAATTTCATTTCTATTTAGAACTCTTCCAGTAGCTGGAATCTTCTTGAGAGGCATTTGTTGAACAAATGGGACAAAAACAGAAGAAAAAATAACACACGAAAGCACAGTATTGATATTTAGTACCCACATAAAAAGCGGCAAGCCCAACCAAAGAGACTTCTGATTCCTTTCATTTCAATAAACCTATTCAGTATAGAGCACTATAGAGTACACAAATCCCATGTACACACAAGTATCTTTTGTGGGAGGTTGAACAAAGAAACTGTTTAGCAGTCTTTTTAAGAGACTTCGATTCCTGTTAATGTCACAAGGTTTAGCAACTCTGGCCCCATTTGATGTAATATCTTACGGGAACAAGCCATCAAAGGCACTCGGGTCAGCTAGCTTTTCTCTTTTTTTTTATTTCTGCTCAACCTGAAATGGTCAGAACTCAACCTTGAATAATTCAAACATATTAACTTTTAAACTTAGGGTATTTCTTTTATTTTCCCCCCTCCCCCATTGGGGTTGTCACTCCCATTCAATCACTGCTCTCCTCATTATTTAGATGAGCAGTGACTGAAGGGGGAATAGAAGTCGATATTATCGTGGAATTACCTCGATTGTTTGTTTTTTTGGGGGGGGGGGCAGGACATAGTGAGAAAGGCAACGCTGTAGGCAGCATTCCTGTCTTCACCAGGGAAAGTAAGTCACTTAATGCAGCAATGACGCTTTGCAAATTGTCCCGGTGGGAGTGTTTATTTCTGTGATAGATGAGGTGTTTGCAGCTGTGGCAGATTATGATCGCCACTGCTTGGCTTTACATTATTGCCGGTGATGTTGACAATGTTGTTATCCAGTGGCCTGGCTATGCCTTCCAGTGTGTGTGTGTGTGTGTGTGTGTGTGCGTGTGTGTGTTCAGACACTGGGGGCCGACTGGAAGCTGAAAGGAGGTCTGCTGATCCCTGATTACACTGCTCATTTCATAGCAGTTTTGATTGCTTGGCGGTTGCTACGAATCAGACTCCATTTCTTCATTTCTAAATGACATTAATGTCACACAGTCACCATTTTTCTAACATAACAGAGGTATAAAGCTTGGCTTTCGACAAGGTATTCAGGCTCTCGTGTAATCTGCCATGTTCAAATTAGATTTAAAAACATGGAATGAGGATAACAGACAGCCCCGCTGCCCTAATTTGGTTGTACACAGCTGTTGCAATCCTGTAGGTCTGGGTGTAAAATACAAGGCCACCTCACTTTTTAAACCAAAATTAATTCAGTGTTTGTGTATTGTGTAAATATCCAGCTAACGGGCTACTGTTCAGACAAATATTTGCTTATCCTTGAGGGATGTTTTTATTTCCTCAACACAAATTGTATTTCAATTAATTTTTCATTTTAATTAAACATTTCAAATTTGATGAAACCCACGACAAAAAGGCTCTAAGGCTTCTTTTTTTCCCCTACTTTAAGTTCATGAGTAAGAGTTTAGGCTGTTAAATACTCCATGAGAACTTAGAAATTGGTTTTCGCTCCCTCAACTGCGTGAACAGAAGAGGCTGAGGCCATTTTCTTTTCTGGGTTAAGAGATCTCGCTGCCTGTTCTGGACACGTAGTCTGGGCAGAACTTTTCTCTCGCAACTTCTGTGTGACCGGTCAGCTTCTTGAAATGGGGCGGGTTACTTTGCGGCAGCACTGTTTGCAAATGTTGTTGAGAGTGAGCATTTAGTTAGTACAGACCCCCTATCGTGACATTAGAAAAATTGCATAATAAATCCTAAAATATTTTTTAAAAAAGGTAACTTGAGGTTACAAAATATGAATTTGTGGCCTGAAATACTCATTTGAGGACACAGTTTCTACATTTATTTTACATGTCATGTCCGTACATGTCAAGTAATTTCTTGGTTCCAGTATGGAACAGCCTTCACACCAGAGTGGCGTTCCAGCCTCTGGCGGAATCCTTTTTTTCCGCAAAGTGCGCGCCGAGGCTGCGGCACAATGGGGAATGCTTTAGTGGCGCAGGAACGGTGAGCAGTGTCGACTGAAGTTGCTCTGGGCCTCAGGTGTCTCAGGCGCACGCGTTATCCGGCGTGTGCACGTTCGGCCGCTTTGTCAAAGTCCCACCTGGTGCCCCCCCCCCACCCCCGCCCCTCAGGTCTGCTGTAACGGCCCACATATGGAATTCTCCCCTCGCTTTGCCCCTCTCGCTGTGTGTGCCCATGGCGGCGCGCGCCGGGCCTCGCGCTCCTTTCCTTCGTCTGCGAGCGCGGAGCGGCCGAGGACCACTTCTCAGTTTCTGTGAGGGTGGACGGAGCGGCGGAGGCGGAGGCGGGGAGGGAGGGATATGTCGGCCGTGTGAAGGGGAGGCGCAGAGTGAAATTGAGGGTGAAAGAGAAAAGGACTCGGAAAACACGGTGATGTAAGGCCAGAGAGACAAATAAAGGGGAGCGAGGCATCTAGAGGAGAGGGAAGAAGGTGACGGCAAAGAGGGGAAGGGGGAGTCGGCCCCTTTACCCTCCTCTTCCAAAAGAGAGATGAACAACAAAAACAGAGGGAAGCTCAAGAGCACAACACAGGTCAGAGCTGCTGCAAAGCATGCCCCGTTAAGGGGAGTCATTCAGACACTTAGAGCACATTTTCAGAGTCAAAGAGAGTTTCACCCTCTGCTCACCTCTGGCTTCTGCAGATAGGTCTCACTTAGGGCGGGGGGGGGGGGGGGGCTGAACACACACAGATTGGAGCAACAGCTCTTTCAGACACAAAACATAAATGTCTTTTGTATCTGGAATCCCCCCCCAAAAAATACTCCCAAATATATGGGAGGTTAAGCCATAAGAGTTTAAAGTCCCATCCCAGGAGGGGAGGTGCCACCCCATACAGACTTATTGACTCCAACCAAAAAAGACCCTCTCTCCTACACTTAAGGGCCTTCGGAGGGGACGGTGAAACCCAAGTGGCTCCAGAGGGTCATCACTAACGCGGCATTGGTCAATATCCTCCAAGAAATACAGAAAGCTGATCCATGAAGTCAACCTTGTCCTATTTGAACACCCAATAAGAAATGCATTAGTATCAGTTTGCTTTCTCTTTTTTTTACATCAAAAGTCATCGCTTTCATCCTTTTTCCTGACACTGTTCCCTGGACATTTTTAAGGCAGTCCTAAAGGTTTTTTTTCTTTAACCTGGCATCACATGAATCCACCTAAAAATGGGTCAGATTTATTTGAGCTGATTAGCATTTAACCGTATTTAATTGCACTTGTTTGGCACTTGTCAACTTTCTCTGTATAGTGGCTCTAAATGATGAAAAAATTATGGAGAAATGCCACTTCCTAAACATCTAAACTTACCAACTAGAAACAGAACGATCTTAAAAACCTAAACCTTTCTGCTCTCTTTGGCTGTGCATTACTTTGGCATCGCGGTTGACGCCAATGTGAAGCAAAACGGCACAAAGCGGGGGATAAAACTCATAGAAACAGCCGAGTTTCACCCCAAAACAGTCAGTTTATGAATAACCAATGGCAGCGAAAAGCCCTGAGCATATTTAATGCAAGACAATCTGTCCTTTTTTCACTTTGTTCCCTTCTGTTCTCCTTTTTTTCTTTGCAGTATGACCAATCTCGTTTCATTAGCGGCTCCGCGTCTCTGAGGACAACGGCCACAAAGTTTCAAGTGAAGTTCACTTTTGCGGGGTTTTTTTTGGGGGGGGGGGCGCGGGGGGGTTGCATCTACTTGCAGGAAGGAGGAGACGCAGCACATTCTTTCTGTACAACCAAAAGGAAAACCGTTCAAACAATTCATTGATTCTCCGATATCCTGGCCCTCTGAGGTTTTCAAAATCTCAAAGCGGTGATATTGTCTATCAGGATTCTCCACATTGCACCCGATGACCATAACCGATGAGCAGGGACGACCGATTTCCGAAATGACACCAATCGGGGAACATAAAATGCTGCCCTGGGAATTCTTACCCTTCGGCCCGCTCATGGTCAAGCCCAAGAGCACCCCGGCGTGCGCTTTAAACAGGTCACAGGATCTGTTCACCCCCCCTCAGAGCGACACCAGCTCGGCCCCCCTGGGTTCATCAAGCACTGTAAGGTCATTTAGTCATCGTGTGGGTCGATTTCCGATCAATTTCAAATTAGTGGTGCAAGGCCACTGCGCTCTGGAGGGGACGGCTGAAAATACCGATAAGCAGCCCGGTGCTTCAGGAGGCTCTGTCCCTAAAGCACCCCCGCCGCCGAATACGCCAACGCGTTGGCGTCCGTTTCTGTTTCACGTGTATCACTACGCTGGGAAATGACCTCCGAAGATACACAGGCGTATTTCCTGATCTTATCCCGAGTCTGACGGCTGTCAAAGGGAGAAAATGAGTCTCAAATTATGCTTTGCTTCAAAGAAAATAGTTGGGGGTCTCATGTCACAACATTTGTTTTAAAGATGTACTTTTTTTTATTTATTTCAGTCACAACAACTGGCACAATGTCCAGAACACACAAATACGCAGAGACAGACCTCGGAAATCTAACCAACCCAAAACGAAACCTCAGGGACGAGAGGCGGCGCACTAAAAGCTGCAGTAAGATTCAGGTCCTTCATAAAATGTAAAACATATCCGTTTCCTCCTTTTAGAGGGAGAGATACTTTCTTAAGGCTTATATGTCCTGAAGAGGAAATGGAATGATTCCATAAAATATGCAGCAACTGGATAATTCATGTTTTTCCCCATCTAATAGTACATGTAGGTCCATCTGTTTAAGGCTCCCCCACATAGGATTTAGGACAGAGGAGGAGATAAATGAGTGCTTCATCATACTTGACCAGTATGAAGATGTTCAGAACCGTCATAAAGAGCCCCAACTCTTCGTCGTTATGTATTCCTTTTGGCCCAAATCTGATGACTTTATTTCCTGGAACTTCCCTCTATGACATTAAGTGACATGTTACATGTGATGACATGTGAAATGTCTAACCTAAAACATGGATTTTCTTCACTTGTTCCCTAAATAAACACCAAATCTTACGGCACTGTGGGTGAAAGGTGATGCAGGAAACTCCACAAATTGAAGCAAACACCGACTGCTGCCGAGCCCTTCACACAACCACACTGTGAATATCCATTTAAAAAGGCAGAAATGTTCTCATCATCTGTCATTTCAGTGCTTTTAACATGCAAACCTTTTTCATTTTTTCCCCGAGACTGATCCCATTTAAATATAAATTAAGAGTGTTGATATCTGTTTTAGACCAGAAATTAGCCCCCAAGCTGCTGTGTTACTTTCCTAGTGGCGCTATTTGTATGTTTTTAATAGCATTCGTCAGACTGCATCACTGTGATGAATTTACAAAGAGTCAACAGCCACTATAAAAAAAAAAATTAAAAAGCCGAAGGTTGATTTATACAGATTAGCCGCTGTCACATTCAAATTATTGGCCAATTGAACCGTGGACAGGACAGCTTTCCGTTTAATGCTTGTTCGCCTCAGTTCATTTTAATTAGATGCACGATATGGTGTCACACGGGGAACAGATGAGAGTCAGCCCTGCTTAATGAACCTGCGGGACCTGGGATTTGTGAAGGGTGGAGCGAGCTGATGAGGTCATTACAGTCTGAGGGCCCCTGGCTCGGACACCTGTGGGAATAATGTGAGGCGCGGGAGCGTTCTGTCCTCCATCGATTCTGGGGCTCATGGAGACTTCTGATGATGAACGCTGCAGCTCCACTCGGCAAAACCATACAACAACTTAACGACCCGCCGACTGAGAGCCGCAGTACATCACAGGCCCGGAAGTGAATGGTGTGGGAGGGCTTTTTGTGAATTATAAGTCTATTAACATGGATTGTTACAGTCATTGCAATTGGAGCCAGCGCCTTGAAGAAAGATTTAGTACATTAGATCGATTTTTCTGCAACAAATAATGTAAAAAAAAAACACTTTTGTTTGTTTGTTTGTTTTTGAAAGAGGCTGATTTTTCAGAGAACATCCTAAAATGACCAGAGAAACTCTAGTCGGCGTGTTGAACAGCGCTCTCTGTCGCTCAGACGTGTTTGTTCGCGCTGATTAAAGGTTGCTTAAAGGGGGGGAAATGGCAGATCGCGTGACCCCAAAGGGGGCCGGAGTTCTGCGAAACCCAAAGCACGAAGAAAAAACACAGCCTGGGATACCGAAGTGCTGACGGCAGAAACCCTGTCAGAACTGTGCAGCCAGCAAAGCAAAACGCAAAACCGCACATCGGGGGGGGGGTAGCATGACAAGAGGGAAACATGCAGATTAAATATGTATAAGGCCAGGACCTATCACACACACACAAACACACACACACACAAGCTTGACAGTATAAATAAAAAAGGCAAAAAGAATCTCATGACTCCCATTAAAAATCCACCATGTCACAGTCTACTCCAAAGATTGAGTTAGGATAGAGCTAAATTTGTAGATTATTTTTGAGAAATAACATCATCCACTGTGTGCCTGTAACCAAACATGATTGACGTCCACCCCGATCAACAAGATGAAGTTGGATTTAACCGATTTTTGGTTAACGGCAGTTCCGATAATAGTTCCATTATCATGTTTAATCCTCAAAGGAAATTATATTCCTCCTTAAAGCAATTATTACGTAGCCCAGGTAAACTGAGATATAAACTGCTCGTAGCACCACAGCAGAGATCTACCTGGTTAACTGCCTTTCCTTTGATATAAATGATCTTTTTTTAAAAAAAGGACTACTGGTTTCATGTAGCTCATGTAAAGGTGAGCGGACTCTCGACTGAAAAGGAGGCTCCGGCCGAGCCTCGGCGTGGATATGTGGCACCCTAATTCCCCAGCACTGACCCATATCTGGCTTCAACGGAGCTTCTTCGACCAAAACAACTCCAAACCCTCAGAGTCCCGAAGCCTCTGGGAGCTGACCACACCAGATGTCGGCCCCCCCTCTGCTCGGCCGAGCGGCCCGTGGACCGGGCCCGGGCCTAGTTTACGGCCGGCCTCCTCCTCCAAATATCCGTCCATCATTTATTCATCGGCCCTCCCAGGACGGCGGCGACGGCCATCCTCCGAAAGTCGGTTTCGTCTGAGGCTCCCCGCCGCCGCACGCGTGCGCGCCCCTGCACTTTGCGAGCGCTCCCAGAGGTCCCTGAAATTTTTTTTTTTTTTTTTTTGAGAGAGGTTATTTTTAGTGGGGGGAAAATAATCGAGGTGGAAAGTTCCATCTGCCCGACGCTTGCGTTCCAGCTGCTCCTTTTTAGCAGCGGGCGGAAAGAGGAGGGCAAAAACTCCACTTATGTGGAAATTACAGATGAGCTGTTTTCTCTTTTTTTTGTTGTTTAAGTCCTTGTTCAAGCCAGAGCAGGAAGAGATGGTGTTTTTAGCGAATGCAAGGATATGATTCCAGGCTTTACTTAGTAATTTATGAGTAAATTATCTGGTCCTTGACGGTTTGTGAATTTGGAAAAGGCCTCGTAAACCCTACCAGAGCGGTGGGCAGGAAGAATTCTATCAAAGATCCTCGCTGGTGTCTTTCCTCCTTGGCAAACGGTCAAATCTTCCGTCTTTTTAGAAGTTTTCACCCTTGCTGGTCTTTTTTCTGTTAATATTAACACAATCTGCCATGTTTAGTTCATCTGAGGTCACATTTGCCTGATTCTTAAGTGCTAGTAATGTCCTGATGTGTTTTAAGGCTGATGCATAAGCCCTTAGAACTGATGAGGAACGATCCAAACATGTTGAAAAGCCCTTGTTTTCTAAGCTCTTTTTAGTCCAGATGTTCAACAAAACCATGTAAGTTTTTTAGAGGAACACCAGGTAAACAGTGTTTTGAATATTCCGAGGTGGGGGATCTTGCAGCCCTTTCATGATGCACGGCCAGTTCTTTCGGGTCGTCAAGCCACCGCCTGGTAATCACGTTTTAACGATCTACCGTCGGAGAAATCCTATCGGGAAAACAGAACCAGATTGTCCAAAATAAATAAATAAAAACAGACAATCCGAGCTTGCTATGTAATTTCATGCCAGGGGTTTAAGCGGAGCCTGAAAGGTTAACAAGCTTACAGTGAGAGGAGAGGGGAGATTTGGTCTGAGTTCCGCTTTGATGCAGACACGAATGCCCTGAATGTCAATGAGCCCGAGAAACACTCTGTCGTCTTTTTCTTTTATATCTCTCTCTTTGTTCTCACTTGATTCTTCATCTGAATAAAGAAAAAGGAGGCTAATCCGAACTTTCCTTTGAACTGGATGTTAGATGGTATGCTATAACATGTGTTATGCATTCAATCAAAGTAAAAAACAATAAAGTTAAAACACTCTTGAAAGTTCACGGCCATCAGCACCGGACTGGTTTTACTTTTGCTGAATTGACGGAAACGCCACATCGGTCCCTGCCGCGGCCTCTGGGGTTGTTCTGGGGGGTAGAAAATCAGATGGTGGGGGGAGTTGTTGTTTATTAGCGTGCATTCTCCGCTGCTAACTCTTCCAACTTGTAGGAAGTTTCCCCCCCCGTCAGCCTGATTTTTTTTTCCGCACTGGAACCGACTCAGAGGTGAGGATACAATATTCATGTGTAAGTGGGGAGCTCTGATGGCAAAGAGGGGACAGGAAATGTCCTCTAACAGAGGCGGAGAGTGCGGGCCCCGACGTGAACCGAGGCCAAGACCAACTCCTGTCCAAACCACTTAGGAGTTCTGCTGTCAGGCTGTGTGCCTTCCAGGACTTTCCTGAACTTTTCCTGAGTTTAAAAGGAAAAAGAAAACATCCACAGCTGAGGACGAGTCCTGAACATTAACAAGCGTGTGCATGTGAGGCCTCAGAGCATACTTCGGGGCAGGGGGGGGAGACATGTCAGCGTCTCGGGTCTCCTTGTGGACCAAAACAATCCGGTTGCTGCCTCCATCGATCAGGATGCCGCAGTGACAACCTGTGACGTGACAAAAGGTGGAGGACGCTCCATGCTGCCGAAACCAGCAACCGCGATCGATACCGGCTTTGCAGCATCACCACTTATTTATAGCAACATTGACAAACCCCCCCACCCATACACACACACAGACACACACACACACAGGCGGCCGGGGCTGGGTGGTGGGGGGCATCCTGCGAAGTGCAGCCTCTTCATGGGGCAAGTTTGACTGGACTCACACTGGTCTTGACGTCACAGGGGTTTAACTCAGCGGGTGCTCCCTGGTCAGAAGTGGACAGACATGTGGAGGCTGATCTCTTTAGGGAAATATAAATAAAAACCAAACAGGCCACCACAATCCATTGTTTGCGTCTAAAACAAACAAACAAAAGTATTAATAAACCGGAGCAAAGCTGATCAGGAGAGTGGAATCGTGCAGCTGCTGTGAGGCTGCATGTGTGTGCTCCTAAACCCGGGGCAAAGGTGAGGAGACACGCAGGTGAGTGATAAACAAAAGAGCACCTGGCCGATCCGGATCAGGGCCGGATCCGGTCCACATACACTGGCTCCGTTTCAAAAGACACCTCACAACAACTTGTAGTTGAAGGAAAGCGGTATTTGCCCTTTTTAATGAGACTCGGAGGGGTCTTGGTGTCCAGTCAACCAAGAGAACAGGCACATTTGAGATTATACCTCAAAGTTATTTGTCCACTTTTAGCTTTAAATTTGATTCCAGAAAAGGCTTTCTCTGAGCTAGAGTGATGATGATGCAGGAATAAAAGTGACAACCGAACTGAAGGCGAAGAGAAGGTGAGGGAAGGTTGTAAAACATTTCTAAGCGCATATACAGTGTTGTATACAGTGTAAGATAAATTGTGGAATACGAGTTTTTTTCTTTTTTATTTTATTTGCCCCCCTCTCCCCTCCTTTGGGGTTGCCGCGCTCTCCCGCTCGCCATAGCCTACTTCTCTGTAATCGGAAGGATTATACCAGCGCAACCCTCCACCGTCTGCTCCGTTTCTATTTCAAAACACGGGCACTCCCACTACAGCCTACTGTACCACGTTTTTTTTTTATTTATTCAGACGCGCGTATCAGTGCCTCCGAAATAAATAAATAAAAACCTTCGCGTTGTGTAAGCGGGTAAAAAAAAGAGAGACGCCAGACACGGCAGCGGGACGCATTAGAGATAAGACGCGCGCAATCAAAAGTGCTTTGGGAAGAGCCACGGGAGGGGGGAGGAGGGGAGGGGGGGGACGGAGGGAGGAAAGTCACTGAAAGCGGGTGCTTTAGCGTTTCTGGGACTGCCGGGGCTTTGCCGGCCTGATCCAAACACGCTGTATTAAGGATTCAAGCGGGCCGTGGCACGCGCTCTCGGACAGTTCGAAACATTACCAGAGTTTGACCCTAAACGCACCATTTTCTATTCCCCGCAGGGTGAGAGCAAAAATAAGATAAAATAAAATAAACACAATTCAAATTATCTGGCATGCAACAATTAGAACAGTTTAAGCTATCAGAGCAGGATTACAACACGGGGCGCTTTGGGTGCTGTGAAATAAGTTTTCAAACTTACCTTCCATGCAGAAAATGACCATCCAGGCTATCCATAGGTCTGAGTTCTGAAACTTCAACATGGTTCCGGAGGAGTTTTTAAACTTCAAGACGCGTGCTTTTTTCTTTTTTTACGAACCGACTCTGCGCAGGGGATTCCTCAAAGAAAAGTAACTCTTCCCAGTGATGAAGCGAAAAAGAACAAAATAGAAGCTTTTACGCAGCGCACACCTGCGATAATTTCCCTGAACCGCGCGAGCTGCCCGAACGTGAGGGGGGAAAGTGGGCTCGCGCAGGGCATCGCTATCCGCAGAGCTCCCGTCTCCACTTCGGCCGCTTTTTATCGACTCCCCTCGTCCCGTTCTTCGGTAGCCGCCGGGGACTCCAAGACTATTTCCTCTCCACACACCTCTCCAGTCAGTTTACGCACGCCTTGGTCATTAAAAAATCAAATAAAAATTAAAAAAACTCAGCGTCCACTTAAGAGCCTTTAAATAAAGATGCGCCCGCTGCCGCCCTGAAAGAGCCTTAGAACCAGAGCTGAAGCTGGCGCCTCTCCCGTCCGCTTGGTGAGTCTCTCCAACGCGTCTTGTTGCGCTCCATGGTTTCTCGCCTTCTCCGCTGCTGCCAAGCGGAGCCGAGACAGGTCAGAGACGAGGAGCGCGCGTGAGGCACCGCTACTTCCGGCTCAGGTTCGTCAAAATAAAATTAAATCTTGAGAAACTAACTAAAATCCCGTTAACAAACAACAGTTAAATTGTCACACTGTCACAACTGAATGGTTGCTTCTGCGGTCAGCACCCCGAAGCAACTGCACACTAATTTATCACCGAACTTATTTACTTTAATTCCGTACTGCCATGCAGCTAGGCTAATGTTTGCAATGCGCATGCTAGCTTGAAACGAAGTTGTTGTTTGTTTAAGTTATGGAAACCGACGGCACAGACTTGGGCGTGGGGCAGTAGTCGGCCTTGAGAAGCCAAGGTGCATTCAAAGTCTAATTATTTAAAATAACTATCTTTATTTTTATTTTTTTAGGAAACGGGCCGGCAGCTCCTTTGGCTCGAGTGCGTCTGCGCGGCTTGACGGCTCAGCTGCGGCTGATTGAGTTGAGCTCGAGCCCGGTAGTTGCTGGGAGACCGCTGACGCTGGACAGGAGGGAAAGAGACGTTCATGCCCTCCTGCGGCGCGTCCACAGAACGACCACGAGACAATAGAACAGAACACAAAACAGTACATTATATCTCTATTGCCACATCGATATGAACTGAAGGGCGCTTTTTACGGCGCCCGTGCACTATTTATGGTGCCCATACGGTATATTGCCACGGATTCGTGGATCCCGGATTTATGATAGCTATAAATAACGAATGATAAATATGAACTGCAATCAATCACTGAGTTACGCTTCTGCTACATTTCTTTTCCTGCCACAGTGACACGATTCAACGGCGCTCCTGAGCAGTGTTGCTATATTAGGCTCTTCATTCATCATTTTTGCCAATTCATAATGTAAATGCCAATGCAGCATCACTGCAGCAGATGGAGGGTCCAATCTTTTTTACTCAGGTGAGTTCTTAACGGGTTTGATTCACACCAGTGTCCACAGGGGCAGGGAATCTTTATCAATTTTAATACACATAGCAGACAGATTTCAGCAGTGCACATTCTTGAAGATTCTGGATGTGAAGTGGAGCATATCTACAATGTGAGACAGCCAACTTTTTATTTGTTTGATTAAGCTAAAACACATTCACCATAACAGCACAATGGATACAGCTCAATGAATTGAGAAAATGAGTAGTTGAAAGATTGTAAGCTACAAAGTCATGCATCAAACATTCTACACTGATGCAGCTTCCAATCTCTCTGATCCACCGATGACACCCAGCTCAGCTCAGCAGATACCGCTGATGTCTTTTCAACTTCACCAGATGTCTGGTCTTAGCAGTTTTTTGCGTATTCCAAACATCAAAAGGCAAAGTTTACAACTAGAGTCAGTTTAGCTGCTTTCCCTCACCAATTTGAATTTTTAAAAGTTAAAGAACGGGATGGTGAGGGGGGGTTCTAAATTAAAAAGAAATATGCAGTGGTAAGGTGGGGGGGCTTCCATCTATCCCTCTATCCCACACTCCTTTCTTCTTGCCTCAGAGCAGTTGGCAGGAATTCACAGACATTTAGCTGTCACAGAGCTGACAAATAAGGTGCAAGTAAGAGCATCTTAAGCATGCCCTGAAGTTTTCACATCACGATCTCTGTTCATCCCTCACTCTGACTCTTCCCCTTGTTTAAAATTCAAACCTGTCCACGTCCAGCTTTTTTGTCATGCAGGCAGTCAACCTTTTTTCGTATTCATGCAAGCTGGTAAATCTAAACATATGATGTGCTGAATCATACATTTAAAAATGAAAGTGGTGCCCGATGCTTGACACTCTGGCTGAGCATTGACCGACATGCCGGTCTTTAGGATGGATCCTGTTAGCTTCCATACGCTGAGACGTCCAGACGAGTTTACTGATACCAAAATGTCTTTAGATGTTGTGACGCTTAGAATATTTGGGGGTTGTATCGCTGAAATCTGAACATGAACCATCAAGGAGTTACTTTACCACATTATAATGTAGACTAAAAGTATCTATATTTTTGGTCTGATCTTTAGTGGTTGCCATAAACTATGAAGTGGTTTGGGTTAGGTCAAACTAGGTTAACGTTCTCTCCTTTCTGTCTTCCATCTTTTCAATAGTGTCAGGAGCAGGTGAATTCTGTTCTTTAACAGAATAAAACCACAAGAGATTTTTAGACAAATTCATTTTCAGTCATCCGGTCGTCTATTTTCCTTATAACTGGTGGAGATACTGGCTGACTGGATCATTAGAAATAGGTCCATAAAAAGGCCTCATTTAACTCCAGAATACTTTGGTGACCGCAAAGTGTCCAAATCCTGTGGCTGCAAAACAACAAAGATGGCCAAATGACCGTCCGGACAAAAGATAATGTGTCTGGTTGTTACAAATATGGTCACATCTCCATTCTGATCAAATCTGTCCTCAGGATGTGGCTCCAGGAGTGTTGTGGATTATATGGATGTAGCTTGGAAAAACCTAAGATTTGCAACCATTTGCCATTTTAGATATAGAATACCTGATATGTCAGGTACTGCTTATCTCATTGTAAATCCTGTAACAGAAGGAATCTTTCTTCAATATTTTGGTGTGACTCTACCCCTGAACACACAGAAAATAAGCAACCAGACCTTGCTGTAAATCTATCAATCTATCTATCTATCCCTCTCTCTCTCTCTCTCTCTATATATATATATATATATATATATATATATATTGTAACTGCCACTACTGTAGAATAGGATTAATATTTATTTGGATTGCTTTTCATCTGCCACAGTAACACTCCAATTTCCCCTTTGTGGGTTGAATAAACAAATATCATATGTTTTTTCTGTGTGCAATCGCTATTTTCTTCTTAGTAGTCAAAAAACGTTTCCCAGCTTTCCTCATCTTCTGTTTAAACATGCTTTCTCTCTGTTTTTTTAATTAAAGTTTTTTTTTACAATTTCCTACTGCACTTCTCCACATAACACGAGGGATCTGCTATTGTGAGTAAAGGAAATGAAATCAGGAAGTGTAGAACACACACTGCAACACACAAACTTTTCATTCTGAGGACACGACTGGACTCGGCTCATGTGCGCACCCCCTGGTCAGATCCATTTCTTAGGAGAGATCTTCATCTGATTCATCTGCCAATTTTTGCTCTCAACAATCACTCACAGATTAAAATAAAAATACGGGTTTCACCATGATGAATGGGTTTAATTGGGCCTCCTCAGCAGCCCCAGAAAGATGCATGCTTGATTTATTATTGATTCCTCTCAGAAACCGCTCTATTTTCTTCTTACTCTTTATTTCCACCCCTGCAACTCCATAAAAGATGCAAAAGACCTGAAGGAGATCCTCAATACTAAATGTTGTAAGCCTCCTCTGCTGTCAGTCCTCAAGATAACCACGGCTTGAATATTTATGTCAGGTAAACGAGTGAGCCTTTTGTTTTAGTGCCGCCTCCTCTATTCTCTGAGCTGTTGGACCCTTGCTGGCATGAGAGCATTTGGCCGAGGAACTCTATAGATTTTACCGCTGAACAAATCGACCCCGATAGATACTGGAAGATTTCCATTTTTGGCCCCTTTTACTCCACTGCAACTTTAAAAGTACTGCTCATACAGTGAAAGATCAGCCAGAATGAGGAAAATCCATCGATTTCTGACAAAAAAAACAGAGGAAAAGTTAGGTGGTTAGGTTCAATAGACTGTTATTTTAGCAAATGGCATAAAATTCATTTTAAAACCTGACCACATCTTAAGTTAAATTTCCTCGATGTCCATCCATTATCATGACTTCTTATTCTGTATCGGGGTCGCAGGGGGACTGGAGCCTAAACCAGTAACCACACAGAGACACACAACCACGCACACTCACACTCACTCCTCGGCACAATTTGGAGTGTCCAATCAACCTAACATGCAGGTTTTTGGATGATGGGAGGAAGCCGCAGAACCCAGAGAGTACCCACGCAGACACAGGGAGAACATGCAAACTCCACACAGAAAGGTCCTGGTTTCCCCAGGAACTCAAACCCAGAACCCTCTAGCTATGAGGCATTGGTGCAGACCACCACACCACCGTGCCGCCCAATTTCTCCATGTTTTAACATGAAAAACGTTTAAATTTAATCCAACATGAGCACACAGACAATGTAGATTTGTCCAGTCAGTAATCGCTGCTGGAGAAAATAGAACAAACCCTTTCTGATTTCATTAGAAACAGAAAAAGTCAGGGGTGTACCCCGCCTCTCAGCCAGTGACAGCTAGATAGCCCCCCCTCCCTTCAACCCTGACTCGGAACAGGTGGTTATAGTAAATAGATGAAGCGAAGGATAAAAACATACATGCACTGTCATGAATTCTAAAGGGGAGGAGTTTCATGCTAGGCTTTAGATCCAGGTTGACCTGAGCTCTACGAAAAACGTCCCTTTCCTCAGCCATCCCTCTGGCAGGTTAAACAATAACTGACACAACAGACTAGCTAAGAGAGCAGCTGAACCCTTTAAAAGGGGGTTTTAAAAAGCTTTTTCTATCACTCTCTATTGCAGTTTATCTTTGCGATGGAAACTGTAATGAGGGCTTGCATTTTCTGCCCCAGAGACAGACCCCAAATCCAGATGAGCGGAGGAGTGGATGTGTGGGATGCAGGGGGAGTGGAGACGAAGTTCAGGGAGGTTTCGATCATTTCTCCCTTCCATTTTTGTGGGAATCGGCGGCTGGAGTGGACCAGCTCGGAGCCCTGAAGAGGACGCAGCAAGAATATCATATTTTTAAATGGGAAATAGCTACAGGAAAGAACTGCGCTGCATGTTTGAGCAGCTCTGGGACCGCGCGGGCAGGTGGAGAGATGTTAGACTTTTGGCTGAGTTCGTGTCCAAGTTGTCTGCAGATAGTTTTCCTGTGTTACCTACCTCTGCTGTGGGTGACTGTGCGCCAAGTTGTTGACAAGCCTTTAAAAAAAAAAAAAATCCTTGTGACCCTCCTCTCCGTCTTTATCTTTTATTTAGTAATAATTGGTGCGGCAGAATTATAATTTCCCACTGGGCATTGGTCAAGAACATGAAACTCTTTGAAAAAAGTTTTAAAAGAGTCGATTTTGATGCTTAAATCTGAAAAAATAAAAGAATGCGTTCCTAACGACAAGCTTGTGTCGAAGCCAGCAACAAAGGGATTATTTTTACTCATGAAGGGGAAAGAAATGTTTCATCTAATAGCAAATTAACCTTAAGGTTCGGGATTTATTCCCTCTTTGTTCATTTGAACGTTCATAAGGAGCCAATCTGCCTTGAAGAGGAAATCTCCCTTGAAATATGAAGTACATGGGATCTCTGTAGGGCTTTTGAAAATGAGATCATGCTTTATTTAAGGTTAGCGGTTTGATCCCTGGCTCCCCAAGAAGAAAAACTAAAAGTTTAAGTGTCTTTTAGAAAGGAACAGAGAGCGTACCATGAGAGGGGCTGTCGGTCCACGAGGGTGGCCGCCCTGCAGGTTTGAGACATTTTCCCGAATGTACGCCTCTGATTCAGAACATTTGCCCTCTACACAGGTCTGCCAAACACTCAGGGATGTGAATCTCGTGTTGGTGCAGCTGCCTCCCAGGCCCGGAGTTTGCGGAGTTTGACACCTGTGCCCTGAAGAGCAGAGGCGTTTTGATTGGTCAACGAGGCGTAAAGAAGCACCGCGTGCAGGCAGTCACATTTCCGTAATTTTTCACAGCGAGGGGACTTTTCATCATGGGTGTCCAACATTTTGAATACCACCGAGCATAGCCGTATCCATGGCAACCTTCTGCTGCTGGTCCTCCACAGTTCCTTATTCACACAAAAAAATGGGGAAAAAACAAAAGGTAGAAAGCAGTGACGCACAGAAAACCCCTGATTCAATAATAATGCATTAAAATCTAAAGGGGAAAATGTTTCAATAGAACTGTATTTCACCCCCCCACTTTCATCTTAAGTAAACCAGACTGTTCCTCCCGTTCAGCCTCTCAATGAAGTCGATTAAGGTAAAAACTCCAGGATATTCGGTTTGGAATTAATTGATGCCACATGGTCCAAAGAGTGTCCCAGCTTTAACCCATAAAATTGAATACTTTTACAAAAATGTGTGTTATTGTTCAAGGAAATTCTAACAAATTTGTTATTTCAAAAGGAATTATTACAATTTGTCCTTTCCACAAACTTGATAGAAAGCTTGTTCTTTTGTTATAATATATATATATATATATATATGTATATATATATATATATATATATATACCCCCCCCTCCATTTAATTTCTTTTTTAATTTTCCACCCAAGTTAGATTTTTAGTATTTTCAGTGCTCAAAGTTTAGACAACTCTTCAAAAATGATAATAGACATTGCCATCTAGTGGTGAGATATGCCACAGCAGGTAGGAGGCCACCTCAGAAAAACAAACAAACACTCAGACATTGATGTCATCAAAAGATTTACTTCTGAGAATAGGATGTGTTCACAAAGGTCCAGCATGTTTCTTTGACAGCAGGGGACGAACAGCAAGGAAAAAAAAAAGAAAAAAGAGAGATTCCACAGACATCTGTTCATCATGACAAACGGGTAGGCCGGTTCTGCCACAAAGCATCAGTCCTGAAATGACAAATAAAAAAAAAAAAGGGACAACGCTGTTAACTGTAGAAAGGAAACATGATTTATTCAAGACCATCCAAAGTGCCATGGCGGCCATCTTTAATGTATGAACCTCCTCGCAACAGCATGAGCACTACGACTTTTTTTTGGGGAGGGGGCAAATGAATGTTACAAACTTTAGTAGTTCCTTCACAACTGGCCTGTGGATATAAGACATAAACCCTTCTGTCCCCGCTCTGGGGCGAGTCATGGTTTACTAATTTGCATGGAGAGCTGGAGGACAGGTATACGCTTATCGCTCTAAAAATAGACAGACACAGAAGAGGGTGCGGTGTGTCAGCGGTGCTCAAAAGCAGCGTTTCCTGTTCAACTTGTTGTGGAAGTTTCACATGGGCGGGGTTCAACCTGACAAGCTTTGGTTGGCCTTTGAACCGAGGTGGGACAGGTATGCCTCCTGTTTTGCTACATTTTTCCCCCTTTCATTCGTCCAAACTGCGGAGAGCAGAACTTGAGGATGCATTTGACAGGAAAGAGCTCAAACTAAATGGGCTGGTTTGGGATTTCTACAGGCAAAAGTTCCCTGAAAAGAAAAGATGAGTGATGTACCTCATTGCTGCTGGAGGACGAAGAGCTTCCATGTTCTCCTTCTTTCCTCTCCGTTTTGTTCTTCTTTTTCTTCTTCTCGTGGCCATCTTTGTTTGTGGACTTGTCTTTCTTGTGTGACTTGTCCTTGTCTTTGTCGCCCGACTTGTGCTTGCTGTCACTCTGAGAAAAAAAAGAAAAGACAAAATCATGTGTCTGTAGAAGAAATTCATCAAGTTGGGAGTCAGATTTACACCGGCTATGGCCTGCTGTACCGAAGAGCGAAATAATTTAAGGGCCACAGATCAGGAAGGATCACCGGAAAGGCATTTGAGGCCATAGCTTTCATTAAATCTGTCAAAGAGAACCAAAGGACTTTGCAAACAAACTGTTTTTTAGTTACCTTATGCTTATCCTTGCTCTTGTCCTTATCCTTGCTTGTATCCTTATCCTTGCTTGTATCCTTGTCCTTGCTCTTATCCTTGTCCTTGCTCCAGGGGAAGCTAAACTCATCCTTCTGGGCATCCTCCTTCTTCACCGCTTCTTCCTCATTTGCGGCTGCACAAAAAGAGAGAGACGGCCGTCAGAAACAGCAACACAATCCGAACACCGAACATAAAAGAGTATTGTGAACCAAAGACTGCGGAACATCTTTAAAAATTGAGCCTCTTATCACGGCCTCTCATAAACACGTTTACTTTAGCCTCTCATATCCACCTGGTTAAAAACCGAGTAACCATTATGGCATCGTCTAAAGATAAATAGACAAAACGTGAAGGAGATTTTTTTTTTAAACGTACCTGACGACAGATCGAAATCCATGGCGATCCCTACCTAGTATCTCTCCACACCGTGTGGCTTTAGACCTGTCTGCTTCAGCCTTTAGGGAAAGTTGTGAGACCACACCTTAAGTACGCAACACAACAAAACCGCGCCCCACAAAAGCGGTCCAACTTGCTTCTGCAATTTTTTTTTTTGTAGCAGCATTTCGGTGGCTGCAGCATAAATGCAGCATTTACTGTTTTTAGGTATCACTTCTTTTGCAAAACAAAAAAAAAAACATTTCGCTGAACTATCCAGTGACAAGGAAAATCTCAAATAGTTATAAAGATGGATATATATTTTATACATATTCAAATACGTGGTACTTCCGGGTACACTTCCGGGAAAGAGAACCACTTGATGACTTAATGCAGTTCACCTGCGGTGGGATGGACCCAGACTACCCCGTGTAAAGGCGGGCAACCGTGGCCCGGCGAGGGCCCCCAGCTTCTATCTGAACCCCTTCGTCCATCTTTTGTTTAATTAATTAACTTTTTTTCTTAAATGAATCGACGGCTCTTGTTGTAGAGCGGCGGTCGGCTTTATGGGCTGTCCTTTAAAGAGGTGGTGTGTCGCCAGAGCACTGGCGACTTTTCTCTTAGTTTGTAGTCTTGGAACAGCGATGTAGAGCAGCTGCCCTTTCTTGCCAACTATCATAGACGCCTTAGGTTATTAATTGCCTTTTTATTGGTCCTCTTGTCAGTTTTTCGGTACGTTTGATGAGAATATATGTGCATGTGAAAAAGAAGCCGTGAATTTTCACAGAGCACAGTGTTAAACACAATCCATATGTGACCGCAAGTCTGCACTTGGGAAAATAATGAAAACTATCCTTTTCTGCAACTTATTATTTTTCTAAGATGCCCTTCGGACAGCCCTGTAGAAATCTTGCTTTGCAAGCTGGCCTTTGGCAAAGGTATTACCTCTAACATATACAAAATGTTACTTATTCAATTGGGCGACACATTATGAAAGGTTAAAAAACACTGACCGGAAGACATGGCCTTGGACATCTCTGAGGGTGATTGGCACTCAAGTTTACAAAATGAACACATGACACAATGTATAAAGAAATGAGTAACAAGTTTATTCAATTAACGTATGGCATTCACAGATGGCATAGATCCCCTCAACAACTTCATAAATGGAATTTGATTCCTAAAGACACATATTCTCTGGACCTGCCCTGCTTTCAAGATTGGAAGAAGATTATGGAAGTCATTTTCGAAAACAAATTAAGGTAAAACTGGCCCCTTATGAGAAAGTGACATACAGCCTCCTATGTAAAATGCATTAGTATGATTGTACATGGTCTGCCTTTACCAACTGGCTAACTGTAAAGTAGATTTGGAAAGGTCAGTATGGCATATTGACATATTTGTTGTATGTTCTATAAAAATGGATATTGCAGTTTTGCGTATCATTTCTCATTTAAAAGTTTTTCGTGTCAGCTTGTCGCTTCCTTTGCAAAACAGGAAACTATTTTTTCCATCCATCCATTATCAATACCGCTTATTCCCTTATGGGGTCGCGGGGGGAACTGGAGCCTATCCCAGTGGTCAACGGGCGAGAGGCAGGGTACACCCTGGAAAGTCCGCCAGTCCATCGCAGGGCTGGAAACTATTTTTTCTCAAAAGGCAAAAACAAAGCATGCCAAGTGTGTGTAGACTGCTACACAAATGTGATTTGAAGCAAGGCATGAGACAGTATTAAGGTTATTTGCGAAGGTCTTTAAGAACTATGAACACAAAAAGAAAAAATTCAATCATTCTCATTATTCCCCCAAAGCAACCCTTAACATTCTTTTTTTTTTTTGGACGTGATTGAAAATGGGGCTTTCTCTGCTCCTGTTTTCCAAAAGTATATTAACTATCCTATTAAATCATTTGAGAAAGAAAATATCATTCACAATTCAATCCCAGCAAGGACCCACAGACATCATCATTGTTACCTTGAATGTCACGTAATTGGCTTTTTTAAATGATTGGAGTTCAGAAATTGGCTTTATTAGGTAACTCTCTGTTTATGACACCTCATGGCTGGTAAGGCCTAGGCCCTTTAAGGAGGTCAGTTGAGGAGAGGTGGGTAGCAGGGCGTGTTGCTCCGTCTCCATTCCTCCTTGGGCTCCCCATCAGGGACTCCATGGGGCTGGGAGACCTGCGAACATAGACCCTGCTTCCAGTGCTCAGTGAGGGGGCAGAGACGGACGGCTTGGAGGCTGCTGAAGAAGCCAGAGGATCCAGCTTGGGTTTTGAAGGGAGCGACATGAAGGAGATGGTAGGGGTGTCACTTGGCTTGGAGCTGCTGCCGCTGGAGGCCGAGAGTCCACCTGAGCCCAAGGTCCCCGTTTTTGGATCGCCGCCTCCCTCACCGCCGGCGCTTTCCTGTAATGCAATCGGCAACAGCTGGATTAAGAAACCGCGCACACAGCATAACCACTCATGTTTATTTGAAGCTTACAGTCGTCTCCTTCTTTTCAGGTTTGTCCTCCGATGACCCTGGACTCTGAAAAAGGTAAGCAATGTCGATCAACAAAAAGTCATCACAGGGTTTAATCGGATGATATTCACATTCTTTAACAAATGTACCTTTTCTGTGTCCTTTTTATTCTCTTTGTCACTGGAACTATCGGAGCTGGAGTCCTGATCACACACACACACAAAGGTCAAAAGTCCCATCATTCAGCTTTCTTGAAAACCTTTGTAAATCACAAAACAGTCAAACATACCTTCTTTTTCTTCTTATCCTTTTTGCTATCATCACTGGAACAAGAGGAATCCTGGACCAAAAAAAAAAAAGGGATTACATCCAATTAGATTAACAGTGTGTTTGCTATTTTTCTTTAATGAAAAAATATCCAAGTGAACCAAAGAAGAAAAATCTGGAATGGTGAGGAAAAACTAAGTGAACATCCTCACCTTCTTTTTTTTCTTCTTCTTCTACACAAAGAAAACAGGTATTCCAGATTATTCACTACAACAGGCAGGCAGTGTACAAGTTTAAAGTTGTTGCTTATCTCACCTTGTCATCACTGTCACAGGAAGAAGAGGATGAGGAAGAAGAGCTATCGCTAGAGGAGCTGGAACACTAGAAAGGATATCAGTAGGTCAGTAACAGAATGGAGAGGACAAAATTCTGAACCGATTGAAACTGTTACCTTTTTCTTTGCCTTTTTCTTCTTGTTCTTCTTCTTCTTCTTGTCATCTTCACTATCAGAAGAAGATGAAGACGATGAGGAGGAGCTGGAGTCCTGTGGCAGAGGAGGGAACTTTAATATCAATGCATCCATACATAAAACACAAGTCCAGAAGGATCAACAGAAATATCCAAACCGTGTCCTTCTTCTTCTTAGTCTTCTTCTTCTTTGTCTTTTTCTTCTTC
>JABUIW010000037.1:2101773-2144529 GCA_013363375.1 Menidia beryllina
TTGTCCTTCTTCTTCTTTGCCGTTTTCTTCTTCTTTTTCTTCTTCTTGTCATCCTCACTGTCAGAAGACGATGAGGAACAGCTGGAATCCTGGAAAGGGTGAATTGTCAAAAACTGAAGCAGGGAGCAGATTCCAAATGTAGAGGATTTTGCCAGTGTACAAACCTTGTCCTTCTTCTTCTTTGGCTTTTTCTTTTTTTTCTTCTTCTGGTCATCTTCACTATCAGAAGAAGTTGAAGACGATGAGGAGGAGCTGGAGTCCTGTAGCAGAGGAGGGAACTTTAATAGCACTGCAGTTGTACAAAACATCCAAGTACAGATAGACCAACAGGAAGATTCAAACCTTGTCCTTCTTCTTCTTTGCCTTTTTCTTCTTTTTCTTGTCATCCTCACTATCAGAAGACGATGAGGAACAGCTGGAGTCCTGTAGCAGAGGGGGGAACTTTAACATCAGTGCATCTGGACATAAAACACAAGTCCAAAAGGATCAACAGAAAGATTCAAACCTCGTTCTTCTTTTTCTTTGCCTTTTTCTTCTTCTTTTTCTTCTTCTTGTCATCCTCACTGTCAGAAGACAACGAGGAACAGCTGGAATCCTGGAAAGGGGGAATTGTCAAAAACCGAACCAGGGAGCAGATTCAAAATGTAGAGAATTTTGCCAGTGTACAAACCTTGTCCTTGTTCTTCTTTGCCTTCTTCTTCTTCTTCTCATCTTCACTGTCTGAAGAGGAAGAATCCTGTAGATCAAATGAAAATGCAGTTAAACGCATTACCAATTACAACTCCGGAAAAATGAAAAGTAGGCTACTTCCGACGTCGAAGCTTCATACTCGCCTTCTTCTTCTTCTTCAGCTTCTTCTTCTTCCTCTTTTTATCCTGCTCATCCTCTCCTTCTCCCTCGTCGTCGCTCAGGTGACCCTCTTCAACGCCGTCAGGGAATGGCTCAGCTCTCCCGGCTGTTCAGGTGACATCATTACAACCCAAACACAGGGAATTATTGGAAATTTGTCAACGTTTAATGGCTGTTAGTGTCAGCGTGCAGAACTCACCAATGGCGGGTTTGCCAATTTCCGCCGCTTCCAGATCTGCGTCTCCTTCTCCGACGCCAACACCTGCAGCAAAAAGCATCAGGATAATGCTGCATGAAAATTACGAACCATGCCCCTCAAATCCATTTTACTCCTTTCTTTCTTTCCAACTCACTTTCTCCTGAAATAGGAGTAACACCGCTGGCCTCTTTCTCCTCTTCATCCTATAACAGAAAATGTACAGTTGATCTCAGAATATTTGAACTCATGACCAGTGGCCCATGCTGGTGAACCTATTAGTAGCACTGCGCTCTAACCAGCCGTGCTAACTGGCCCGAGCAGCTAGGTTGAGACAATACACTTCACCTTTTTCTTATCCTTATCCTTCTTCTTTTTCTTGTCCTTCTTTTTCTCATCTTTTTCGCTGTCAGAAGGTGAGGATGAAGAACAGGAGCTGGAATCCTGCAGCATTTTTTTTTTAACAAAATAGGATTTTCAGTTATCTCCAGTCAAATTCTATAATTCGGTCTGTAGCAGCTCCAAAGGTGCAGATGGTCAAACAGAGAAATCTCGGTTTCAATGGTTGAGAAACCCTGGGATGATTCTTTCTACCTTGGAACAACAATGCACAGAAAGCTGTCCAAAGAATCCAAATACATCTACCTTTTTCTTGTCCTTTTTCTTTTTCTTCTTTTTGTCTTTCTTCTTCTTGCCATCGTCGCTGTCGGAGGATGAGGAGGACGAGGAGGAGCTGCTGGAGTCCTGTGGAAAAGGTGCCAATAAAATGAGTAGAATCTGAGTTCTGATGATGAGATCAGACAGTAACTAGATTAAAACAGGTATTTTCTGCAAAACACCTTCTTTTTCTTCTTTTTCTTCTTCTTCTTTTTGTCATTCTCGCTGTCGGAAGAAGATGAAGGTGAGGAGGAGCTATCTGAGGAAGAGGAGCTGGATTCCTATAAAAAGATAAGTCACAATGATGTTTACATTTAATACAAACCAAACTGTCGACAGCCAAGAGACAGACTTGCAAATTGTACCTTCTTTTTCTTTTTCTTCTTTTTCTTATCATCCTCACTGTCCGAGGAACTGTCAGATGAGGAGGAAGAGGAATCCTTGACGAGATTAACATATCCCGATTTAGAGTAAAGTGTGATCTTCACACAATTGCGTCGGCATCAGGTGTTCTTATTATGGAATCTAACAGAATGTGATTTTTAAATTTAACATACTTTTTTCTTTTTGTCCTTTTTCTTCTTTTTGTCCTTTTTCTTCTTTTTGTCCTTTTTCTTTTTCTTCTTTTTGTCCTTCTTCTTCAACTCTTCCTCATCCGAGGTGCTGAAATCCTGACATCATGAATGAAATAGTTTGTTAAATAAGCTTTTACAGGAACAGGATGTTGGGGACAGTTTTTTTAATTGTTTCTCACCGGTTTCATCCTCTGAGCCTCTGCTGTCACCTGCTCCATTTCACCATCAGAGCCTATGAACAACCAATAGGATCCATTATAATGCAAAATGTAAGCCTAGAGCTTTAATAGCTTTCAATGTGGGTCACTTACCCAACTGAGATATGACGACACTTTCCCAAATAAACTCGCTCTTCCCATCCTTTAGCTTCTTTTCCTTTTTCTTCTTCTTCTTTTTTTTCTTCTCATCCTATAAGAAAAAGTCAGCCATGAATTCCCCCGTAGTTGCAGATCTGTCCAATGCTATATAAACAATCATGCTTACAAAGGAATGCACCTTAACTCCCTGCTTGGGCAGCTAGACAGGTAACAACATCAATAAAAAATACAGATAGTCAGTATAAGGATAACGCAGCCCTCTCCATCATAGTGACATTTCCAGCCCAGGTTTCAGTCTAAAAGAATCGATTGAAAGTATGCAACTAAAACCAACACATAACATATAGCCT
The DNA here is from genome assembly GCA_013363375.1 of Menidia beryllina. Taxonomy (NCBI): domain Eukaryota; kingdom Metazoa; phylum Chordata; class Actinopteri; order Atheriniformes; family Atherinopsidae; genus Menidia; species Menidia beryllina. The sequence goes on from JABUIW010000037.1 coordinate 2,104,718, forward strand.
GCAAAGGCAGTGCTACGTGGTGACATGCTGCTAGTAAACCACCTATGTACGTATGCACAAATACTGGAGTATTTTGTTCTATTCAGGTCATCTGAAATGGAGCAACATATGAAATGAATGACTTTATAGCCCTACTATAAAGAGCCTCAGACATTGTCACTGGGTGTGTTCATCTCCTGCCTGATAGGGTATGAAATTAACTTGAAGACATCTGCCTGTTGGTGAAATACATTCCAATGTGTCACATACAAACTTTTTGTTCTGCTTTACAACCACTTCACAACTGATGGATCCCTTTATACGTGAAATGGAGTTGGCAACTACCCCATGAAAAAAAGAAGGTCATTTTGAAGGTGTCTTTGAATAGTGCTTTTTGTCTTTCCTGTTTAAAAAAACGTACGAGGGGTGAGTTACTGGCTTTTGAATGTCCTGATTTTCCTTTGACTTTAAATGTCACCAAAGTACACAAAACTGAGATACTTTATCTTATTGGCTTTCTGTTTAAGTGTCTATTCAAGTTTAAAATGTATATATATTTTAACAGCATTGTAAAATCCATTCCATTCTAAAGAATCTGCAAACAAATCTCCATTTGCCTGCAATACTACATCACCTCATCACAGTTAGAACATACTGTCAGTCACTATGAGCTGATGTGAAGTTGTGTTCCTTGTTAGGATTTTAAATAGAACTCCTATTGGAAAGCGTGCACTGGGATTTAAATAAACAAAACTCGAATTCCTGTTAACTAATCTGAAGGACTATCCCGCTCTGCAAAAAGAAAAGTCTCTCTGAGAGAGGTACAGATCATCTGTCAAGCATCAAGACATCCAGAGATAATCCCAGCAAGCTGTGCCGTCATGACTATGACAAAGCCTTAGGTGGTAAAATGTTTGTCAAGAAAACAGGTATTTTTGACATGTTGGAGCAAGACAGAGGTTACAAGGGAAGCAGCTCTCTGAAAAAATATGCATGTCTCATGGAAAATGCTGACTTTTTTAAAACTAAAAATTCCTACAGGACAACATACGATCCATGATAAAGTCAATACAGTAAAAAATAAAAATTATTAAAAATAAAAAACTAAATGTATATGATTTCATTCAACAGTTCAATGTACCAGTAGAATGTCTGCATAGGCAGTGGTGATACACACCCAGCGGAAGGAATTCGGGATTGATTCACTGTCATTCTGCATAACATTTGCTTTAGAAGTTGACACGTAGGGCTTGCTCAGTGTTGTTCTAACTGACCGTGGTCACTGTTGGAAAAGCTGCTGATGATAATTATAAGGTTAAAAAGGTATTTAATTCAACCCTGTAAAAATGTATTTGCAGGTGGACATTAGATACTGCTATATGTGGAACTGCTTCACGAGAAAGAAACTTGCAGGTAGTCCGATAAGGGGTTTATAAACTGCCTTAAAACTGTTTATGTGCCAGGCAGCCTTGATGGATTTTGGGACGTGGGATGCAGGTCCCCCAACTTTAATCAGTGTCAACTAAGTCCACATTCAGTGGGAATCAATTGACGCCTTCCAAATCTGGATTTGACCCAAAAACACAAAGATAAAGTAAAGGCAACAGCATACATTAGGTGCAAATTACTGTCAAGCTGAGTTTTCAACTCAGGTACCCGTTTGCCACCAAATCACTGTTTTGATCCGTCATGTGATGCAAAACGAGAGGAAGCCCTCAATGGAAAAGCTTTAAGGGGTCATTGTGCCATCTGTAGTGATGGAGTATGACATACTTTAATCGATAAAAACATTTCCCTCCTGTGCCTGTATACTGGGACAAGGACGGTAGTCCAATCAGATGGCCTATTAGAACGGACACTGTAGCTCGATTTGTGCATTTCACCGTATTTTATGTCTTTGTGGCCACCATGTGGACCTGCTTTGTACGTATAAGACAGCTGCATCTATTAATGTCTTGCTTGGATTATGACCTAAGGGCTGTATCGCACATCCCTTTAGGCTGTAGGAATAATGTAAAAAAGTTTTACAGAGTTTGCCCATCCGAATACTATTAACTTCTCCTTTTTTTTTTATTGACTGGAGATGGCTGTCGGGTACTCCATCAGCGCACGCCGCTCTGCGACTTACCTCACTATCGCTGTCAGAGGAGCTGCTGGAGGAAGAAGAGGAGGAGGAAGATGATGAAGATGAGCTGGAATCCTGAGTAAACAGAGGTAAGAAAGTTATTTCTCTGGTCTTGAGTTTGAACAGCTCAATAACATTCCCTTATTTGTAGGCAAAAGTAGCTGGTGAAAATTTCTTTGAGTCACTAAGCACAGGAAAGGTGGCTTTGTCATAGGCCCTTGGAGAAGGTGGTGGAGCTGCCAGGAGGAAGGGTGGAGATCTACAAATACTCTACAACACACAAAGAATCTGAAGCACACCCTTTGCAACAATGTGATTAAGCAACACTTGGAGAATGTCAGTTAAAATACAGGAAAAATTTATATGTCCATTACAAAACAGTGTCTGGCTGTCTCAAAGTGGAACAAACACTTCACTTCCCTTATCTGTGGGTGGCTTGGCCTGATTGTTACTTCAAGCCCAGTTGAATTACAATCACAGTCACCACAGGAATGCCTGACTGTCATGTAGCCACACGATTTCATCACACCAACCGAAATCTCAGAAGTTAATGAGCAGAGTTTGTTCCATTTCCAATCAGCGCCTTATGGAAGACAGATGCAACACATACTTTCTTTTTCTTTTTTTTCTTCAGCTGCTTCTTCTTTTTCTTCTTTTCCTTTTTGCCTATGTCATCATCGTCGCTATCCGGAGAGCTATCAAGTGAATACATCTGATACTGGCAACAACAAAAAAAACACAAGGGAAGGGTTTAATTTGCACGTCTTCCATACATTTTCATATTTGGATTTGCCAGGTGCAGTTAAAAAGGTGCCAATATAGTTTTCGCTTGATTGATTTTGGTTGGCATGACCACAAATACACGATAAAAACACAAGATGATCCACACAGGTGGTGGCAGTTTGTCTCATGCACTCTATCCCACTCACCGGATCATCTTTGGCCCCTGCCTTGGGTCCATGATGACCATTGTCTCCAATCTCTCCAGGCTTTGTCCCCCCCGGACGCTGCTGCAAATCCTCAGAGGGCACCACCGCTGGCTGGACGCCTGGGGGATCTGCTCCAACTGGAGCTTTTCAGTTCAGCGTGACATTAGAATGGTCAACAGAAAGCCGAGACCACAAACTTTCTTTTTCATTCATATCGCCCCCCGCCCCCCAAAAATAGTTTGAATTATAAACCTGATTTGCCCTGATGTCCTACTAAAAGCAAATGAGGCCACAAATGATACTCAACTTCCTCAACCTCTCACTTCCTCAAAAGGACAGGCAGGTTGAAACACAGAGGAATTACAATTAAAAACACAAACAAACAAACCGTTAAATACATTTTTGCATATTAATCATTCTCTGCTGCCGATCTCTGTAAAACCCTACAATGACCTGTCAATGACACAGTTCAGAAAGAGGAAGGTAAGCAGACTTGCAAGGGAACGATTGTTCCCTTGCTCCTCGAACTATAAACTATAAATATTAAGCTAAACTATTTAAAGCTGAGCACGTAGATTGCAAACCTTTGGAGAGGGTGGACTCCATTGAAGCCCAGATTTCTCCTCAGTCCAGCAGAGGCAGGTCTCTGACAACACCTGTAAGGGAAGGTGTGCTCGTTTGCAGCTTTTGGGTGGAGAATGAAGTGGGCGAGCTGGTTCCCGAATCGGGCACCTCCTCCGAATGAGTTTCAAAGTAAAGTCAATATCAAAACAGAATTTTTAGGATTCATTGACAACATTCAGGACTGATGAGCCAGTCTGATGCTTTGATGGAACGTTTTGTTTAATTTAATTTGACAAGACTGACGATGTGATTCCCAATGACGGATTAACTTTTTATTTTGTAGCTCTGGTTTTATTCTGGAAATGTTCAGGTATTATTTGTGTGTGGCGGTGTTTATCTTGCGGGCAGTGCTGGTTGAGGGGCCGGTAGATCTGTGCCAACAGGTAATGCTTGTTTTACTGCTGCTCGCCCACAGTAACAGGATAGTAAACATCTAAATATAATCTCCACAGGCCATAGTGACAATTTACGACAAGTCTATACCAGTGGGAAAAAGTTCCATTCATCATTATCATTATTATAGCTGTTTAAACTTCTCCACAGTGCAACATGGTGTGGACATCAGACTTAGAATGAGACACCTATAAAATAGCATTTAAACATTTTGACTTTTATTGTATTTTTTAAGAAGCCTACACTACTCATATCTCAACGACTAAGGCTACGAGAATAATCTTAAATCGCATTATGCTCCTGTGTCGCCTCCCAGCGGATTTTTGCGCTGTGTTTCTATAACGGGCACAAATAAACTTGTTTTTCGTGGAGGCTTCCGTAGTTGGCCCACTGAAGCTGAGTAAAGTTAGCAAGAATGTAAAAGTCCGAAAGTAATGTTTCAATATCTCAAAGTAAGAGTTACTTTAAGACATTCCAAAGATAACTGAATGCCGAAAAAAACCGCTTATTTAAACATTACAGTCGAATATCGTGTAGTGTATGTTACTGGTTTGTATAGAGAAGTATACAGTTTGATTCGTTGAAAAAAGAAAAGGCATAGCATTAAGAGATGTATTTTGAAAATTTTGCGGAAACGTTTGTGCCAATAACGTAGAAACTTTGCATCTCAACCATTAATCGCTCGTACAATTAGTTGTGAGCGAGCCCGTGTTTTTGTTGCCACACGATTTCTTTATATATCGTTTCGCTTTTCGACATTTTAATTAGAACAATGACGCTAGTTCAACTTGCACTGGACACTCGATACTTCGGGAGGGCTGGCCAGTTTTCTAACCTGTTTTGACACGTCTCCTGTATGCCTTCTGTTACGGTGTTTTGTTCGGGTAAGGTTCTGCTTTGGGCATAACGTCGGGTCAGCTTTTGTCAACTGGTCACCAAAGTGAAGCTATGGTCTCGAGCTAAAGGCACCCCCAGCTCCCTCCCTCAGTCCCTCGGACTTCAATGAGTTACTGGGTATCACCATGCCGAGCCGGACGAGGTCTCTGCCGCTGGTGGTGGCCGTGCTGGTAGCCCTGTGGGTCGGTGCTCCCGGGACTTTCGGGTCGGCATGCGACAATGGAAAGGTGTGACTGAGTGCGCACGCGCCATTATTTAATTGACAAGTTATTGCAGCCGTTGACGCGCTCTTGCGCTTGTGTGCGTGACAGCTCTCCTTGGACAGGGATCTGCCGGCGGATGCTGTTTATCTGGACTGTGGAGTCGCTGCCTGGCCAGAGTCTCCTCAGGTAACCGGGCTTTTTATTTTTATTGTTATTTTTTGCAGACCTTGTCATTACCTGCGTTACACACTGTCTCATGATTGTTTTGGTTGGTCAGCTGGCTGCGGTGCGTTCAATGCACCCTGTGTCAGGAAGTCAGAGCAATCATAGGAAAGTCATAGTGATAAACTTTGGACATTTGGCACTGTTTGCAGCCATTTGGATCACTTTCAATCAACTTGCAGTCTAAATAAGTGATCATTTGTCTCTTTGGATGTTGTCCCTCCTCAATGTTATCAACAGATGCTTCCTAGTATTGACACCGCCTATGAACCAGAGGTCAGTGAGCTTTACTCATCCTGTCTTTATTGAATTTCACCCAACCTTTTACCCTCCTTGCGATGAAAAATGACTCCGCCACGTCTGTAAATCACGGCTTCACTTTGAAGCTTCAGTGTAGTCGTAGCACATTGAGTCTTTCCTTATAAAACAATGCTTTTGGTGGACATTAATAAACTGATTGAACTTTTTTCTTTTTTTGCCTCAGCCAGCCAGAACGGTATGCATGGATAAGCCCATCTCCTATGCCCACACCATTCCCAGTAGGTAAGTGGTCAAAGATGTGATGAGAGCTTTACTTTAAATCATTCAGACTTTATGTTTTTTCACCTTTTAATCCTCAGCAGACTTGAAATTACATTTTTACCACAGCAGAGTGACTCCTGAAGAGGTATTAGTGGAGCATGCTGCATGTATCAGAATTAGTGTGTCCTTACTGAGGACTAAGAAAAAAACAAAAAGCAGCAGGTGTGAAGGAATGATGAAACCTCCCCAGAGCCAAGACTCCAACATTACTGAAGCAGTGTGAGATCATCCGGTCTAAGAACAGGGGGGAAAAAAGGCAGCCAAAATTCAAAGGAGAGCTTTGGAATTTCCTAATTCTGTTAAATAAAAATGTTCATAGCGCCACATAACAACAAATAACCATCTCAGGGTACTTCAAAACATAGCTAGACCTGAATCTAATCTGTTTTAATGCAATCAAATTGGATTCATAAAACTCCTAAAGACCACTTAAAAGAAATGGCAGGCGGCTGGTTGAGGACGCTTCAGGACGGTCGGAAAAGAGACGGCAGACACAAGCACTTTTGAAAATGTCAACCTGTGTTTGTGTTTGCTGCAGCGGAGCCTTCAGACCAGTGAGGGCAGAGAGCGGGGAGTACATGTACTGTCCTCCTCAGCGGTGGCTCAACAACCTGCACGTGAGTTGCAAAAATCTGGCGTCTAACATTAAAGCTGATTCGTTTCTAGAAAAGCAGATAGCGTCACGGTAACGCTCCAAAGTCTCAGCTTGTCTTGTTACACCGACAGCAGCAGAGAGGAGTCCGGCCACTGTAAACTTAGACAAGCAAACCCAGTTGTAGGTACATATTTGGTAAAAAAAAAAGATTGAGTTTTTTCAAGCTGGCAAAAGACCCAGAGGTGAGACAGCTGCCGCATTGTTTCAGCACAGTCGAAAGTCCAAGGAATGCCTCGTTGCTGGGCTGCTGCTGTTCGTGGCTTTACATGAAAATCAGGGATTTAGTAAACTATATAAAGGTCGCCGCAGCCCAGGTCACTGAGCGGAAAAGGAAGGTGTCGTAAAACCGTCTGTGATTAGTTCGGTGTGTTTTTTACAGTTTGATTCCCAACAGGGGAAATCTGTGTCCCGATTCCAGTTACGAAGTGAAAAAGGCAGCCCGGCCAAATCTGATTATGTGGCCTTTTATGTTAAAAGGAGGTGTCAATGGCACCAGAAGACTTAGTGAAAATCAGGATGGGTCCTTGTTTCTTTGTGCTGTAACCGTTCAGTGAACGCCCAACCCTACACCCACGCGTGTCTGTGTATTTTCCAGAATGGGGACACCGTGTTGCTCCACCATCCTTGCGCCCCGCTCCATGAGCGCCAGCTCCTGTCCAGGTTGGCCCGCTCCTGCCTGCCCAGAGGCTACATCCTGACCCCGCACCCCCAGCTGAACAAACACAGGGTAAGACGCACACATTTTCACCTCCACCCCTGACGCGCTTCAACTGTTGTAACCCGGGAGATTTTGCCATCGGTGACGCAGTAAGGTTTTTTTTTTAATGTATTGTAATGCAGGCTCTGTCATTCTGTCTGCTCTTGGCTCAGCCCGTAGCTCTGGTGTCGTGGGGCCTCACTTTGGAGTTGGCCACCGCTGCTTCTTTAGATGTCTGCGCTTGGCTGCAGGCCACACAAAGCGGAGGAAGTAAGAACAACGACGTGGCCCAGACCATGAAGTACGACCTCCTGTTGACCAGGGCTGCAGATGAAACAAATATGAAGGTGGGGAGATTTCATTCTGAGTTATTTTAGTTGCGTCTAATCGGCCAGATAAAGAGTCACAGCGGGGGTTAAGAGCTATGCTGAAGTGACCGCTTTCACACATCCTCAGGGCTCTTTATGGCAATGCTGTGAGAAGGTAGTCTCCTCTCTGCTGAGAGGATCCACAGAGGCGCAGCCCACCGCGGAGGAGGAACGGTCGAGACCCGTTAAAGAGGAAAGCAAACGCAGGGAGATCAGGGCCGCCGTGGGAGAAGGAGGGGAGCAGAGCAGCGACGCCACTCCAACCCGCCATAATGGCAGCAGTCTGCTTGGATCTGTAGCTGATTCATCTAAAGGGAAGAAGAACTCTTCAGATCCGTCTTTTCAGAAACCTGAGCTTCGACCTGGAATCCAGAAACAAGAAGACTTCACGCACAGACCCACAGCCGGTTTTGCTTCGGTGCAAACGGAGCCGGCAGGGTCCAGGACTTCCCCGTCTGCCAAGCAGAGGAGGAAAGAAAAAAGGCTCCACGAGGACCAGGATGGCAGCACCAAGCAGAACGAAGCGGTGGAGTTGAGGGAGAGAGAGGTGGAGCAGAAGCAAAAACCCAGCGCCGCTCACACTCCCCACAAAAGCCCAAGCGCAGGGCCGGAGCCCGCCTCCAGAACCCAGCCACCGCATCCAGCAGGACCAGAGCAGCCGCTGCCGGGGGCAGTGGCCGGCAGGACGTCCGGAGCCGAGAGCGGAGCTGAGACCGGCCTGCCGAGGACCCCCAGGACGGACGAGGCGGTGTTGGCGGCGGCGGCTCTGGGCTTCCTGCTGGTTCTCCTAACGCTGTCAGTCCTTCACACCCGCCTCTACCGCCACTGGAGGACCACGCCCAGTATGTACTGGCACGACCCGCGGCAGGACTACGACAGCGTGGCAGGTGGGTGGGGTGCCGTCAGCAGACGTCCGGTGTCCATTCCACAGCCCAGTTCGAACCCTTGAATTTTCTGTGTCGCTTTTCCCCAGATGTGATCCGCCGGAGGTTGCGCATCTCAAAGAGAAGGCGGAAAAGGAGCAGGAGGCAGGAGTGTGCTCTACTCCCGAGCTCCTCCAGCTCGGACGACTACCTGTGAAACGGACATCCTGGAGGAGGTGACTGAGAGAGCTGCCACCCGCCTCGCCTGCTTTCTGGAGACTCCGTTCCAAACGCACTGGGACACGACAGCTCAGGGTCTTTCACAGGAAGACCAGAGGCCCACATTAAACGCACACCAGCTCATTTAAAAGAGATTGGAGGTAATTCCTTGCAGTAAATCAGCTGAAAGACTAGAAACTGAGCATCCAGAAGCAGCAAGCTCTTCATGTCTTTATAAGTAGTTATTGGTAGTAACGTGTTGCTTTTACCTGTAAAAGTTCAGAGTGGAAGTTGCTGTTGTAAGCAATGCCGTCTGTCTTTGTGTGACTGGGAGTGGCCGTGATCTGGTGCAGTGGTTTGAAATGCGTTTGGAACGCACACCCACTGTCCCACGACTCAGCTCAGAGCCACGTCTTTTTGTCTGCGATACGCACAAACTTTTCTTTTGTAAGTGAAAGAAGAGGAGGAACGTGCACATGGGAGCATCTTATTTTTGCTGTGCTGTGAATCGTGTACTGGGTCGTCAGACCCACAACATCTGGGTCCGCTGGAAGTTAGAGCAAAAAGCTGGTAATTTGTTACCCAACCTACCTCACATTGTTTACGTTTGAGTATTGTTACCAAATATTAGGTACGGAACATGTAATAATTGAGATATGATTCTATTTTTAAGAACCGAAACTGAAGTATGGCTGGTTTTGATATGGAATCTGGATGCTGGGTTTGGAAGTGGTCACGTTTTAATCATGCGCTTCTGGCTGCAAGATGAATCTATTGCTCCTGAATCCAAAAGACAGCATCTCATCTGCCCTGTCAACATAGGAACTAAAGTGAATAGGGGTTTTATTTCTTTGTGTTTTTACTAAATGAATAAAGTGTCTGAAAGTTTAAAGAGAACAAAGGTGTAAGTCCCCTTTAAAAGCAGATGTAAGACATCAGCAATTGACAACTGCTCCTTTAACCCATGAGGGGTTCTAAAACCATTTCTTAATATTTCTATCATGATTGTTTTGAGATAGTTGCCCATCACCCATGGAACAAAGTATTTTACATTCAAAATTTAGAAAAAACTAATATTGAATTTACACAGGATTAAAGTAACAGCTTCTTTCACTATTTGCTGATAAATATTAAAATTCAATGATGGTGCAGAACAAACGGTACGCAGACACTGACAGGACAATTAAATTGTTTTATTATTTTATTACAAATGTACAGCTTATGAGTTTCCATTACGATTGACCTGTTTTGTTTGTTTTTCTTAAGTCATTGTTTTCTCTACTTTATAGTTTTTATTTTTTTGTTGGTTTTTTTAACATCTTCTGTTAAAAGATAACTCTCCCATCACTCGTCTCCCAAAGCGTGAAGCTGTGAAGAAAAACAGAAGGGCGGCGACGGTCCGCGGCGGGGGCTGAAATGCGGCGCCGCGGGCCGAGAACAGAAGCGCGCGGACGGGATTCCGGCTTGCGAGTTCCGATGGCTGTACTTGTGCATGTGTTGGTCCAACGGATACATTTTAGGGCGTGTCGGGTGTTTGGGGGGGGGGAGTAGGGGGGGCATGTACTAAATTCTGGATATAATAGTGTTATCGGGTTTTTGCTGGGTGACATGAGTTGACAGAACATTCACACTAGAGGCACCCTATGTAGTGTCCACTAACTCCAGGAAGGACGAGGCCATGTGCGTTTAAGACTCTTGTCCTGCCCGGTCTGAGATGACTGTAGTGCTGAACCAAAGTGCGCTTAGGACCCCCCCCCCCCCATCTAACCTTTTCCCCAAAACCAAAAATGAGAAAGAAAGAAAGAGAAGAAAAATGGAAGGTAATTAAACTCTGCATCCTGCACCTAATGTACTCGAGTGCTGCACGGAGCTACCATCCTGCTTTAACCAGCTAGTTGTGTGGGCATAGTGCAAACCACCACCACCACCACGCTGCCCTTAAAGTCAAACGCCAACAAGTACATCGGGTGGTGAGATTTAAGAGCCAGATGAAGATTTGGTGAGCGAACGTCACAGCAGGAAGGCCGTTTAGTCCGACGAACAGACATAAATATCTCACCAACAACCTTCAACAAGTGGCTTCATATCAAATAATGGGTTTAGAGAAAAATATATAGAGCTCTACTCCGAAGGGGGCATTCGTGATGGAAGGGATGAAAGCTTTAGAAGCGAGTTGTGGAAGTATTTCTTTAGCTTCAGCAGTCAAGTCGATATCATTGAGATGATGATGATGATGATGTGCAAAGGCATTTGATAGCAAACAATGATACATTGCAAGAGACTATTGGACAGGAATCAAGGCGTGTGACGAGATGTGAAATCGGGGGGGGGGGCGCAAAAGATATATCAGAGGGACAGAGAATTCAAGAAGTGAATGAAGTGGACCACCAAAGGGTTTAAATAACAGAACAAAGGCTAACTGAAAGAAAACAAAACAAAGAAAAAAGGTCGACATTTGTTCAGCGTGCTTTTATAGCCGGAAAGGAAGATAAGTAGTAAACATGTTTGTTCCCAATGCAGGCACACCAGCTGGAAAACGGCTCGTAGGCTTGATTGTGCTTGCCATATAGTTAAAGAAAAAGACAAAAAAAAAAAAACACATGGCAAACTGAATCAAGCGCGTACACGTCTCCTCGCGCGTGCCGACACGCATGCAGAGATGCGGCTCCTGCGCCTCCAGAGGCACCCCCGTCACATTAGTGTTTGCTTTTTTTCTCTTTTAAAGTGAACTTTCTTGGCACTGCAAAACTGATTCTGAGATGATTCCACTGGCTCTGTTAAATGAGGCAAAATCATTAAGATAAATCAAGAAAAATACAATAATGATAACGTCAAGACAAAAAAAAAAAAAACAGCCACATAAATGTAGCATTTTGATCCAGGTTCTGTCATAATGCGCCACAGAAAAAGAAAGAATTAAGAAATGAAGAAAATCCACTCCCCTTTGGCAACTGTTCAAGCACTTGGCCGCGAGATATATCATGAGGAAGGGAAGAAAAAAGAAAATGAAACAACTGTCACCCTGAAAAGGAGCACTTGAGAAATATTGAGGACCGTTTTACAGGTTGTTTCTTTTTTCTTTCCTTTTTCTAGCAAGAGTGTGCATGTCTGCTTACATCCCAGTTAGAGGTCGACTCTCACTCCCAGCCGACTCCCTGTTCCGCTAAGAGAATCATATTCGAGACAAAGAAATAAACATTTAAACAGTTAAATCAAAAAAAGGACAGTCAGTAAAATTATCGATACAAAAAAATAAAATAATAATATTCGGCACGATAAACAATAACAATAGTCACAATTATTCCAGTGTAAGTGTTTTTTGTAAGTCAGTAAAAAAAAAAAAAAGATTTCTGTCCACAGAGCTGCAAATTAAGCTGATCTGCACATTTAAAAAAATGAAAAAAAGACGAGGAAAGAGATGAAAACATGCCAGATCATGCTGTGTACCACCAAGTACGAGGGGTGAGGGTAAGGGTGGGGGGTTTGAAGAAACCTGTAGTCCTGCCCACACGCACCCCCTGTAAAAAAACAAACAAAAAACGACCGTCCAAAGAAACCTCCTTTCAGTAGAGAGGATCAACCAGAGAAAGAGGAAGAAGGCCTGGGGAGGGCACGACTGGAATCTGGCTGTGGATGGAGGGAGGGGGCAAGGGAGGGGGCTGGGGGGGGGGCGTTGAATAAATAAAGCAGGTAGCATCTGGGGATCCACTCGGCTGTACATGGCATCACAGTTTCAGGGGCTCATCAGACGCCTCGCATCTTCCCCCTTTCCCTGCTCTCGCCCCCTCCTGTGTGGACTTCTGCTCCTTTCGTGCGACCCCTCCTCATCCTCCCGTCTGCGCGTTGCCCCCCCTTCCCTTCCCGGCAGTCCCTCCCGGGACGGGCCCGCTCCGCTCCCCCCCTGCCGGCGCGCCGCTGGGGGTCACTGCTTCTTCTCCCGGGTGGTGATGGTGACCAGCTGCTTGGCGGCCTTGGCGATGTCGTAGGCGCACTGGATGACCTGCTGGGTGAGGAGCTGGTAGTCCACGGCGGGGGCCCCGGGCTCCGACGGCGCCGCCTTGCGGCACTCCACCTGCAGCCGCGAGGCGCTGGACGCCAGCAGGCGCAGGGAGCAGTGGACTGCGTCCAGAGCCGGCCGCTGGCGGAGGGGAGGGGAAGAAGAGGAGAGAGAGAGGGGCGATCACGACTCGGCTGGGGGGGGGGGGGGGGGGGGGGGGGGAAACGACTGGAGGAAAACTTACCTTGGGAAAGAGGGAGGCCATCTCGGTGACAGCGGAGTGGATCTTCTCCGAACACGGAACGAAGCTGAGGAGAAAAATAATTTCCCTTATTCTCTCCCACTTGTCTCAAACTTTAGATTTCAGAAAAGTCAGCGAGTTTTCAGTAAAAACAGAAACAAACTGAATCAAATGCGACCGGCTGGAGGACTAAGATGGACCTAATTGGATTTACTTGGATCAGATCACTACCAGGACTGGGTATGGAAAACAAACAAAGAGCACCTTTGAGGGGCTAAGTCTCTCAGAAGTAAAGATCTCCATCTGCAGAACGGAGTGTTTATCTAGTGATTTGGGGATTCTGGAGACGCCTCCATCTCTCTATCTGTCACCCAGCAACACGCCAGGACTTGAGAACACTTACAGAAATCACTGTGTGAACACAGTTTAGTGTCCCGTTTTTTTACACTAATTCTATGATTTCGCATCAATTGGTTTATTTCAAACCTACATTTCAAAGAGCATCTGGAGCTTGATTTCCTGTCTCCGCTTTACAATCTGTGCGAGTGCATTGTTTTCTTTCTGCTGGAGAACATTTTTAAGGACGCTCCTTTTGCTCGGCATTGTGGGTGAGGGTCTGCGAATGCTCCCGATCTGTTCAGTGAGGCTCACCGTTGTCGTTTTGACTGACGCGTAAATCACCTGCTTTGCTGTTGGTCTTTTTCTTTTTTTAAAACAAAAGTGAACCCACAGACCGGCAGCAGTTCTGGCTTTCTCAGATTGCGGCTGACGGTGTGCAGCAGTCCACCTCTCCGGCCCACCTGTCGTGCTTGAAGTCCTGGGCGGCCCGCAGCAGCTCCTGGATGTTCTTGGTCACCTGCTCGGTCTTCAGGATGACGTCCTCCGTGCAGGGCAGGGTGGGGTCCGGCTCCCCCGCCTCACCGCCTCCCCCCTCCTCCGAGTCGCCGCGCCCTTCTTCCTCGCTGCTGCGCCCGACGCTGAAAACAAAAAGGGATGGGCTGGCCGATGAGCAGGTGGAACCGGGGGCTGAAGGGGAGCCGCTCCGCTGTGGACACGGGGCTGACCTCAGGGAATGCTCGTACGTTTGCGTGTTGTCGTAGTCGCTGTCCGTGCCGCTGCCGTGCTTCTCCGGTTTAGAAACCTGTAGGCAAACCGACAGTTACGACACGCCCGAACGCCCCCCGTGCCCCCCCCACCCCCAGAGCAGCGGCTCACCATGTATCTGCCCATCTCCGTAGACCCAGACAGATGCTGGCCCCCGTAGGAGGCCGGAGCCCCGCTGCCACCCTTCCTCACCTGAGAAGACACACGAGCACGCGGGTGGAGGGGAAGAGAAATGACACCCAGAGGGAGAAGAGGGGGAGAAAATTATAGATTAGAAGAAAAAAAGTGGATGATAAATGAGAAAATAAAATAAATACCTCGGGGGTGGGAAAGAGAGGAGATAAAAGGGAGGCAGCTCACACATCATCCTATCAGGACTAAGTGTCTCTTTACTTCTCTAATGATTCCGTTACATTTAACTGTCTGGTTACCAATTTCTACACACACACCCAAAAGGATTCAATAAAAAAAGACAGACTATATCTAAAAGAGAAAAGAAAAGAAAAAAATCTATAGAAACACACACTGATTTGCACACTGGAAACGCACAACACTCAGGTGACGTGGAGTGAGACCCCCCCTGTGGGGTGAGGGGGGGTGGGGGGGGGGGGGGGGGGGCAGAGGGTGCGATGACACACACAGAATGCTTACATCCGCAGGATGCACGGCCGCGCTGCTGCGGTGAGCGAGTGGACAGACAGGTGAAGAGACGGACAGAAAAACACACACACAGGTGAGACGTCATGTGGACGCCCGTCCGGGTGGGGGGGGGGGTGCGCCGGGGCTCGTCTAGGCGAGACAAGCTTCCATTTCCGTGTGCGTGTGCATGCACTCTGTGCCAGTGTGTGTGTGTGTGTGTTATTTCCAGACGAAGCAGTGGCGGGAGAGCTATCTGCCCCACCCCCCGCAAAGACAGGGTGTGAAAAGGGTGCAGGCAGGAGAGCAGAGCACCAGAGGCGTTACCGACCCCCCCCACCCTTCCCCCATCTTTCTCCTGAAGGCCGGGTGTGTGTGTCCACTGTGGGCTTTGTCCGATTGATTTGTTGTGCACAGCATGACTTTTCAGGGAGAAAGATCGGCACGTGAGATGCAACACACCAGGGAGAGGGGGGAAATACAGAGGTCAGGATTGGAGTGAGACCCGTTAATTAGGCTGACGACAGCCAATCAGGGAGGTGGACAGTGGCTCGTCAAGAAGGAAAAAGGGGGGGCGTGGTTCTAACTTACGCTGGGTGTGTTGAGGGGCTGCAGGCGGGCTGCCAGGGAGTCCAGGGCTGGGGGGCCGTGGGCCGTGGAGGCGGGGGCTGCCCCGGGTTCGTACATTGAGTAGGCCTGGCGTTCCCTCCGGTGGGGGTGGGAGAGGGGGGCAGTTGAGGAGGGCACAGAGAGCCCCGGGGGGTCGGCTCTGGTCCCGAGCACGCCCGAGCTCCCTCCGCCTATGCCTCCACGCATCCCACCCCCCGTCCAGTGGACCCCTCCTCCACCAGGGCCCCCGACCCCATGGCCGCCGGCCCCCCCAGCCTGCTGGCCCCCCCGCAGCGCACTGTTCTCTGTCTGCATCCGGGTGATCTACGGGAGAGCAGGGAGGGATGAGAGGATGGAGGGAGGGACGAAGGGAGGAACACGGGGAGGTTTTAGGGGAGGGAGGGAGGGGGGGGGTGTAAACTGAATGGTCAAAACAAGCGTCCATAATCACACCTTCAAAATGGTTACACATCAGCACTGGGGGGGGGGAGGGGTAAAGTAAACACTGGAGTAAGCATGGGTTAAGTTTAACATGCGGACAGCTACAGCACTGTGCAAAAGTTTTGAGCCCCCCCACACATCTGTTTATGTGCAATAGCTGGGATCCCTTCTTTTTTTCCTCCCTTTAAGAACGGATCGGCCGAAGGGCCGGACGTCCCTCTCAGGTTTTGTGGTCTGGCGTCCCATTGGATTTTTGGCTGGATGTTTGTCTAACATTTTTTATGTAATCACATCCAGACACTCTAGCCCTAGAGTAGAAACGTCTTCTTTCTTTTCTTTTCTTTTTTGTTTTTCAGGCCTGCCACTGTCTTTTCAGCTGACAGCTTTTTATGGGAACCCCCCCTTTATTTTTAACATACTATCCACCATCCAAATCTTTCCTGCTTCATCTTTTCTCACTGATTCAGCTGCGTTCAGGATGGACTGCTTAGGATGTTGGAAAAAATACTACTTAATATAGGTACTGTTGTTACCCCTGCTTCGTTCCCTGGTTTAGATGGCTTCTTTTATGCCTGAATGATTAAAGGAATAGATGTCACAGTGAGAAAAACTTGCAGACGTCCACTATATGTTTGCTAGGTTTTAGGAAGTCTTGCAAACCCCGGTCCGTGACCTCTTTAAAAGATTACAAAAAAATCTAAGTTGAAGGAGCGGGCTCAGTTCTTTTGCACAGCTCTGAGGCACTGGTCATTTCTCTGGCACCATCTTTTTTTTTTTTTCTCTAAAAGTGAACGACTGCCGACAAACAACGGCGACCACTGATGAAAACATCTGACTGTTAGGAATGACTCAAACTCAACCACAAGAAGCCACAGTGAGCAGCACGACGGGATGGACGTTATCCAAACTGAACTGAAGGATGACACACACAGGATGAGGGTTAGGGCCGTTTTAGTTTCTAGCTGCAGCATGGGATAGGGGAAATGACACCCAGGAGGAAACATAAAGAGAATAACATCCATTCATACATCCAGCTGTCTCTCCAGCTCCCCGCCCTCTCACTGTCTCAGTGGAAGCTTCCCTCTCTTTTAGAGGATCTGCTTGTCCCTTTGTCCTTCTTTACAGTCTGAGAAAAAGCTCAGACTGAATAAAAATGGGCGGGGGGCGCCATAGGACCAATGCGTGAAATGTGTTAACGCTGCGTTCCCCAAACTGTTAATATGGACTGTCCGGGGTTATTTGGACGGGTCGAACAGTTGCGGAGGGACTGAGGACATGAGCCGACCTCTGCTGAGAACAGATCTCGCACTGAGCATTAGCTTTGGGTAACTAACATAGATAGGGGGACTTAAAAGGGCACTTTTGTGAGCGGAGGGGAGGCTAAGAAGCGGCGCTTGCGCAGGCCTGGCTGCACATGCAGGTTTCGAGGCTGATTCTGTGCTGAGCCGAGATTGTAGAAAAGCGGGAACTTCACCTGGTGGCTTTGTGAACCCTTTTATCCGAGCCTGCTAGGATTCCTTGGCTGATTGGTTGAAAATGATTTCTTTCTGCTTTACTCAGACTTTAATACATTATTTGGAGCCATTTGATGTTTGTTTTTATTTTTTTTAAACTCGGTTTTCTACTAGTTTCCCAGTTGTCCTTCCTACCTCCTTCTGGAGCCGCCGGAGCTCCTCGCTCAGGTTGTTGTTGACCTTCATCAGCTGCTGCACTTTGGCCTCTGAGGAGGCCAAGGCCTTCTTCACTTCCAGATACTCCTGGAGGGTGATGGGACCATCTGACAAGTCTGATGAGTCCATACTCTGAATTAATGGGAGAAAAAGAAAAAAGACATGAGGAGAGGCAGGTGGAGTTACCATTTAGAAACAATCTAAAAATGGTTAAACGGGGCGAGTCTGGTGGGGTAGAGTGAGGACACGCAGCATGAATCGCTGCCTTTTGAGCTGTGTAAACAGAGCCTTCAGCTGTGTGTGAGGAGGAGGGCTGCCCATCACACACATGGACAGTAGGATCTTAGTTCTTGCGCTCAGCAAACCATCCTCCCCCACTTCCTGTGACCCTGAGGCTGGCTCAGATTCAGCTCTTACCACTCCTTAACCAGCAACTACTTTTAAGCTCCTCTTTGCAAATCTCTTTGCTTGTCATTAGCCATCTTTGCACATTCTACTCTGGCTGTTTTAACTTTAAGGCCACAGCAAACGATAACATGTAAACATGTTGCTGTGTGTGGAACGGATAACGATGGTTACTCCCTCCCCAGTCGGAGGTCACTGGTCTGGCCCGTCCGCTCCGTCCTCTCTTCTTCTCTTCCCTCCAAATAAACTAGCTCTCTCCGGTCGTGCGAACAATGCCTTACTGACAAAACCCGAGTGTGGCCGATGAGGTCATTCTACAGCTGTGACGGCCCTGACTGCGGCCGCTTCCTGCAAAGCATGCTGGGAGAAGCAGTCTTTGCAGAAAAACTGTGCAAGGGGTAACAGATGCTTTTTTACTGGACGGGAAAAAGCGGCCTTCGAAAAGCGTAGTCCAATTCCCAGAGAAATGTATAAATCTTCATGTAAACACAGCAACGTGTTAAAAAAAAAAAAAAAGTTGCCCACGCCCCCATTAACAGAGGTTTGCAAACATCTGGGGACGAAGGAAACCAGCTGTCTCACTTCTGGGAGAGGAATGTCGGCCCATATTTAAAGAATCTGTTTTCAGATTAAAGCTGGGTGGGTTTTTTTGGTCATATTCTGCGTTTTATGATAATTCAAACCTAAACAGATGACCCCACGTCCACGATTTCCAAAAAGACATTGAACAATTTGTTCAAATCTGCTCTTTTGCAAATAAGCTGGACTACGCTCTCATTTGGTTTCTTCTTGTGAGAGATGGTATAAACCAGCTTGTAAACTGCATTTATGGATTGTACAGAGAACTGAGCTCACAGCCTGTTTTTAATGTGCCACTGCCTTTGGGCAGGGTCAGTACCCTGTCCCCTGCACACAAAGATGACTTTGGATTCTCTGAGGGTTATTACATTATTATATATGATGGATTTTTTTTTTTAAATCACAATTTTACACAAAGCCACATCAATCTGACATGAGTCATCTATTAGTAAGGTTTTTCTTTTTTCTTTTTCCAAATCATTAGACCTGTCCCTCTTTACTGAGAGACTGCCTCTGAGGTGCTCTTCTTTAACAAATGCAAATAATCACGCTTCTGTTTTTTTGTCAGTTATTTCGATTAGTTGCAAAATGTTGTTTTTTTAAAATGTTTTGCCTTCCCATGAGCCCTTTGATTTGGCATGGGTAACCTTTTATGACACATTTTTCTGCAAATCAATTCAAGTCCGGGTGTCGTACCTTTGCGCGATTGCTGCGTTGCGTGTTGTTGTTGTTCTGGGTGGTCAGCTCGCTGTCCGTGTCTTCGTCAGAAGCTACGCTGTCGTAGTCGTGCTGATCATCATCTATGCCCAGATCCAGCGGGTCTGGAGAGGGGGGGAAAAAGTGTTTATTTAAAAGATTCACCAGTCCTCCTCTCGGTGTCCAGCAACACTTAAATAACCGATTTGGGCGAGTTCCTGCGAGAGCGGATTCAAGGTAAATAGGTAAAAATACACAACCTGAACCGGTGCAGATTTTGAACCAGCAGGTTGCCTTTATCGTGCCTCTATGTGCACATTTGTTTCTATATTTGCCTGAACGCCCCGTCCTCCCAGTCTCACCGGTCGGGCTGCTCAGACCTTTCCCCTGCTGTCTCCTCTTGGCATCGCTCAGGATGTCGATGATGAGCGTGGCAAACTCCCGAGCGTTGAAACGGGCCAGCTTCTGACGGCCCTGGGAGAAGAAGAGAAGGAGTTGGGGCTGTTTAATATTCAAACACATACGCTCAGTGGCCTGGCTGTTTAACAAAAAAAAGAAAAAAGAAAGAAAGAAAATCACTAAAAAGCTCCTATTGTGCGCTGACAAACGGAACGTAGCCCGCAGTCAGCGGCTCGGTGCCTGTGTGACTCCTGTGGTCAGCGAGCATGTGCTGTGGAAAAACACAGTCATGCTCACAACACAACACACTCTGACACACACACCATCGACCAAAACTGTGCTCAGGAAAACCCGAGAGACATAAACTGTACAATTAGGCAAGCACGCTGGCATCTGCATGAGACAATAAAGAGGAGAATTTCCAGCCCTTTTCCACAAACCAACGCACTATTCATAATGCAAGACTCTAAAGCTTTAGCTCTGCGTTGTCCATTTCCTTTGCTCCTGACCACTAGCAGCTAGCCAATCAGCAAACAGCGAGCGTGGCAGGGTGGGTGTGTTTTCTGTGTGTGTATATATTAGTGGACAGGCAGCATGTCTGACTCTTGCAAACGTTGGGGGAAAGAGAGGGAGTGGGACCAAAGAGGGATGATCATCTCTCAAAGTTCGAGAACCCCCCCCCCTCCATTTAGAGCTCATTACGATGCGAGTGCTGCGCGTTTACCTGGTTGCGTGTGGCGGAGTACTCCGGGTTGACCGGCAGGAAAGGAACGGCGCTCCGCTCTGTCACCAGAGTGCTGTGGTTCTGCGTCGTCAGCCACACTGGAGAGGGAAAAAAATGAAATAATGCGAGTTACTGAGTAGTGAGGACGTCTTGGTTGGAGCATGCGCAGCCACCCACGTCGAACTCTGTCCATCCACCCACGCAGTGAAAACATAAACAAAGTTAAGGGGGAAAAAAAAGGAAAAACTAAACAAAACTGTAAAACAGAATACAAAGCTGGAATCCTTGATTGCAGTTGTGTGGTCTCTCAATACTCCCACTGCGTGTGTGTCTCATTGCTGCTTACCTGTAATGATTCTGCCAAAAAGCAGCTATTTGACTGTTTCTGCTACTACTCAGGAGAGGGAGAGAAGAGAAGCAAAGAAGAGACAGAGGAGGAGGAGGAGAGCAACTCAAGAATTTCTGAGGCACTTCCTCGCTCCCACTCTCCTCCTCCTCCTCCTTCCTCTTCAACAGCCACTTTTCTGTCTTCCTCAGACCCTCTTGGTGTAACCACTGCCTGCTTTTATTTTGCTCTGGCTTCCACCAAATAGCTGAGGAGGTGCTTCGTACTCTCTTTGACTTCATCTTCCTCTCTGCGCTTGCGGAATAAGTCCCGCTTTACGGAGGACAAAGGGGATGAGGCTCACCTGCGTCGTTTTCCCTGCGATCCACCTCGTCGTAGACGTCCATCGCCAGCTCCTCAAACAGCCGGTTGTTGAGCTGGAAACGCAGGGACACAAGGGAACCCCAAACACATCAACTGTTAGCACGTGAGCTCAAGCGTAAAAAGCCATTAAATGAATCAGTTCTGTGCCAGAACAACGGAATAGATGACAAAAAAAGAAGAAAAGCCATCAGTTTAAGCCGAATATGCATTCCCATGAATATTTCAAGAGCCAATTAACAATAACAATAGCAAGATTTATTACTCAAACATCTATAGCTGACAGTCCAAACTGAATTCCCAGCACTCCATTAGCCCTAACAGATGGTTCTTAAGACAATAAGCATTACTCAGGCTGAAAAAGTTTGGCTGATTTAAAACATCTTCCCTTGACATGGACTTTTAAGACCCCGAACAGGATTCTGGATTGTCATAAGGGCTTGAGGCTAAACCTTTAAATTGGTTGGCAACACTGAATGATTAGCTAAGTGAATTTAATATTCAGCTTACCGCTTGAAGCTTCTTCTTGGCAGCCTTCGCCAGCTCAGAGAGGTCCAGACTTATGTAAAATAATAAAAAACAAAGAAGAAGAAAAAAAGACGGTCACACAGCATTCTGAAACAAACAGAAGAAGAAGAGACAGGGCCAGGGAAGGAGGAAAACATGGAGACGGCTACAAAAGCAAGAGTCCAGGAGGAAGACAAAGCCATTTTAATGGGGTGGGTGGGTGGGGGGTGGGCAGGTACATTTTAGGTGAGATGCAATGGGTGTTGAATGGAAACAGCTTGAGCTAATGGTGACTGCTTATTGCAACTATAAGATGTGGAAAAAACACATTTCTGGCAGGCCTCGACTTTCTCGCCATCTGTTGCTGGAAACAAAGTCTGACGGCACAGATGCAGAATATTTATATCTCTGCATCTGAAGGTTCACTCCAAAGAGGTTATGGAGAAAATTTGGTCAGAAGTATTTAAAAAACATACATGTTAATGGGACATTTACCTGGTGTGGCTCTCCTGAGACACAGCATGTTCTATGATCACTGTCTGACTGTTTTACTGTAAAGCTCTGAATTCTGGTAATAAAAACTTAACCCAAAAGGATTTAACCTAGTCTGGTTTACATAGAGGGGGGAAAGGACAAAAGACAAGACTGACAAAGGACGAAAGATGACAAGGGCTGAGAGAGAGGGAGAGATTTTAGGAAAAGAGGAACAAGGAAAGTAAAGATACCTCTGTGTTGGGCACTTAGGACGAGCTC
Organism: Menidia beryllina; assembly: GCA_013363375.1. Taxonomy (NCBI): domain Eukaryota; kingdom Metazoa; phylum Chordata; class Actinopteri; order Atheriniformes; family Atherinopsidae; genus Menidia; species Menidia beryllina. The sequence goes on from JABUIW010000037.1 coordinate 2,126,941, forward strand.
TGGCTCCACCAAGCGCAGCGAAACGGAGAGAGCAGAGAAGGAGTGAGAAAAAGAAGAAGAAAGAGACAGAAAGAAAGAGGGGGGAAGAGAAGCCACATCAAAACAGCTTTAATAGTTATTATCAAGAGGAACCGTCAAACAGAACAGATGTGAGTAGAGTTAGACGATAGCTCGGAAGCAAGATCCACCTCAGCTGCAAACAGATGTTGCAGCACATCTGGATGAGCAAAAAAAAAAAGAAAAGAAAAGAAAATACATATATGTATAAACAAACATTTGGCTGATTCCCCCTTTCTTTAATGATGTGGTCTGGGTGCACGCGGCAAACAGGAAACTAAATATTTGGGAGAAGTCCCGCTGGGCCTGATTTCCCAGCGGCAAAAAGAGGGACTTCTGCATCTCTAACATCAAACCTGAGGTCCAGCGTTCACTGAACAGCACACTGCTTTATTTGTGAGCCCAAATCTAATAAAGATGCCTCATAAGTCTACCATTTTTCTTTCCAATTGTGGCTGTGGGTAAAAATGCTTTGGTGACACCTTGTGGTCAGGAGACAGAACCACATCAGAATGAATCCATGTCAGATGGAAAATGAAGGTGGATTGTGGATATTTGGCAAGTTAAGTAGCAGTAAGTTTGTATATTTTGTATATTTAAGAACCAATGAAACGTACCTGTCTGCCATTTGAGGAATGATATAATGTCCGTTTTTGTGATCTGAGTGGAGAAGAGGGGAGGGGGGGGGGGAGGCCTTTTTTAATAATGGCACAGGTGGATGCTTCAGCAGTGCGTTGCAGAGGTTAACGCCAACCCTTATGCACGCAGGGCGCCGACTGACCTGGACGCCGGCCACACAAGTAGAAGGCCAGCCTGTCTGTCAGCTCGTACTGACACTCGACCAGACGCTCCGCCAGCTCCGTGTGGCCCGCCTGCCTGAATCACACACACACACACACACACACACACAGATAGTTTGGAGTGCCTCTCGGCCATCTTCTGAGGCATGGTGCGACGCTGGTGGAACGCGGCGGCTCTTTTCGTGTACCTGGCGTAATCCATGGGCGTGCGGCCATTGATGTCCGGCGCTCCGGGATCTGCGCCGTAAACGACCAGCAGCTCGGCCTGCAAGATCTGGCCCGCCTTGGCTGCCACGTGGAGCGGAGTTGTGCCTTTTTCCTGCGGCAGCGGGAACACACAGACACCTACGCGGTCAGAACAACGGGCCCCGGGACAGAGACAATAGCCCAACAGCTTTGCTTATTGCTGGGATGGGGTGACTCAGCGAGTAGACATTTCCTGACCGGGTGGAAGAAGTTGGCCTGAGCGCCGAGGGACAGCAGCCGAAGACATGTTTCCAAACTCCCCGTCCGAACGCTCGAATGAAGTTGCTAAAAGGGAGGGGTGGGGGGTGGGTTGGGTTGGGTTAGGGAGACAGGAAGTGAGAACAGAGGGAGGCAGAGTGTCCGGGTGGACTGACAGAAACGGGCCGCAGCCTCTTATTAACCCAGCAGAGGCCCACAGAGATCATTAAACATCCTGCTGTGTCATCCAGAACACTTCCTACCAGAGGGAGGTTTAAAAGCAAGAGTGGAGGTGTGTGTTTGGAGTCCTCATGTGGGCGTGTGTGTGTGTGTGTGTGTGTGTGTGTGTGTGTGTGTGCGGTGCTATGAAACAACCTTTGTGCTTGCACATGCTGTTCCACAGTATGACTGTGTCCTCATAGGCTAATTAACCCAAACTGCTCATCATTACTGAACATCCTCAGGAGGTTAGCTTTTTTTTTTTTTTTAAACTTTATAAACGTATTGAAATATATTCATATCATATGATGGAAACAAATGCAGAAGCAAATCTTCTCTGCTTTAATAAAAGTGTCTTAAACCTCTTTAGTATGACTAACCCTCTCTCGATTAATGCCCGACTAACGAACTCTATTAGAATCCATCGACGACCTTTTCATTTTTTTAAAAATCTAACCAACTTATAAAATTGTTCTCGAGTCGATCTCTCCGATTGGCCGATCAGCATTGGCAAGAAGTGCACGGGCAACGCTAAAGAGCTGACAACTGACTCACCACCTCAGACCCAATTTTCTCACATCTGTCATTTTAATTTTTTGCACGTTTACTGCAAAGCGTGAAACCGGCCCCGAGAAGCTAAACACGTCGCAGGCTGCTGTGCTTGTCTTCTTTTGGAATTCTGTCGTCTCCTTTCCCCTCACTGTATTACACCCAACAGAGAGCCACTGGCCGCTGCTGTCCTAAGAACACATTCCGGGCTGTAGGAATGTCATGATCCGGCCACAACACAAGGAAAAGGCTTCATACAAAATGGGCCAGATCTAAAATTTGGTCTCCGGACATAATAAACTAAGACCAACTAATGATCTGAGCCTTGGACTTCCAGGAACAATGCCCAACTGGTGCTCATCGACACGTCAAATGAAGCTGGCATAAAACAGGCCAAGGGAAAGGGGGGCAAAGTTGAAATATTTTACATGAACAAGACGATCATATTTCGCTGACTTTGTTGGGCTAGAGATATTAACCAGTCCGTTCTGCCTGACAATACTTCTTTAATTTCACCTAAACTTATGGAAAATTTGGCCATGTACATTTGAGCTTCTGGAAAGGACAGCAATTTAATTTGCAGTTCAATTTATTATTTTTGCCCAAAAGTTCCCCCACTGCATTTTTTTAAAGAGATGAAACCAGCTCTCAGCTCTTCTCCAGTTCCGTTCCACTGTGCCTCACGCGAACAGCCAGTGGGAAAGGAGTGATGGTACATGTAAACCTGACGGCACAGAGCGAGGACAGGCGAGCCGAAACGGCGATCGCTCTGAGAGAAAAACCTGTGTTTTTTGCTCACGTTTGTTTAAAGGTGATCGTGTGTGTGTGTGTGTGTGGGTGTGGGAGGAAAAAGGCTTGTCGTCTGTCTTCTCAACGTGCGATTGCACACAGCCCTGAAATGCCGAGCCCTTACCTTACTGAGATCCTTAGTAGTGACGCCATCATCATCGCGGCAGGGAAGCTTGTGCACAAATGCCAGCATCTGGTATTTGGCTCGGATGAACTCTGACTTAGTGGGACTGAACAGTAGGAGAGGACAGTAAGATGATTAGCAAAAATTCCGATCTTCAAAAGAAAAACAATGTGAGGATACAACAAATGCAAGTACTCGAACATGTCAATGGGACATTTCATGTTCGTGTTGTTTTTTTCCATGCTACAAATGGGGCCGGAGCCTGTTTACACTTCCCTTCCCTGTTTTTACTGTGTGAGAAAAGTGAAGTGCTGAACAATGCAGAAACTCCCTTTTGGAAGCAGACAAGTTAGATCCACAATGAGCCAGAACAGACGATACACAGCTGCTTTCCTGCTTCTGCTACACAGGCGGATTTTCAGAGGCTGTGCAGAACGTCCTCCCAGGGCCGCTTCGCTTACAAAGAAGAGAAAAAAACTATTCTCCATCGCACCAGATTGCTTGTGCCGTGAGACATCCCCTGTAAATTTTTTCAGCCCGAAAACGCAACCCTTTGTGACAAAAAAGGGGCGACGTGGGAGGATCATTGGGATGATCATCAGAGACCATTAAGTAACGACGGGGCCCGAAAACTTCAATTACGTTCACAGCGGGACAGTCGTTTCAGAGTGTGTCGGCGCTGTTCTGTTTTACTTTAAGCCAGTCAGAGGCATACTTACTGAACCTTGTCCTGAGGGTTGGGTTTCCTCCGGCCGCTCTGCACCTGCGCAGGGTCCAGGAGGCTGTGTTCCCATATGGAGTTAGCCCCGTTACTGGCCAGGGTCTGCACCATCTGAGGAACAGTCAGAAGGTGGACTCGGGTGAGCAGGGGAGGCAAGAACTTACAGGCTGCAAACAAACCGTCAACGTGTGGAAACGCCAGACCTCCGTCTCCATCTTGTCAGGTCTCAGCCTCACCTGCAGTAGCCTGGGAGGCCACCCGCTGTGCCTCAGGTGCTTCACTATGGAGATGTGGCGGCCCAAGCTGCGGTGGACCGAGCAGCATTCATCACAGATCAGGACCCCCCGGTTGATACTGGTCCAGCCTGGGTCTGATAATCCAACACACAAACAGACGAGCCGTAAGCTTTTAGGTGGGAGGTGTTCAAATAATCCTAGTTCAAAATTTCACAACAATTGTCAATGTATAGCTCATTTATAGCAATATTATAAGCCTGTTGAAAAACAGCCCTGGTTTACTGGCAAATTGTACTTTCAATGGTTACATAAGGGTACATTCAGTAAGGTTTCTGCTGAATTTTTGTAAAAGGAAATGCAAAATGATCATATAAGGGGGTTATTACTATGCTATAACCATCCTACCCAAAACGTGATGCACTCCACCTGCACAGCCCGTCTGCTCATACTTTAAATAAGTATTTTTCTCAGTTTCTAATCCCAGTAAGAAATATTCCCCGTCTTTTAGGATAAAGATTAATGTCCAACCTGAAGATGACAATGAAAAGCTTTGATCTTTAAGTCCAACACATTGTGGAATAAAACAAAAAAAAAACCTCAAGACCTTGCCTTTTCAATGGTACCTAAGAGATTCTGCCACTAACGTTTGGCATTTTTCTAACTGGCTGAGTTTACTCAAAGTAAAAAAAGAAAAGAAAAGAAAAAGACTCTTTTGTTACTGTGACCCAAACTTGGAACTTCTTTTTTTTAAACATGCAAAAGAGTGTGACAAAAGTGAGGCCAGGAACAGAGCGCCTGACGTCGTCGTCCTAAAGTCTAGTTTCAGAGTTGCGTTTTTGCCTTTGGGGCCCTGAAGATGCGACGAGCAGCTCACAGTTCACCAACGCACTCCGCCACACCGACACAAACGCCCACGGGAACATCCACTATCAGTATTAGTCACTATCAGGCTGGGATAAAAGTGTCCCAGTTTAGGGTATTAATGGAGCTAAAACAGTCCAATCGTCAGATGAATTTTTTTTGTGGGCAGAAAGAGTGACACCGAAATGCAAAGATGCTCTGATGACTCCTCTCTGCCTGGTGTGGAGCGGGTCGCCTATACGCTTTAAAAGGCCAGACTGCAGCAGTTTAATTTTATAATCTGTGTAATAAATATACAAACTCCCACAGTCTGGGCTATCTGCCTGGTCCACTGAATCAATATGATGGCAACGCCATTAGGCTATTAGACCCGGGAAGACTGTTAGGCTTTGCTTTATCGGCCAAACTCGCAGCATGACATAATTTAGCAGAACTTGGTCTAACGCTTCTCTGCATAATTGCCGAATATTGTTGTGCCAGTTTAGCCTTTTTTTAACGCACAATAAAGAGCTGTGATGAAGGAACTAAGGTTATTACAACCATGGATGAACAACATGACCGAGACAAGATGGAGAAAGAAACTATGGGCCCCAACTCAGCAGGTTAAATGTTGAATTAGGTCTCATGACGGTTCAATCGCAAATAGGGAAAAAACTAATGCAGCAGGGCTGGTTTGGAACGGTCACAGGAGAGGTCAAACAACATGACTTATGGGCCAGTGTATTTTCAGGCCAATAGGGACATGTTTGGTCAAAAATCAAACATAGCACGCTAGCTCAAACACCTCATGCCAACTGCTAAGCACGGCAGCGGCAGCATGATGAGCTGGGCTTCGTCTTACAGCCAAAGAGCACGAACGCTTTGCAGCCGCTGACCACAAACTGCTTTGATTTCCAAACTACTGTAGGGCCAAATGTGACTGTCTGCCTTACGGCTGAAATGTGGTCCTGCAACAGGACGACAATCCAAGAAATCAGCTAACACGTTGCACATGCAGTAGCAACCATTTAGTATTTACACCGACAGTTACTGTGAATTATGTGTACAAAATAATTGTAATGCAATAACAAACGTTATGGCTCTTTTTTCAATTTTACAGTCACATATTTTTCCTTCATAAATACACGTTAGTATGGAGGATGAAGTGAATGCACGATTCTACCTTTCAGTCATATGTCTGGCTTCAAATAATTTTTTCATTACGTCTTCAAAACAGAAGGATGGAGTACTTTTCTTGTTACATGACAGTACATTAAGTATATCACAGGCCCGAACAGTGAGCTTTGTGAAATTACCATCTAATAAAGCACGGAAATGACAGGTCTTTACTGGCTTGCTTTAGTTTGCCTACACATTTTTTTTTATTCATTTCAAGTTAGCCACATTGAATGGAACCAAACGCAGGTCTCTACAGCTACATAAAGGCATTGCGATTACCCCAGTCAAACCCTTCTAAGTGCCTGCACACAAGTATACGCTAACAAAGAAGGGTTTACTGTCATAAAGACATGATTCATTGTTGCTATAAACTGTGCACGTTTCCATGCCGCAACATGAAAGCCTCCCGAGGCTTGGCTAGGGCCTGGAGTATCAGCCGTGCTTTGTAGTCGTGCCATCGAGTTATCCCCCCCGTACGACACAAAGCTGGATAGGAGGGAGGTGGCCTGTCACCAGAGGCTAGGTCAGCACTTTGCAGGGTGCACTGCGTGTCCGTGCTCATGTTGTTCGAAGGAGGGGAGCAGTCGACGGAAAATAAAAAGAAATGATCCACTGGTTGCAGGTACACTGACACAAACAAAGACGCCCATCCATATGAGAAAAAAATAACAAAAGACTCATTTTGCCACGTAATCTCACTACTGCTTTGCCGCAAATGCACAAGTTGCCACTTACATTTTAGAGCAGGATTAATTTGTTTGAGATGGAGGACATTGATTATTCTGTAAGCTGTTAAGGTATTTAAGGAAAGGGGGTCAGCCAGGGTTGGGTAATGCTTGTGAGATTACGTGGTACGAAAAGCCATTGATGGGAAGGGGAGGAAAGACAGACAAACTGAAGCGTGACAGTGACAGCCCAGAGAAGGTTCAGATCACAAATGAGTTCATAACGGTCATTAATGTATGTCCAAATTATAAGGTGGAGAGTCAGCATTATAGGGGTTCCGGGTCCAAAATAAACACATCTCTTAGCAGCTGTGAGAAGAGCATCAGCACAAAAAGAAATGTTTACATGTGTGAAGGCAAAGAAGCCACTTCAGATTAGCAGAAAGACGTTGTAATTGTTATCATAGACACTTATATCAAACATGAGAGCTCATGAGGCTGCAAATGCAAGGAAAGATGAGAAAAAAAAGAGGTAAGCAACACCTAAACCATCCTTCTATTAACAAAAAAGGGCATTAAGGGGTAATGCTAAAACTACAAATATGGAAAACGATAAACGACATGAACATTTACTTTTAACTGGCAAGTTAAAATGGGGAGCTAACACTTCTTTGTCAACCTCTGGCTGATTTAGGTTAAGTATTGGACTTCTTTCAAGTTAATATCCTCCTGTAGATTCTCTCAGCCTTACAGACAGTTACACTTCTTAAATATTCTTTGAACAAGTTAGTCAAACAGTTTATTCAGTCTGTCAGTGATAAACCCAAACCGCAGAAGACTCCTGTCCTGAAAACTAGTGACTGGTAGCTGACGCGTTAGCTGAATCAGCTTGGCACTAACTTGCCGTTTAGCAAAAGTTAGCTCCAGGAGCTAGCGTCCTGGGCTAAGCTAGCTCTGCTGACTATATAAACTCGAAAAGCCGCAGGCAAGCCCTTGCGATAAAAAACAAGGTTTTTTACAAGTATGCGATACCATAAATCTGTGCGTTTAGGCCCGAGCTTTAAAAAGCCAATTGAGCATTCAGGCAATAAAAATACATTTTACAAAATCTCCAGTTGCTGGCCAAACTAAGATAACGCCAAAAGAACTCCGTCCAGGTCATGAAAATCAAAACAAATGTATCTTCGGGCAATAAGGCGGCATAAATCTAGACACTAGTATCTTCCAGTGCAGTGATTAAACTGTTCGTCCAAGCAAAACGTGCTAGTCCTCATATAGAGCAGCACACTAAGTTACGTTAATGTTGGGTAGCTGTTAGCCGAAGATATTTCCCGTTGTGACAACACGCCTATTTTTCACTGTTTATTTTGGGCCTAACTGACGCTAAAGAGCCCTGGCCGTTTTCCTGATCTGCGGACCCGCTGACAGTGACAGCAACTGGGGCCCCGTTAGCCCACCATGTCGCCCTCCCGACGTATTGTTCCGGCACAATGGTCTATTTCCATTTATCCCCCCCCCCTCCCTCCCTACCTGGTGCACTGCAGTCGGCGCAGACTTCTGTCCTTTGGAGCTTTCTTGACATCTCGAAAGTGTCTGAAATCGAGAGGGGTATGTCTGCGCCGATGGGAGTTATCGCCCGTCTTCCCCAGAGCTACCGACCGACGTCTGCCGTCAACCGCTGCGGCCCCCGAATCCCCGGAAGCCGGGTGGTGTGGCCGACTTTCCCGGCCAGCTGAGAGCTGAATTTCCCGTTTGTTTCTGCGGTCTCTTCGCCCACGCTCGCTTCTGAACTCCAAGTCTTTGGGTCAGAGTTATGTGGACATTGTTAAGGAGCGTAAACGAATCGCATATCCTATCATGGCTACTTTAAATGTAGCCGCTGTACTGCCTGCGAGCCACCGGGAGACGGCAGCTCTCTACCTGCTGGTTAGCGCACACACACCCCACATCCCAGCAACCCACCTACGGGGGGACAGGGCGGGTCAGTCTTAAAGGTGAGATGGGTTCAAATTAGATCTGCAAGATTTCCAACGGACAGAAACTATTGTTATTCCTTAACAACATTTCAAATATCTGTCAACATTTCATACCAGCCAGCTTAAATTTTTTTAGATTGAATGACTACCCTACATGAACAAAATTGTAAAGGAAAAAAAGAAAGATACATTCGGAACTTTTTCTGCTATCATTATTATCGTTGTTATGTGTAATAAAAAATATATAGTTATTTTTTTAACATGAAAGTGTGAGACGTGCGTTTTAATCACAGCATCCCTGGGAGCTGATTGGCTGCAAGTGCGCACATTTTCATTTCAGCTTGTCAACGCATCCCTCTCAGTCACCACCGGATGGGAGGAGAAGGAGGAGGATAGATGTGTTAGAAGAGGAAGGGGGGGAGAAAGAGAGAAAGCCAAATAGGTGGAGGAGCGGGTGATGAAGGAATAAAGGTGTAGCTCCATTTCCCGAGACAATCAAGCGTAGGGGTTTCCTCCGCGAACACCACAGGGCTTTGCACTTTGCGGAGGATCGTGCGCTGCGCCCCGCGCACGGTACCGCACGCCTTTTGGGGGCATCACCGCCGACGAAGGATGGTAGCCTCGATTTTATAGGGTAAATTCAGCACAAAAAAGTATTCTGACGATCCGCAGCGAAGGGAGAGGAGGAGGCAAACTATGATCCGAGGATGATTTCCGCCAAGAAAACTCCGGAGAAGAGTCGTTATCCTATCCACTATCTCGTGTGGCACAACAAGCACCGTCAGCTGGAGAAGGAGCTGGCAACGAACGAGCAGGTGAGACGAGGGGGGGGGCGTTGGGGTGGGGTGATGGGGGGTGATCAAACATATTTCCTCTGACAGACATAGGCATGTGTCATTATTAGGGGCGATTTGTGGGTTGTGTGGATGTGTACCGCTGTATATGGTGTAAGATTCTGTGCCATCTGGGGAGGATCTCATTCAAGAACCCGGGCAGTAATAGAGTAATAGCGCAGTTAATTGTGTAGGGTGGAGCAAGACACTTTCAAACCACACAGCCCCCCCCCCTATATTCATCCATTCATTCATTATAACATGCCACAACTGATACTGTTTGGCAGAAATGTGACATGAACGATAAAGCTGTTTGATTTTCAGATGCATGGGAAGTTTTAGATGTCTTTTTTCTCCCCCTTTTCAAATTCTAAATGCAGCAGGACCTTCCTTCAGTATGTGTCCGTGTCTGTGTGTCATAGGCGTCATTGTTGCCTCATCTACTTCAAACTGTGTAGGCTCTCCACCTTCCCACCAGCACCCAAACCATTCCTGAGTGGGTGAGACAATGCAGATGCCGTATCATGTGGGCGAACAGTTGCCAGCCACCACAATAAATACAGTCATGGAATCAAGAAGCTATTGCAAAGCCGTTTTGTGTAAAAAGAAAAAGGGGAAAAAAGCCTTTATGATTATTGTCTTGCAGTGGGAAGACTGGAGTCCCTCAGCTAAAGGGCAAGGGGATAAGAATTACATTACATGTAAGGAAGAAAGAGGAGGAGGAACACCTAACTGAATTTGAATCGTTCTTTTGATTTTTTTTTCTCTCCATTACATAAGAAATGTGCTTCTGGTTAGCAGCTAAGATGCATCTTGAAAACACTTCAACACACATCAACTGACTTGTATCTGCACAAACACCTTTTTTTCTTTCTTTCCTTTTCCACCTTTTTGTACTTATATAATGGCATCAGAAGGCTGCAGCTGTTTATCCTCCTGCAAAATGGTCCATAACTGCCAGAAAAGCTGACATTCTGTGCACATTTGCGGTGAAAAGACTGTGGCATTTCACCGTTTTGCATGAAACCGTCGTTATCTGGAAATGTGCGGCCCGCCTGGCAGCGATAGGGTCCAAGAACAGACCAAGACCTCTGATATTCCAGTCAGTGCTGCAGGTGCAGGTGACACAATGTTTTCCTTTTTTTTATAGAGATGGAAATGAATAACTAGTGCTCTCAAGGCCTCAGAGGCAAACACCTTTCCTCCCTCCAATATTTTTTTGACGGCCTGCTTGTTCAAAACCTACTTAAGTATCAGCACTCACTGGTTGTTGTTTTTTTGCTTTAAAAAAATGATATAATTTCATTGTTATCAGGAATATCTCTGCTTATATGCTCAGATACGACGCTGGAAAAAAAAAGAATGGTACTCCTTTAGGATGTTTGTTTAGTTGTAAAAAAAACTGCTGTCAGCTTGAGCAATTCTTTTAGAAGTAAGGGGGAAAATTATAATAATTTTTAAGAGGCGTCAATCTTGGCTGAGTCGAGGATAAATTTTGTTTTTCTGTGAGCTCACCTTGAGACTCGCTTTGTCGACCGACCCTCGTGTTAAAATGCAACAAGATGAAATGAGGCGAGATCACAAGAGAATGACAAGTCTCGCAAACCAATCTCTTTTTCACGGTGAGCACAGAAAAAGAATCTAATGTCAAAAGAAACATATTTTTGCAATTTCTGGAGGGAAAAACGTATTGAATTTGGAGGTAGTGACACATCTCAAATGTATTTGTTTACAGGGGCAGTTTGCTGTTTACTATTGTGTATCATCTTCTCTTCACTTGTCACTGGGGTGATACCCTCCAAGGTTTGTCCTCCCTTGTAGTTTGTCCATTCAAGACTTTGGAGAATGCTTGTCCCTGTCAGGACCTCTAAAATGGCACACATGTGCCTCAGGGTCCAGTTATTAGCTTTATGGGTTATTTAAGCTGAGAAAGCACCTCAGGAGACGTGAATGTTCTCTTATTGTGTCCCTATTTTCGACAGTGTTTGTTCAACAGCAGTTTCTGAATGTAGTGGAACTGAGACCTGCTACTGGACCTTTGGGAGAAGAGCTCCCTTTTTTGTCTGATATTGGATTTAGCTAAACAGTGCACGATGCGCTCATGCTTGGCAGTATGTGGTTTTGCTGTTTCCTGTTGAAATATGCAATGCACTCTCTAAAAAAAAAGATATAATCTAGGGCCATATATTGCTTTGAAACTCATGGATGTCTTTTAGCATTGATGGTTGTCTTTCAGATATGCAGGTCTTCAGCTGCATGCTCAATAATGCGTGGTGAACACCCTGCATAGGCAGTGCTCCCTGGAAGTGTTCCTATGCTTATGCTGGGGTTTTCATGATAGAATAAACCCTGTCTTTAATGCACTGTGGCCTAAGGGTTCAACAATCACAATCGTTTAGTCTTGATTGTCCCAATGTCCCTTTCTGTACATAACTGTCTTTTATGAAATTTGATGAAACATTCATATTTTGTTCATCAGACTTACTTTAGGGAACATTGTTCTAAATTTAAAATAAAAAATGTAAACATTTAAAAATATTATTTAATTGTTTTTTTAGCTGATTGCTGAGCCTCTGCCCATCTTTATTTCTGAGACTCTGCCTCCCTAGTCGATCTTTTCAATCATGCTACTTACCTGTTACCAATCACCTTGATTAGCTCCAACTGACTCTTTCTGCTCGTTTTGTTTTATCGCGCTTGATATTTCACCCTTTTGTTGGCCTGCGTGTTGGTGCCATAACATTTAAGATGGCCAAGAAACAGCAATGTAAATCAGTTTAAACATAAGTTCCCTATGTTCTATAGAAGAAAAAATAACTGATAGTTAAGGTTCTTCAGCAACTGCATTTATTGGCTTACTTTTTGGAAATGGGGTTGCTTTAAGGTTTTGAGACCTAACTTGAAAAAAAAACCCAGATTAACCGCAAGGCCAAGCTAACCCAAACTTGTATTTTCTACAACGTGTGAGGACAATGTCATTATCTGTAAACATCTTAATTGCTAAAGGGAAGTTTAATTTGTGTTACTCTGAAAATTCCTTTTTGTTGTTTCTCCAGCTGTGCTGCACATCTGCAGGGCCTTATCTTATTTTTCAGATCTTCTTCTTTGACATGGCAGTAATCTTCCAAAACATAAATAGCACTTGAACAGAACTCAGACTGTAAGGAAAAATGGCTGTAAAATATATATTGCTCTAATGCATCCGGCTTTACTCTCTGAATGGATGTAAAAAAAATTATATAGATTTTTTTTGTAAGTGGAAATGGTGTTAAAACTGGTTACTGGAGTACAATATTTCTCAGAGGGAACAACTTTTCATCTTCTTGAAAAACTCCTGGGAATTTTCTGCAGGCCATAAACCAACTTCTTGTTTCTGCCACATTGAGCTTACAGTGTTTATGAGCCTTTGTGTGGGTGTATGCATATTTGCATGGTTTTCCCCCTTCTTGAAAACCTCCCTTTTTTATCTTTCCATTTCTAAACATTTTACATATTTCATGAGCTCTAATCACCACTTAAGCTGGTAGAATTACTGTTAAACAAACATAGCAAATATATAAATATTTGGTGTATTTTGAGCAAGGACGGCATTATTATTATTTTACATGGAGAATATATTTGGATATGCTCCAGCCAGCACAACACAATTTCACAGCACAGAGAGCTTTTGGTTTGTTATTCAGACTAGACTATAACATTGGCAAAACAGAACAATAGAAAAGCAATTTAGATATAACTTGTTTAACTTTATTGTGGGTCAAAATCCCACGAATAAATAAGTCAGGAAACCAAAATAAACTTGCTCACCATGTCCAAGAACTCTGTGACCTTCCCTTTCTGCATCCGAGATGAAGAGTTCCTAGTTTAGATTCATGAAAAATATTTTCATGAATATTAATGCCACAAACCTACTTCTCTCATTGACCTACTGTAGGATGTGGTGGAACAGATAGAAAAGGGGGATTTTGTACATGCACATGCTGCATATGGATATATGTTTGAGCACACTGACTCAAAATATACAGAAAAGTGTACAATTTGACCACGGCAGGTGGTCAAAACCAGCGTGATGTCCAGTTAGCATTCACAGAAATCCAAACATCTCAGGATAAAAGACAAAAAACACCTAAAATATTAATTAATTTAGTAAACGAAACACACAATGTTCAACATTACAATTTATAGGGCGGATTTCTTGAAAAACACGAGCAAAGCACAACACGTCACCAATACAGTGAAAAGCGTTTCACAAAATAGAACGTAAAAACTTTAGCAGCAATAGAAACCCAACAGAAATGATGACAAGAAATTTTAAAAATCACTACAGGAACTTTAAGCAAAACTGTTTATTTCAGCGGTCCATCCATCCATCCACTATCTGTCCCAGCTGACACCGGGTTCCATCCATCCATCCATAATCAATACCGCTTATTCCCTGTTGGGGTCGCGGGGGGAACTGGAGCCTATCCCAGTGGTCAACGGGCGAGAGGCAGGGTACACCCTGGACAGTCCGTCAGTCCATCGCAGGGCCACACACAGGACATACAAGGACAAACAACCACTCACATTCACTCCTAAGGGCAATTTCCCCAATCTCAAATCAACCTAACATGCAGGTTTTTGGACTGTGGGAGGAAGCCGGAGAACCCGGAGAGAACCCACGCAGACACAGGGAGAACATGCAAACTCAACCCAGAAGGGTCCTGGTTCCCCTGGGATTCGAACCCAGAACCCTCTTGCTGGGAGGTGACAGTGCTAACCACCACACCACCGTGCCGCCCGACACCGGGTTCTATTTTGTTTTTGTGCTTTGCTAAGCCAATTTCTGTGCTTCTGGTTTCTGTTGTGTTTTCTATTACATTTATTTGGCAGCTTTTACTTTTGCAAAAGAAGGTCTTAACCTCACAAAAAACATTTGGAGGCGGATGCGGTAGCCGTTAAGCCCTCTGTGCGAGTTGAGCCAGAAACCAATTACTATTCAAATACGTGGGGTTTTGTTGGTGTGCATGACTTTGAATTATACAGCAGGAATAGTAACGACACTCCATAGCCTTGCTCCTACAGTCCAGAAGAAGAGGGCTGTACTCAGTTGTTGCATGATAGCGTTTGCCCTCCGATAACCAACACACTTACCCTCTCACCTCTCGTTCTCCAGCTCAGTCCAAGAACACTGGCCTCCCCTGTGTGGCTTAGCAAACGATCGAATAAATAAAACGAAAATCACAGTCACTCACGCGTCGGACACTTTTAAAGTCTTTATGGTGAACAATGAGACTCCATTTCGTGTTCATTTCCCTGTGTGCACGCGGCAAACATCCGGCATCTGTTCTGATTGAGTTTCGTTCAGACATTATAGTGACTGGTTGTTGTGGCATGAGGCTTGATTTATTTGTCTTATGACTGTTTTGCGAGCCTTTTTTCCCCATTTTATTTCACCATGTCTACTGTTCATGTAGCATGCGTGTGGGTTGCCATTGATGGCTACTAAGAGAAATTAGTCAAAGAGCAGTTGAATGAAAGCTATGGACACACTGCAAAAAAGACCATTTAAAGAGAAAGATGGGTAGATATAAAAGCAGAAATTGTGTGGGATGACACAGTAAAACAATCTGAGATTAATTTTGAAGCGGGCAGATGAAGAAATGTGGACTTAGATGAAGAAAAAGGGGGAAAAATTGACAAAGTAAAACCTGGAGCTCAGGCAAAGATACAAAGTAATGAGGCAAGTGGAGGAAAGCAGAGGAGGTGTTTGTCACAGACTTTGACTATGAACAGAGCCTGGCTGCGCATGGACATGAAAGCATGGGATAATTGACAAAAAGCAGGAGCTCTGAGGAGCGATGGTCAGGACAAAGGGAGGAAATGGGCAAAAGTTTTCTCCGTGGCTGTTTCTCGTCTGTGTCTCTGTGACTGCTGCCTCCTCGACTTGAACACTGAGCCTCGGGCAAGCAGCTAATGTTAGATCAGCATTATAAAATCTTACACCGGGCTACTGGCTTGGGGGAGAGGCGCCATAAATTTAGGCTCACAAGCTCATTGCCTTCACTCTCGGATTGAATGTGCACCATCTGCTAGCCGCCTGCACCTGTCTTCAAACCGCTTCCTCTCTTCTCCCTCCTCCTCAAGCCGCATCCACCCACCGTTTTAGGTTTTCCCTATGCTCCTTCCCCACCCCCCCTCAAACCATCATTATCTAAAGTATCCATCCATCCATCAAACTTCTCCCTTCCCTTCTTCCCTTCCTCGCCTTAAGTAAATCCACATCCCGTGTAAACCTGCAGCCTTTGAGTCCTCCACTCTCCTCCTGAAACATTCGTGGTAGTTTTTTAGATCGACATTGACTGGAAATAACTTTTCGGCACCCCTGAGCTCTGTAACCACGAGCCCAAAAAGGGTCCCCTTGTTTATGACCTTCTACACTATGAGACAAAGGATGGACTATTGCAGATGAGAATCCACAATGCCCAAAAACAGTTGGAGAGGTAAATTTGAGGTTCAAAAGGTAAGGTTCAAAAACAGTACCCACTGTTCTACAGTCCAGTAGGAGAGTAGGAGAGTTCTTCCAGATCAAGTATCCCAAAAGGCTGTTTTGTAAGAATCAGTAGAGTCTTTTCTGTAACAACACCATAGTAGGAAAGACAGACTTATGCTGCAGCCTTCAATCAGTTGATGCCCTTATTTGGAATTCGCAGAAAAAGACTGTAGTAATTTTCAGTTCTTGTCAGTTTCCTCAGCATTTTCCATCCATTCATCTGTTTTATACACCCATTTATTCCAATTCAGGGTCACAGAGATGGTGTTAGCTGTCATTCAATCACCCTGGACAGGGCGTCGGTCTTAATGCGTTTAGTGAAATGTGAATATATTTGCCTTCTGCACACATATTTCAGCCGCATTTTAATGATGTATCTGCCTGTTTACTCAGGCATCCAAAAGGGTTACTGTCAGAAAGTGTCATTTTGGTGAAAAAAGAGGAGAAACCTATGATGTTTCATAGCAAGATGGCTACACAGAACCTGTTACATCAATATGAAAATTAGAAATGAGCATGAGGTACCCAGAACGTAAAGAGTTTGTTGGTCCATCTGAATGGATTTGCTGAGCTGCTTCCCCCTCCTTGTTTTCAAGGTGAAATGCTAATCGTGTTGTCGCCCCGCCGTTTAAGCACAAGGAGACGCTTACACACGACGCGTAAGCAAGTTAGCAGAATGTCCCACAAAGAGCTGACCATTTGATTTCATTACTGGGCCCATTTTAGCCATAGATGCCGCTTGCCGCCATTTGTCACACCATTTTATTTTCGTTTTACACTGCTCACACACACACACACACACACTGACCCTAATAAGGGCAGTGACAGCTGGTGTGTTTCACTCCGATTGGCTTCCTTATGCGATTAACCTTTTTTTCTTTTCTTTTATTGCTCTCGTGTGCTAACCCTCCTTGCTCAGACAAACAATAGGTGTGCTCATCCCCCAGTGCACGTGTTGAGTCCTTCCTCCTGTTTTGATGAGGCCTGTCAGCTCCGCGCCTTAAACAGGTGTCTGCTCTTTAAAGTAACTGTCAGCTCTCTCTGCCAGCCCGTGCTGCTACTCCGACAGGTCAATCTGCAGACCCGCCCCGGTTAGAAGGCTCCCGATTCCTGTCCCACTCCCTCCCCTTAACATCTGCGGGCGGTGTACACTGAAATTGCCCCCGACAATGAGCAGACAAAGTGCAGTGAGACAGAAAAACATTAGAGATGCTGGAATGTAGGTCAGCGTTCTCACTTGATGATTTGCTCTTTTTCCACCGCTTGAATTCACAGGCGTGGAGCGCCGCTCTGCCAGCTGAAAGGCGCTGCTGTATGAAGACAAATGCCCGACTTTTTCCGCAGATACTTCTCCCCGGTGGGGGTATCGTCGCCGTCTTCCCGGCTAACCCCGTCTACCGTGATGCGGGCTTTTGTGCCGACCTTTCATTTCTAAAGCGCTTTCACAGTGAAAATGGATGAAGGTTTCATAGCGCTCCTGTGTTTGTGAAAGCGTCCTCTGGATGGAGAATCACGGAGGTGGGAAGGAGAGCAGTGGGAGGAAAAGTTATTTTTACAACCCCCCCACCTCCAACGTATACACACACACACACACACACACACACACACACACACACACACACACA
>JABUIW010000037.1:2173334-2190003 GCA_013363375.1 Menidia beryllina
CTCCCCATCCTGTTATGCGTTGTTATTCGGTGTCTTGGGGCCCTCCATTGTATTCATCCCCATTCTGTCGACCTGTCCTTCTATCCTTGACTCACATCCTGTGCCCCTGTTTCTCTATTATCTTATCCATCCTGCCATTCTTCTCTCGCCTCTTATCAGCTCCGCACGGCTCTGCGCCTGTTTGTTTTCCCTTTTCTCTTCTTTCCTCACGGGGAGCGGAGGATGAGTTTCCTGCTGTCGCTGCGCTCGCCGGCGCTGCGGTGGCTAAAGGCCGCCATGTTTTCTCCACCGGTCACTGTTTGCGTCTGTGCTTGTGTACCGAGGCAGTGCCATGTGAGGAGAAAGATAGTGCGCCTTCTTCAGTTACATGCTTTTAAGTTTCCGAACAAAATATAGTATAGGCATAAAAATCTAAGCCGGGCAAAAGTAGCGTGCGAAAAATGATTTAAAAGCCTTTTTTCCCCTTCAGAGCTACTTGAAGAACTGACGTTCTGTGTGACGTTACCAGTCTCTTATGGAGGATTTCCACTCATCTTTACAAAATTGCTTCGGTTCGTTGATATTTGTTGGATTTTTTTTAATACACAGCCCTTTTTTTTGTTTGTTTTTTTTGCATTACGGTCCTGCTTTAGTCCAATCCGTCTAAAGGACATTGTTCCAGTCTTGTAAAAAGAAAAAAGAAAAACCAAAACAACTAAGGCCTGTGCAGTCTGAATTTTTTTTTTTTTTTTTTCGTGTCATTTACCCAGAGTGTTGCACAACCTGACTTTAAGGGTGAATTCATTGGGAATAATCTAAGGATTACATGTTTTTTCCATCCATTTATTCCTTAATGGGGTCACGGGGAGACTGGACCCTATCCGAGTAGTCAATGGGCGAGACACCCATTGACCCTAGACGGTCCACCAGTCCATCATTTTTTGGGAATTGCCATCACGGTGCCACACATTGACACACAACCATGCACAAACACATTCACTCCTAAGGGGGATTTGAAATGTCCAATCACCTTAACATGCAGGGAGAACATGCAAACCTAAAGGTCCTGGTTCCCCCGGGGACTCAAACCCAGAACCCTCTAGCCGTGAGGCATCATATCCTCATTTAAATATATAATGATGAGTTAGACGAGTAGATCAAACGACATGTAGAACTTTTCTGGCTGAAAGGGCTTTATGCAGATTATCATTCAGCCACACATTTATTATCTATACTGCTTATTTATGGGGTCACAGGGGGGCTGGAGCCTGGCCCAGCAGACACTGGGCGAGAGGCAGGCCACACACACACACACACACACATATTCACATTCACTCCTGGGGACCGTTAAGAGTGTTTGGGTCTCCCACCGTCCAAAAAAACTCATGTTTTTTGGACAGTGTTGAGGTCACTGGAGTAGTCGGACTGAACCCCCGCACTCACAGGGAGACCGATCGACTCGTCTAACTCATCTTCTTCTGCCTCTGTTCAGGACCCCCCAGCACAAGCCCCGCCCTCCGTCCAGCCTGTCCTCCACCCCGTCCAAGAAGCAGCCGCCGGCCTGCAGCTACGACGAGCAGCTGCGCATCGCCATGGAGATCTCGGCCCGGGAGCAGGAGGAGGCGGAGCGGCGGCGGCGGCGGGAGGAGGAGGAGCTGCAGCGCATCATCCAGCTGTCGCTCATGGAGAAATGAGAGCCCGGTGGCCCGGGGGGGGGGAGGCAGTGGTCATGGGGGAGGGAGGGGAGGGTTGACCTCAAGCACACTCTCCAGGCAGGTGGAAATGAAACAGCCACATCGTTTTGGGCGGTTTGACACACGGGGACGGCCTCCTCTCCTTTCTCTCCCATCGCCCCTCAGCCGGACCTTTCCATTGAAGCCATACGGGGGGGGTGGCTGCCCCCCAGAGGGGGACACAGGGCGTCCTGTCCCTGCCGAGCCACACGGTACTCCCGTAACCAGTGCCAGTTTACATCCAACAACACGCCCGATACAAGTTTAGTGGAGTTCTGCCTGTCCGCAGAGGTGTGTGTGTGTGTGTGTGTTTGAAAACCAGCTCTCTGCACCAGGTCAACAGGTCTTTACTGAAAAATAGCAGTTCAAAACCAACTCCTTTTTCCACACACACACACACGCGTACACACTGAGCCCTTCTGCCTCTGACTTGTGTTGTGACTTGTGCAGAGCAAAGATTCGGGGCCGTCGGTGCTGCCAGTCGAAATGAATGTCGACAAACCATCAGACTTAGTTTTTAATGAAAGCACTAAAAATAACAGGCCAGTGCGTTTGATGTTCCTTTTTTTTCCGGAGGGTGGGGATGGTGGGTTTCTCCCCCCTTTCTTGTTTTAATTTGCACAAAATCCAGATGTACTGTACTTAGCTTGCGGTTTGGTCACATATACGACTGTTAATGGATGTTGTTGACGGGTTTGAGCACAAAGTGAAGAGGCCAGCTCCGGTTTTAGCCCGTACCATGAACTAACTGTTCTGTTTTTGCAAATGAATTTGCTTGCGTGTTGTAAAGCTAACATAGGGAGAATGCCATTGTTATGTGATTTAGAGGTTTTCCTGAAAGATATTTGCATCTACTCACGTTACACGACAGGATTCTGTGTTTTTTTTTCTCTCTGGGTCACGTTATGTAAACAATATTTCAGCACCTGCCTGAGGTCCATTCTGTCCAACTCTAATCCTTCCTGTGGTTTTTTCTTTTCTTTCTTTTATTTCAGAGGACAGTTTACGTGGGGTTTTAAACTGAAAACAGCAGCTTTCCTTCACAGGACAACTAAAGTGAAAAGGTGGCCCTTAAAAATCATAATTGTAATTAACTTCATGTTGCAAAGAGGATCAGAGGACAGGGATGGCTGTTTTTTTTGTAAATCATGCCTAGAAACGTGTAACTTTCACACTAAGATCAGCACAAATCGAGGAGATCCAAGTCTGCCTCCTTTGCAATCCTTTGTTTTAGTCTTTCTTTTTTTTTTAACCTTTTAAAAGATGTCGCAGAAAACCGACTCGATCCAGATGTGTTCCTGGTGACATGCTGGAACGTGAGTTCTGATGATTCAAATAAAGAAACATCTTTTAGAGCCGCAGCGTTTCGTGCGTTTGTTTTGCTTTCTCTAATCATCTTTTTTTTAAATTATATTAATGCTCAATTTTCTCAAGGAAATGTTGCAGTGAGTGAGGCGCGGCAGCAGAGAGCGGATCTGTTTTTAGCAGCTGCCACCTCCGCCGTCTCTTTCTGTGACACAGATCCTCGGCGCCTCAGCCAGATCCAACCGGGTTCTTTTGACTGGAGTTATTTTAGTCTCGACAGTGAGGGAAAGGGGGGAGCTTAGAGACTATAAACCCCCTCTAGAAACACTACTCAGGGCTCGGCTGGATAGATAGCAGTGCAGAGCGGCGGCTTTTCCCTTTGAGGCGTGCGCGTCTTAATGAGAGGAGCTGGGACTGTCACACTGGGAGGAGGGAGGCCATTCTCAGGGGGCACCTGCAGCTAACTTGTAGCTTTACTGAATCCTGCTTCCACGCGAATTTGAAATCGGAGACAACACGCATTATCATCGATTTATTTCTGCTTTGCTGAAGGTTGAATTCAGCTCACGCCTTGGATGAGCTGACACTAATGAGGACTGGAGGTCCGCAGACTGGGGAGATGCGATTTTGACCCCGTATGGATCTGAGAAAGGGCATCACACCGGTTCTGCATCATTAAAACTGCCAACCGGTACCAGAACCTCGAGCTGACTTCTTACATCTGGCAGTTCAGAAAATCTGAGGAGTTCAGAATCTGTAGTGAGCCTTTAGGCCCTCACTGTCACCAAAGACGCTTGTCAAACCTGAAAAAGGTTGTTCCTGATGCAGCCCACCTGCTGGAGAGGGGATTAAAAAAAAAAAAAAAATAAGCAGTGATCACACGCTTTTACACATTTGTGGCACATTTATCTCCTGAATGATTAAAGACTCATTAAAGTTTGACCGCTCTCATAAATATTGTCAATTCTAAGGGAAGGCGCCCTCCATCTGAGTTAAAGGTCAGACCGAAGTCATTTTAAGGTGATTGTAGAGTCCATTGATTTTAAAAGATTAAGTTAACTGTGTAAATGATCGGTCTATGCAATCATTCACCTTTGATCAAAGTTTCTTCAGCATCCTAATCTGGCAACATATCGGTAAAGACTTGCGGTCTGGATGCTTTAGTTACCCCCAGCCCGGTCAAGTCCTTTAATGTCACTCTCCGGCTGATTGGTGAGTCTCAGCGGGGGCTCCGCTGGCCTACATCTCAGCATTTAATTACCCACATGAAACAGTAGGCAAAATGTCAGCCCGAAATAAGCAGCACGAAGAGCTTTTCCCCACGGGGACGCATGACGTCTTCAAAGAAACTGTTTAAAATAACAGGCAGGATGCTTTTTTTTCTGGGTGGTGGAAGGGGGGGGGGTCGGCTGAAATGGGAAAAGCTTGGATCCCTTGTGTACAGTTTGTGAGAATTAAACTGTCTGGCCAGCAGGGGGCAGTGAAGGCATCATCAGTTCAGACTAGTGACACATAAAAATAAAAAAAAGGGACTACAGTTAAAACAGGTTTGCCATATTTGTTTAATGCTAAATAACCGAGTAAAAAAACAAACAAATGCAATAAGGGAACGACACAATGTCAGCTTTGTCCTGGTTTTAATTAAAAATCTGAATAAAGACATGTCGTTGCACTTTGAAAACATAACCGCGGAGACAAGTCTAGTGCAAAAAGAATCCTCCCCAGGGTAAGAAACCGATTTCAAATAAAAGAACAACAACAAAAAAAACACAAAAACAAACCGTAAAGTGCATGTTCTGAGAAAAAGCCCCTCGGGTTGTGGTCGTATAAACTCTGAACAGGCACCGAGGGTCGCACGCTGATGACAGACGCTTCTTTAAAAAGAAAAAAAGGGACAGACATGTAGTGGAGTGCACCACTGGTTCAGTCTTAGTTTGGACATTCATATCACGTTACTGAGACAAACACATCCAGTGGTTTACATGCAAACATCTGCTCACCATTCGCGTCTCCCAACACGTAAGAGGTCACGCCTGCTACACACTCACACGCCTCTCTCACACGCGTGCACGCCGCCGGTCGGCTTCCTTCCTTCCGGCCGGCCGTTGCAATGAGGTCACATGGTGTTGTAAAGCAGCGCGGCGGCTCGCTGTTTTTTCTCGGCCGAGGCTTTTCGGGAGCGTCTCGACGAGTGTCCTCTGCCCGGCTGCCGGGAAGTGGCCCCGCCGCCGCCCTCCGGCTCGTCCCTCTCGCTACCGTCTTCTTTTGAGTGGGCGTGGGAGGAGGATGAGGAGGGCGGGGAGGGGGCGCCGTGGCTCGCTGCTCCCGTGTGCTGAGCCAGCACTTTCTGCTTCTTCCAGCTGTCGTCGGGGTGACACTGGGACAAGGAGAAGGAGTTCTGGGAGTTGGAAGACATCGCCCTGGTGTGGGGCCTCAGGTCCAAGTCGCTCAGGTCGTTGGCTGACAGCTCCAGGCAGTCGAGTTTAGCCAAAGAGGCCGAGCGTTTCATGAGCGAGGGGGGCGTGAGGCCGGCCTGGCGGATACGGGCCTCCAGCTCCATGGCTCTGTGCCACCCCGTCTGCGGCGCCAGGCTCCGCCCCTCCTGCCTCTCTCTGAGCCGCTGCGCCGCCGCCGGGCCCGGGGGGCTCGGCCCTCGGTGGCGGTCCGGCTCGGTGTCCATACTGTCTCTCGGACTCTGCTCCTGCGGTGGACCGTCGGCGGCCTCCAGGCAGGCGCCGTCGTGGAGGAACGCCTGCAGCTCTCGCAGCGTCTGCTGGATCCGTTCCAGCTCCTGGCTGCCGCGAGCCAGCCGGAGCTGGGCTTCACAGTCGGGGCTGCAGCGCCCACGCCCGCTCGGGGACCAGCGCTCCGGCCTCTCGTCTGTGTCCGACTCCCGCACAGTCACCCCGTCCAGGGTCAGGGGCTGCGGGGCGGGCTGGCCGGCGGGGCTTTGGCTGAACAGCGGGCCCGGTCCAGGGGACGGGCCTGAGGTATCAAGAGATGAGTCTGCTGGGTGACTGGCTGAGAACAGTGATGAAGTCACAATATGGCTGTCTACAGAGGTGTGCATAAGGACGGGCACGGCCCCGGACACTTGGCTGATATGTGGGGGCTCTGGGAGCTGGTCTGTGCCTGAGCAGTGGATTTTCCCTGCGTGCCTCTCTCTGTCTTTGGGTTTCTCTCCCTGAGTGATGCTTTGCCCTGCCGGGTGCAGAGGCGACCCGGGGGGGGGCTGCTCGGCGCTGGGGGACTGCAGCGGGGAGCGCTGGGTAGGAGCCTCCAGCTCCTGCTTCAGCCTCTCCTCCAGCTGTTTGGTGGCCCGCCGCACGGACCCCACCGGCCAGTCGCAGGGCAGCGAGGACGGAGACGGGGGGTGAGAGGGCGGGGTCACAGAACCGGGCGGGGGCTCCGCCTCCTCCTGAAGATCGGCTTGGACAGGCTGAGGGCTGTGAGAGCACGGAGGGGCCGAGGATGAGGACGAAGAGGAGGGGGAGGCAGAATTGCTTGATATGGCTTCGATCTCTGTGACGATGTGGCGGACCGAGACTCCGTTGTCGTGGTGACCGGGGTGGGTCTGGTCAGAGCCGTCCTCAGCCTGCAGAGACAAAAGAGGCAGAATTCATCACACGTGTCCAGACCTGCTGGGACGTCTGATCATCAACCATCAAACTAAACTGAAGCCTTTACCTGACTCCTCCTGGCCTCCTCCTCCTCGCAGCCCTCGGCGCCTCTGTCGGCCGGCGCTGGCGCCCGCTGCTGCGACGGCTCTGAGAGCGCCCGTGCCCGGCCGTCCTGGGCCACGCCGTCCTGTGCCAGGCCCAGGAACTTCTCCCTGGCTGTGAAAAAGTCGATGCTGTCGGCGCTGTGGTTGGACGAGCCGTCGGCCTCGCCGCGGGCGTCCCCGGCGCCGCAGGCCGGCAACTCGCTGGGGTTGTTGTTGGCGTCGCTGGGGGCGAGGGCAAGGGTCAGAGGCCTGGGGGTGGGAGATGTGGTGGGGCTGAGAGGGGAGCGCCTGTCGCTCCCTGAATCTGATAAGGACTGATTCATCGAGTCCGAGTCACATGACCCCAGAGTGACCGGGGAGCTCTCTCCTGACCACCCCCTCTCGGGGAAGCTGAGGGAGCGCTCCGGCTTGCTTTTGGGCACTGAAATGGGCAGGTGTGTGGGAGGAGGGCGGCGGGCCCGCTGGATCTCAGGGGTGGGGGGTAAAATGTGGAGGGACGGGGGAGGGTGCGGCAGCGCGACGGGCTCGGTGATGGCCACGCTGGCCGAGTTGTCCGGGACCACCGTCGCCGCCCGGGGGCGGGGCAGAGAGGGCAGAGAGGGCAGGACGGCGTCCTCACAGTCCGAGGCCCCCTCTCCCTCTTCCTCTTGAGCGCCGTTGGCAAGCGGGTGCGACTGGGTAGGGATGGCGCCGTTTGCTTTGGTGGCCGGTTCAGATTGGGCACCGAGCGCCTGCAGAACGGCCACGCCCAGGAAGTGATGCAGGGAGGGCGAGGAGGCGTTGTTGTTCTGGGAGTCGGAGCGGCCCAGGGATGGACAGGAGGGCCTGCACAGGGAGTCCGGCCGCTCCGACAGGTCGCTGTCAGAGTGGGAGCGCCAAAGCTTGTTGTGCCGCTGTTTGCTGTGGAGAAGAAGGGAAAAAGAAGAAGAAGTTAGCCCCACAACGCCTCGTAAACAACGCGTACAGACGGGAAAAGGCGGAGAGAGGGCACACCTGGCCAGCAGGATTCCCTGATACTCCTCCAGCTGTTTCATGAAGGACGGGTTGGGTTTGGTGACGGCGCGCCTCTCTTTCACGTAGTCGAAGGCGGTGCCCAGATCCCAGCCGTACTCCTTCATGGCGTAGGCGATCACCGTGGAGGCCGAGCGGCTCACGCCCATCTTGCAGTGGACCAGACACTTGGCGCCGGCTTTCCTGGGAGGAGAGGCGGCTTTACAGCAGGGGCTTGGAAATCAGGGGGGGGGGGGGGGCGTGCCAAAGGGAGTGCGAGTGTGCGGGCGCTTACTTGGCTTTGCTGATGAACTTATAGGTGTCGTTCCAGTACTCCAGCAGGTTGGTGGCCTCCTCGTCATAAACACGGATGTTGTGGTACTCGAACATTCCCGGGAAGAAATTGTCGATCTCCCTGGTCACATTCAGGATGTAGCGCACCCTGGAGTCAGAGACGTGGAGGGAATTACAGCCTTCATTATAAAGATGGAAATACAGATACTCTGAGATAAACCAGACTGTGGTTATACAGTCGGTGGCATTAAGGTGGGTCACACTGATTACATTTAATAGTTTAACATTTTTCCCAACTAATCAAATTTAACTGGGACACATCGTATAAACCGAGGCCTTTATTCTAACTTCAGCCGTATGCAGGTGGAGGGTACGCAGATGGATCTCTTACCCACTGTTCTGCAGCTCCTCTAAGTTGGAGGCATTCCATTCAGAACCCTAAAGTCGATGCGAGAGAAGAAAAAAAAAGCAGGCGTCAGGAAAATGTGTGGCTCCATAACACAGCTAGACAGCATGGCACTGTAGAGTGAAATGGGCTCTATAGCGAGTTCTGGTTACAGAATTCTTCACAATTCAGTGACGAGTTTGAAGTGTGGGAAAGAATTTAGAAGGCACGTCCTCTGTTCTGAATGCCTGACCTGCCCCGGGGGCGGGTTGGGTTCTTGGTGTGAGCGGGATCTGATCCAGGAGTTACATTAGGAGCTAACAACGGTAAAGGACGCTCACCAGAAAGACGTGGTCGAAAATCTCTGTAGGACTGTCCATCTGCCCCAGGATGACGATCATCTCGTTGTCTATGAACTCTTTGAACTCCCTCAGGTTGCACACCATCTGCATCTCCAGCTCCGTCCGGATCTGAGAGGGGAGGGCACGCAGAGAGGGGTCGGTCAGCTCGGCACCGAACGGCACGGCATTGTGGCCGGCTCCTGCTGGCACCCACCTCTTTGCAGGTGACGTTCTCCAGGTCTTTCTGCATCATGATTTCCCTGAGGCGCATCTTGATCAGCCTCTCTGTGCGCTCCCTCTCTGTGGGCCTGAACACATGGACACATCTGTTTAAAAACACCTGTAAAGCATTTTGTCTTCACCTAGAACGGGAAGAAAAAAAAGAAAAAAAAAAGGCACACAAAGAGCCAACTTCACGTTCGCAGCTAACGACCCTCGTCTTCTGTTCATTCATTCATTTCTTCACAGGCTCAATGAGATTACTTGTTCCCCTCCAGAGAATCGCCACTTTGTCCGATTCTCAGAAACTGGAGAGGGAACAGAAAATTTGAGCGCGAGCCCGTCGGCGAACAGCAAAAAAGTGCTCTTGTAGAAAAGGCCTGTTGTTTTTCTGGCTCTGTTTTTAACCCCGTGGGGGGGGGGGGGGGGGTCGACACCTTAAGCCCATTTTTACGTCACGCTGATGATACCAACAAGAGGCTTAATTACTTCTCTAGAGAGATGAGCTCCGTTCATCTTAGAGCTTCTCCTTTTGTCTTTTTTTTTTAATAAAAAATGATTTGTCAATTTCGTTTCCTCTGGTTAAAGAAAAGCGCAAAAAGGGGATGTTTGCGGACCTAAGGTGTAAACCTTAGACTTAGATCATTTTGATTTGAAAACTTGGCGAGATTTGAACTTGTTTATCTCATTGATCTCGAGAGAGAAGGTCTGTGGGGATGAGTGAAAGAGGAGCTATTCGGTCTTATGATCACCTGAAGGTTTAGTCACCGACACCCGACGGTACTTTACCCCCACAAGCCTCAACTTGCCCCAGAGATGGCCCGAGAGTGTAATGGCTACTCATGGAGACCAAAAAAAACAAACAAAGGTTACAGTAAGTGAATGAAGAGTGGAAACCTAATGACACTTCCCTGAATTGTAGATGGGGGAAGCAGCTTATGGGAATCTTCAGTAAAGCCCATAAACCAAAAGCCAAAACACGCCTCGGTGGTTTTTAGTGGGGAAATAAACTGATATGTCAACAAACACTGGCAGCTCGTGCGGCCTTTGGCAGCAAACCCTGCCAGGACAAACACACGTGCCGACCCAAAGTTTATGGATAATCTCAAAGAGGGCGAGGCATTTCCGTGTCTTGGCAAGGGCGGGGGGGGGGGGTTAAATGATCTTTCCTTCTGCATCAGCTCTGCTCCATTCTTTCCATTCAGGGTGATCAGGTGCAGCAACCCATCTCCTCCTATCTGCTTGCCACCTGCTTCCGTCTGTCCCCTCGCTCCACCTTCCTGTGCATTCGTCTGGATTTCATCTCTCCAGAAGTAAATCGAGCCAGCTAAAGCCAAGGCTATTTTTGGCACTCATGATCAGTGCTTGTGTGTGTGTGTGAACGCACTCGAGAGACACTCCACGAATAGGTAACGTGGCATGTGACTCCAGCAGCGGGGAGGGGAATTTCCCTCCCGTTAGTAAAGCCATAAATCCAGGAGGCTCGTGTCGCTCCATTTTTACTTTCAAACAGTTCCTTAGAGATCTGTTGACAACTGGGTGTCACTCGTTGCAAAGCTGAGTGGGTGTAAATCTATATATCCATACATTTCTCCGTGCCGTTCTTCGTAGTCGATGGCCCTTGACCTCAGCTTTGTCCCACTGGCCTGAAATACTTGTGCTGCAGAGATCACGACAGCATCCCACGTGAGGACCGGGGACGCTCCGGTTCCCTGGAGCGCCTCCGACTTTCTCTGAATCTCTGGCACAAATTGGAGCGGTGCGTGTCGGCCGACTGTCTGCCTTCCTAAAGACTCTCTTTTTAAGCTGTGAATGTGAAAACTATTCACCCTGCAGGAATTTTACACCTGTGTCGGCGTGGAGACGGCCGCCTGTGTGGAGCTCAGGCCGATTCCATGTGCTGGTGTGTGTGTGTGTGGCCTCTCTGCCTTTACTCACAGGTCTGTGAAGAGGATGGGCGAAGTGGCACGGTGTGACTCCACATCCTGCATGGCGTTCCATTCGTTGATGCAGAACTGGTTGGAGGAGACCCTGCTCTGGTAGTAGCTGACCCAGGTCAGGAACAGGCTGCCTGGGTAGTAGTTATGGCAGCGGGCCACCTCACAGGCTTTGTGGAGCGACTGCAAGGCTGACCTGATGACCAAAGGGACAAAGCAGTTCTTATAACGGATGGAAAAGAAGATTTAAATTCCAGAAATGGGACGAGAGGCACTGACTTGACTTGTAATTTATAGATGAATAAGAGAATGCTGAAATATGAAAAAGGATTAATTTTTTTCTTAAATGTGGAGGCAGCACTGGCATGAGAGAGATTAAAGAGAGGCGATAAGGGAGAGGAAAAGACAGAAAGATAACAAAACCTAACAAACAAGAGGGTAGAAGTCAAAGTCAAACGGGGTAATGTGATAAAAAACATCAACTTTAAGCTAGCTTCAGGCAGCTCTTCCAACAGACAGAAAGGAAGAGAGAGGCTGCTCACCACATCGCCTGGACAGAAACGGGCTTGAAGACGTGAACCCTGTTCACCGTCGACACACTAAAGCCGCTGGGGAGCAAGAGAGAGACGCGTCAGAAAAGGGGAAGTCTGGTGTACATTGTGGTTTCGAAACCATGTCTGTGCGTAAAAGGAGGCATCGGTTCCTTACCCGTCTCCATCCAGGTGGATCAGAGTGTCACTCCACAGAGGTAGAACCAGCCCCACCGTGCAGCAGCTGGAAGACACAATCAATAAGCAAACAAACAAATGAGCCGCCGTAGCACGACAGAAACTTTCACCAGAAAGAAGGAGAAGCAAATATCAATATGGCACCGACCTATCAGAGGAGACAAAGTCCATGCCGAGCACGATGCTTTCCTCCGTGTCCTGCCTGCCGTTGGTGGAGACCACCACCATGTAGCGGGTTACCTGAGCGTAGGCGCTTTCCAGACGCACAGCCTGAGATGCCGGAGAAAAGGGGATTTGAAACCGCTTCCTACATTTCTGTGTCCACTTTTACTGGCGTTTTAAAACCAGAAGCAGGTTTCAGTTCCGTGCGCTTTGCTGACAAAGCACTGAAACCGGCCGCCCTGGAGCACATGCCACCCTGACAGCGAGCTTTGGCAGCGCGGTACTGACCAGTCGGATGGTGTCCTCGGGGCGCAGCACAGTGAACATGGTCTGGAGGTGTTTCTGGAGGTCACCTGGACAAAAATCGGACGTCCACGTTTAGTTTCTCCGCTTAAATCACATCTACTCAGTCCAACTATTAAATTTTAAAATCAGACGGAGCCTCATGTGGTTCCATCAAAAAATATCAATGGGACAAAAAAAGAAAAGAAAGAAGAATCAATGTTTTCAAATCAAGCTTTTTTCTTGTTTTTAGTCATTTTAAGAATCTTAAAGCGGTTCTGGGATGAAGCGGGTCACTGTGCTTTCCACAGGGCTGTGATAGCTGTGCGTGCCTCTTTACCCGTGTGCTTGTTCCTGCGCTGGCTGATGTGCGGTGCAGAGTTCGGCGTGGGGCTGCTGCCCCTGGGGAGGAAGAGGGCTGCGCCCTTCACAGTGAGGAAGCTCTCGCTGATGCTGGAAGGAAAGAGAAGGGAAAACGAGCCCTGAATGGGGGAGCTGAAACACATAGTTTCTGCCAAGTTTTCTTATCGTGTGCGATTTCTGGTAGAATTCGGGTTAGGCACTAAGGGGTCTACGTTGGCCATCGCTCGTTTGCACATGAGTGGACCCCTAGTAGGGGGGCTTATGGCAGTCACAATGCTCCATTCAGCCTTCCCGAGCTCCCTAAAACCGGAGCTGACAGACCCGTGGGCAAAACAAGGTCCAGGGCCCAATGTGAACTCGGAACACAATGTTCTCTGCGCCTCCACACAGCTGGATTACACTCACAGACTTACTCACACCAGCAGCTGCCAGCGGGGAGGGATGAGCGAGGACAGGGAGGAGACCGGGGGTTCAAAAAGGAGGACAGAGCCCGTCCCCTCCTCCACGGGGTTTGATAAAAGATAAGAAGCCGGCCAGCACACAGCAGGTTATGTTAAGCGGGGCTTTGCTCCTCTCTAAGAGGGAGAATTTTATTAACTGTGACTGAGGTCACTGCATTGAGGAGGACACATAATAGACAGAGGTCAGTGTTCTAACCGGACTCCAAACAGCGTGATGTCTATTCAGCACACAGAAAAACTAGAAAACAAGTCGGAAGGCCTCCTTCTGCAGCCACTTACGGCGACTGAGGAACAAACAACTTTACTCTGAATGATGTAATTCAGAGCACAGAGTCATACTGTAAAGAGGCAATAAATATGTCTGCAAGGGAAGTAAAATGAAACCTGAAAACTTCACTTGAGTTGGTAACCGAGTAGAATTCCTGGTAAAGCAAAAAAACATCCTGGTTTTACTGGCTCTGTGATTTATGCCAAACTGATGGAACCCATTTGTGATAATTATTCAAATGTGGGTCTTAAAAGTTTAACAGTTTTCTACAGAAGTCCCCCCCTTTTAAACCCACTTTAAAACAATTCCTGCCGGATTGTTAAACCTGGGGGATTCTTGGATAAAATAACGAGTGTTTGGAAGAGGCGAAAACCTCCTGGTTAAACCTCGATGCAGTTTGTCCGCAGCGTTACAGAACAAACACAGCTCCTGTTACCAGAGGAAACAGTGATTGAGGGAGGAGAAAAACCTGTTTTGCTAAAAATAAGCTTGGTTTCGTAGCCTCTGGGGCCAGAAGCTAAGACCAGGAACTGCCTAAACACACAGGAAAAAAAAAAAAGCACTGGGATTAACAAATGGGAGTTGATGACATCAAAGCCACTGACTGCTTTTGAAGTTATGCGAATGTGCAGCGGCGCGGCCACTTTTGCTGTGTAATCTATGCGGCTTTAAGAACCCAGAGTGGAAAAGAAAAAACAATAGTTTGTGAGATTGGACGGGAGGCCGTGCCGTCTGTCACTCCGCTTCCTGTTGGCTCGGGCTTCTGTCTGAAACTTCATCTCTGTGCGGCTGCTTTGACCTTCCTGAGTTCTGCTGAGGCCGTGGATGCAGAGGATCCGAAGGGGTAAGGGGGGGGCCACAGAAACATGGGAGCGTAAACAAAACTGCAGCTTTGTGCAGAGCTCATTTCCCATAGCCCACCCACCTCTGATCCAGCTGTTTCCTCTCACTCTGCCCTCCCCATCTGTAGCTTCTTGTCAAACCAATTCACCCCTCTTCTAATTTCCGTCATTCTTTCACATTCCTGCTGCATCATACCCCCCCCCTAACCACCACTCGCAGTTTAATGTGTCACTTGAAACGCAACCCTGAGAATCTCACATTGGGGGACATGCACTTGCAAACATGCAAGTTAATGCAGGTGACAGGGAGAGAGAAATGTTGTGGAGAGAAGGGGTGGTTGGGGTCTGGCATTAACGACTTAAATACAGTTGCTAAAAATACAGTAGTCCTTTAAAAGTCTCTGCTATTGATAGACGATATTAACATGAGCACAGTTGGTTTACTGTACAGAGTAACACCCCCCTGTTACAGAACAGTAAAGCCAGTAGAGGTACAGCAGCACCAGTGTGGCTGATTTCACCCACTGGGAGAGAGGCACATTTATGTGTGACATGGTGTTATGCACAGGACAGCGGACTACATCAACCCATGGGCACAACACAAACATCTGGCTTTCTTCGTCTCGTATACATCAAACAAAACGGCGTGGCATCTCGGACGGCTTAAGCGACAATTTTTGTTAAAAATGTCCCAATCAAGACGACCAGCCGATGATTTCAGCCTTCTGTAACACGGCGGCCCATAGGCCTGAACACTTTTAAAGTAGCAACACACCAACAGGCTGATAAGGCAATCGCCCCGATGGACTCCATCATATGTGGCATTACCAAAGGTCATCTTCCAACAAGCAAGATTTCAAAATAAGAAAATAAGAAACATAACTTTTAGAGAAATCAAAGCGCACGGTACACAAATCAAGCACGCTGGGAGACAGAAGGGAGAAATTTTGTTGAATTCTTATGCTGATTCTAGTCCTGAGTCAGACTCTGGCAGAGCGGGGCGGGTCATCTTTGGCTTTGGACCAGCTCCGACTTTGGACTGACGGGGATCTGTAGATACTTGTTCGGGCAACGGTTACAGACACAATCATCTCTATGTAAGGACCACTCCACATAGTGGGCAGATAACTGGGTGACCCCCTCCTCTAGCCCGTGGCCATATTAGTCACTCTGGGGAGGAGGCTTGGATAAATATAGGGCCTTGCTCTATACGCGGAAGCCATGCTGAGGCCTTATGAGTTTGCACCCGGGTAAAATACACCCATGAGAACGACAGGGAGTAAGCTATGTATGTGCATGTGTTAGGTTGTGCAAACCAAGCCCTCCTACCTAAAATGTGCCTGACAGAAACAGAAGGATTAAGCATGCAAACAAATCAAGCTACTCACATCTGCCTCTTTATTCATTTTCTACTTTATAGCAGTTGAACAGCGACCTCAAAAACTGTCACAAGTCTTAAAGCACATGTTGAAGGTGTACAAAAGAAGCAGGTGAGAGCGGCTGGAACATAGGAGGTCAGGATTGATAAAGTCAGAGGGGATAAAGTGGGTCAAACTAAACATAGACTTCCATTATCGCTCGCCGTTGCCTGCTAACCCGAAGCCCAGACCCCACCATCCTCCTCATGAGTGTGTGAGCGATTATGAAAACAACCGTTAAAGATCGGGTATCTCCACAGCAGGCCGGGTTCACGCCGATTTACTGTAACCTATTTGGAAAAGATCTAAACTGAGTAATGGGACACATCACGCGCAAAGCATGGGAAGAGGCAACAGGGAATGACCCAGATCCAGCGCGCACGTCCTCCTTCACCTCTCTGTCCTTCACCAAAAACACAAGGATTGGGCGGAAGCAGGGTTTACCAGCACTTAAGATGACAATGGCGCCCCAGATGCCTGAAGCCGCAGGTAACACTTAGCTGCAGCCACAGCCACAAGGCTTGTAATTACTCTTGGATGGGCTGGTTAAACATTAACCCGTTCTGGTATACAGAGGTGTGAAAGACAAAATAAGATTTAGGTGCAGAATCTTTCAAAACACCAGACACTGGGCAATATGAATGAAAAGGAGAAGTGTTACAGGTCTTTGCGGTCTTTCGTCTGTTTTTTGTTGACAAAACGCGACTGCCAGCAGACGATGGGTTGAGCCTCACTTCTTCCCATCAACTGTCCTTGCGTAAAACCACATCTACCAAAAGCCATTCCTCTCAAATCTACAGCCACAGCTTTAATAAAGCTCCACATGCAGCTTACTCTGTAACTCCACCACAGTATCATGTGGGAATCAGCTGGAAAACAGAGCGAGGGAGATTCTCTCCACTCACCTGGAGGCCACAACAGACAGTCATTCTCTCTGCAGAGCACAGAAAGTATGAATAAACTGAGTTTTGTATAAAAAAAATGATTCACAATCTCATCAGTCTTTAACCTTTGTAACTTTCTTGTTTTGTTTCCTTCTACGGCTTTTCAGACCTTATCTGAGGCAGCTCCACAGTGCTTGGAAAAGCAGGAACAGGCTAGCCTTTGATCTGTCCTAAGGGGCAGACCACATGTACAAATCAACTAAACCCTTTAACATCACCCAAACAGAGCACTCTGCCCCCAAGCTTCAAAACATAAAGGCAGGAGAAGATGAAAGCCGGCAACAATGCGACCCC
>JABUIW010000037.1:2190103-2242888 GCA_013363375.1 Menidia beryllina
AAAACCACCAACAAGAACAACCCCCCCCCCAGCATAAAAAAAAAAAAAGAGAAAAAAAAAAAACACGAAAACAACCCCCCCCCCCCCCCCCCCCCCCCCCATTAGCTTTAATTAATAAATGCCTGTCCACAACTCTCAGAATCATACAGAATTATAACAAAAAACTATCCACGTAGCCTCAATTCCTTTTATATCAACTTCTTCAGAAGCCAAATATGGGTCAGATCTTCACAGGTGTCAGATATTACCTTGAGTTTGAATAACCTCCAACTAAACAACCAGTCATTCAACCAAACACCATCCCACCCCTGGACAAACAAAAAAAAGAAGGAGAAAAAAAGCAGAACAATGATCCCCCTTGTAACCTTTATGGCAGGCAGGAGATGTATTTCTATCCAAGCACAGTCCAAGTCCATGAGGACTCCCTTTCTGAGCTGCCAGCGTGTGAACCTGCGCAACAGGTAGGATGAGTCACTGGAACTGTGTCGCTTTATGTCTTAGTTAGGTCAAAAGGAAGCACCAAAGATGAGTAAAGCCCTGCTACATCACCAGGAAATACGTCCAGCGCTCATGTCGCAAAGCTGCTGCAAGTCTAAGAGCTTACTCATCCTCACAGAGTTACACCAAATCTTAAAAGTCTGTCATAAATTACAACAAGCAAATAAAGTCAGACGGGGATAAAAATGACAACGTTTTAAAGTTTTTTTAAAGAAGCCCTTGAGCTTTAGGGAGTAGTCACACACTTAAAAAAATGAGGTGTGATTATGTGTGGTCAGGATCTGAGACGCTGTTACACAATGGGGACTCTGCTGACTTCCTCTGACGTTTTTTATGGACTTTAATTAATATATATTATATATATAAACCATACCCCTGTAACCCGTAGAAAGTTTCCACTCACACAACTCTTCACCTTTTAAACTTACAGTTGGTTGATTTGATTTTTGGACACCACGGCGTCGTCGTTGAAGTGGGGCACCATCTTAGCCCCGCAGCAGGAGCAGAAGCTGACCGCCGACGAGCTGTCGGTGCCGGACACCGTCCCGAGGGTCATACCGGACGGAGAGAGGGGTCCGCGGGGTGAGAGGAGGGCCGTCAGGTGCTCGTCGAGGAAAGGGACAACTTCTACCCTCCTCACACGCTCATGTGTTCCGGCAACACAAGGAAGTCTTCTTTTTGATTAAAATAATAATACAAAAATAATAAAAATTGCTAAATATCCCAAATCCCGACAGCCAATAACAGCCAGCTGTTTCCAATTTTAGTTCATTAAAAGCGTCGCGTTGTGCTCCCGCCACCGGTAACACAGCCGGCCGGTCCATGGCCTCGCAAAACACGCTCTTCCAAACTGGGCTGGTTTCTGTGCCGTTTCCTCGACATGGTTCGTCCCCGTTACAGCACGCAAACAAACACGCAAAAACAAACTCCTTCCTCGTGGACGCCACTGAGGCATGTGACTCGGGTCAACCGCCAGCGGAGGAGTCGGTGGAGGGAGGGGCCGGAGGACACGTGCTTTTGGGAAAAAGTGGGGGAGCCGCTGAGGGGCGGGAGGGACACGCGACGGCCCACGCCAGCGGCACCTCTGCAACGACGGTTGACGGAGCAAACACAACTACGATGCACTGTACAGGAGGACAGGGGTAGTGTTTACGCCAGCATTTTGTTTTATTTTTTATGAGGCTCTATAGTTCCTCCTCTCTGACTGAGTGTGCTCTTATCATTTCAACAAGGAAACAAACTGCCAGTAGAGCTTGATTAAAAGCTCAGGTGACTGCCCGACACATGATTGCTCATGTTTGCAGCCTTAAATAGGACATGCCGTTTCAGATGAGTGTCACCTGTCATATTCAGAATTAGCTGATAAATTCAGCAACTCTAATAGATGAACACCGGTCTTGATAAAACAGGTGATTGTCGTTATTAGGCTTGTGTAATAGGATCAATCAGACCAACATGAGCTTTAGTTTTTCTCTCTGACTTCAAGCGTGTCTCCACCCATTTCCCAAACACTCAAATCTTGTGGTTTGGTTACATAAGAAGCTACAACAAATGAGAAACAGGTTGAGGTTATCCGGGCTGAGCGTGCACTATCTATGTGGAGCGCAGATACAGCGGAGCCAGAAGTCTGGGGAGGGGTGGGGGGGGCCTTCACACAACCATCCTCCACCATGTACAAAAGCTGAGGCGCTTCAAGCTGTAGAGAGACCTGCGCCGAGTTTAAACCTGGTTTATAGCTTATTAAACATTTTATATGACGTGCACGGTCCTATGTAAGCTGACAACAATTCGAAAACACAATAAAACCGCAGGCCTCCAAATCGAATTCACACAGGCGCAGCTCCAAGAGCCCTGAACTGTAAACCGAAAACATGTGGGGCAGATAACCTGCGACTCCGAGCCCCGGTTCGGCTAAAGAGGTTTGCTTTATGTTTGGACTGTTGTCCAGAGCCGACACGTAGTCAATAGGGAGTCTGACGGACAAATGGGGCACTATTAAAAACACTGTTGCACAACGCAGCGCTGGCTCTGTGATCAGGAAGTTTACAGCCTGTTGTTACTCATTGTTTTCTGTGAGGTCCAAGTCGGTGTGTTTTTCTCCTCCTTAAACTGTTTTGGCATGAAGCGGTATTTTTCTTATCTGTGTGTGTTATTGGAAACCCCCACCCCTTCTACCACCTCCATCTTGTGCATTGCTCACAACTGCTCAAGCCAAATGTGATCCAACTTTCACTCAAAGCTGATGAAAAAAAGGAAAAAAAAGAAAAAGCAAACCTTGAAAACTGTTTCTCAAATGATCCGTGTGGACGATTTTGCCCGAGTTGAGATGAAGCCTCCAAAAAAACAACAGTCTAGATTTACATAGCTCGTACTACTTCCTGGTGACGGGTTACCAAAATAATGAATCCATCCAAATGAGCTTTTAGCTGCGAGCGGCGTGCTGGCGCCTTTTGACCCTGAAGGGGACGTGCGCCCTACAGAGTGCTGCACAGATTACATCACATGTAATCCAAACGCGCAGGCACCTGTGCTCTGAATCTTTGCTTTGTCTCGGCTTCCTGAGAGACCTCTTGCGTCACTCGGCGGCCCTGAGAGCGGCTCCGGGCACGGCCGGAGGCTCGGCGCGCAGCCGGGGCCTCGCTCTGCGTCATGTGCTTCCAGTTTAGTGTCACCGGACTTACCAGCCCTCAGTGGGAACTCATTTGTCTGTGGGCCGGTAACACGAGAACAAGATGGGATGTGCGGCCGAGCCCTGAACCAGTTGTGCAACCGCCCTCTGCAGCGTGCCTCCCTTTGTCACTCGGAGGGAAAAGGGGAGAGGCGGAAAGGTCAAAGGTGCAAAGTGTGTGTGTGTGTGTGTGTGTGTGTGAAGCCGGCCGCTAGCGTCCTCTGAAGTGGAGATTGACTACTGTTCGCCATTATAAAAAAAAAGGGCACGCCTCGCCTTTTCTATTGTAAAACGCCTTTCCTTGTTTGTCTGGTCGGCATGTAATTCTGGTTCCTCAAAGTGCTCTTACAGATGAAAAAGAAGCTTAAAAACTAAGAACGCCTCTACAGCTTGGATGTTTGCCGACCTCTTGGTGTATTCAGGTGCGACGGGAGCACTTAACCTTGGACAGGGAACGCTCCATCTTGCCTGATAAGATAGACAAAGATGGAACTGCTGGCCAAAGACTCCTGCAGAGACACGCTGAATACGTGCGAAATATGTTTCTGGGGGATTATGAGAGGCGTTAAACGACACGTGAAATGACACTAACACGCACCATGCCTTACAGCCATCTAACTGACAAGGAGTTATTACATCAGAGAAGTTTTTTTT
Organism: Menidia beryllina; assembly: GCA_013363375.1. Lineage (NCBI taxonomy): Eukaryota > Metazoa > Chordata > Actinopteri > Atheriniformes > Atherinopsidae > Menidia > Menidia beryllina. The sequence goes on from JABUIW010000037.1 coordinate 2,193,924, forward strand.
TTTTTTTTTTTTTTTTTAGAATTGGGATAACACAAATTCTATCAATTTAATTTAAATAGATTTTTCCATTTACCATTGCATTGTTAGTCATTGTTTTATGTTAGATTTCTATTTCATTTGCAATATTACATAACGTTACAGATTATTCATTCTAAGTAATATCACATTCTGTGCACCATTTAGACCATATACTAGAAAAATCTACTCGAATAGCCTTCTTTTTTGTAGGAAAGTTGCTGTCAGATGAGTTTGGAAGCTTTTCGTTGATGTTGCAGTGGAGATGGGGGCGTCAGTCCCTGTGGCAGCCGGGCATGTTCCGCCCCCCCTACCAGGTTTAACACATCAGTTGCCCTGCTTTGGGCTTCTGACAGCTCTCTTTCCCACTTCTATGGCATCCTGAAATTAAGTGAACTATGTATTAACAGTTTCTACCTGGTTTAACTTAAATTGATTCGATCAAAGTCAGGAATGAGCGCTTTTAATATGCCTGAATTGTGTCATTTAGAATTTTAACAAGGAAGGAGAGGGGGAACTCAAAGAATGAGGCCACTTTGGCCAAAACGTGATGGAGGCCACCGCGCCTCTAGCACTTTCTTAGCTTAGATCCGTTTGCCAGCATCAGGTGCTAACACAGAACGGGGAGTCTTCCGTGTGAAGGAAGCAGGTGTCCTGAAGGAACGCTGAGGGCAGGTGTGCTATCCAGCGTCGGGTGTAAATGACAGAGAAGGGCTTATAAAACTTAACAGGCATGCCTCCGCACGAGGAGCTGATGTTTAAAGAGCTTTCCCTCGGCCTGGCGCGAGTTAGCGAGCCTCGCACCCCGCGGGCCGGATGAACCTGCTCTTCTTGTGCGGGAGCTGACGGGTGAGTCCTCAAAGTGGATACTAAACAATTCTGGGCAAGCCTTGTTTGGCAAGCACTTCTCAGTAAGAGTGGGGTTGGTCTGCCGTGGTGTGATGAGGCTCTTTTTGGTGCTGCGGGATATCAAAGAGAGATTCAATGCCTCAAACAGGCCGTCGCTGTGAGCAGAAAGCGGGCCCGGTCAAACAGCGCGGCGCTCTGGAACAGAAAAAAGCTGCACGCCAAGCACACAACATGCACACAACCTGCACACAACATGCGCACGAGCCGGTGGCTGCAGAACAGAAGCCGCCTCTCGCCCCACTCGGACTCCTCCTCTCGTCTGCCTGCTTCTGACTGCGCGGTAAAAAGCGGACACACTGGTGGCACCAGATTTGCATGGCCTGTAACTTTGGGAACTATGAAGCAAAAACACAACAAGCTGCTGGATGTGCTCTAACAGGGTGAAGCCGACCGGCACACCTCTGCGCTGCGGGGGACAGGGGGGAGATTCAGCCACCTTAAACCAAGTCGACCCGATGAGTGACCAGTGGGCGGGCTGGATCTTGCCAGTAAAGCTTACTTTAGCTCAGATAAAATACACGGGGGGGAAAGTCTCTGAAAAGGCGCTTTTAGAACCAGACTCTTGAGTTTCACCCCGCTTTGCTCTTGACAACTGTGCTGTGACACCCGATATCAGAGCCCCCCCCCACCTCTTTCTGTGGCCAGCGTGCTTCAGCAGAATCAAATCTATCGGCCCCTTTTAACGTGTTTCCGATCGCCACGGGGGAACAAAGTTCCTCCGTCCCTGCGATGCACATTCGGTGTCATTTCTGAGGCGGCGGTGTGCGGCAGAGATTCATCATTGCACTGCAGCAATGCTCCGTTTCTGGGGTGTGGCGGTGACGGTGAGGGGGGGGGGGTCCAGGATGCAGCTGTTTGTGAGACGCCGACACGGGGAAGGAGATGCGGTGCATAAGTCGGTTAATGGCTGACCAAATAAGCCTTACAGAGAAGCAAAAGAAAAAAAAAGAAACAAGAAGAAACAAAACAACGAAGCTCTGCACCCACCATTTGTTGGGGAGGGGGAGCATTCAGCTCATATAACCTGGACTGTTATGTAATACGCTTCAGAGGTCATTCGGGGAGCCCCTTGGCTGCACCCTGTGTGTCAGCGAGCTGGAACTGAAACGCTGAGCCTGGTGGGCAAGCCAAAAAGAAAAGAACATTTTTCTTTTACAGTACGGGGGCGTTAGCTGCTTGAACGTGTGTGTTTGAGTGCGCGCCTCCACGAGTATGACTTCAACCCATAACTGGGACCACATGGGCTCACTAATCAATGCTGGGGCGAGTTGCAGGCGTGAGTGATGTCACCGTGTCTCAGTGATCAAAAATGTGGCAGTTGAAAACCCTTCCACAGAAATGCAAACCGCGCTCACAGCCGCCGGGCGCCACCTCTTTCAGCTCAAAGAACAAAACAAAAACAAGCCGCACATGCAGGGGTACGACAGTGGGTTGTTCTTTTGAACAAAAATGGGAAACACTGCGTCCATTCTGACTCCTCCGCATCAGCCAGGGGCTGTAAGGGCCTCTACGAAAGCAGACCTCTGGTGAGTCTGAGGTCTGGAGAGCTGGACAGTGAAAACATAAGCAAAGATCTAAAAAAAAAAAACAATATAAATCTGGGAGGGTTTATAGGGGCAATTCTGCTGTGATTCTTGGAATTCATGGTCCCACTGTGAAAAAGACTGTTCATAAGCAGACCCCAGCGAGGTTGGACTGAAAACGCTGGGACTGCATGGGTCTGTGCACGGGCCACGCCTAAATGTCAAACGTTAAGGTTCAGGAGAGTACAATTATAAAAAGACCAGACGGGTCTGCCACCTATTGAGCGGCTGCCAGAAGAAGGCCTCTCCTCTCTAAATGGACGTGGCGGCAAAGCTCTGCATCTAAATAAAAGCCGAGACTAACGGAAAAGTGTCGCTGAGACAGACGGGACTAAAGAGGAGACATTTCTTAAAACCAAATACAGTGTGTTGGCACGCACTCCTCAAACATCCAACTCTCAGGCAGGGTGGTGGAGGGCTGATGATTTGGGCTGGCTCTGTAAACACAGAACCTGGGCACCTTGCCATGAACTCCTCTGTGGAGCTGGCTGTGAAGCAGTCTGTAACTTGGATATCGGGTCATTAAACAGGACACTGACCGCAATCAACAGAATGACTGAAAAAAGAGGGGAATATAACCGAGTTGTTAGGACGACCTAGTTACAAACAAAGGCCCACAAACCTCAATAACCCGAACGGTGTTGTAGCAGGAGGCAATCCAAAGCTCCAGAAAGCCTAATGTGGTTCCTAATGTGGTGATCATAACATGTGGGGCATTTAGTTTTCTTCCTCTGCGTTTTTGCGAAGGTGGACAGCAATTTTTTTTTGTCTGATATTGTAACTAGTTTTAAAAGAAGTTTTAAAAGATAATAGCAACCAGACCTTATTAAATCAGCTTTAAGTCCATATAGATTAAGCTGTAAAAATAAATATTAGGATCGAAGGGTGCTTTTTCTTTCACTGTTCTTTCACCAGATATGCTGGAAATCTTGGTCTACATGCAATCACCAGTGGAAAAAATATTCTCTGATGCATGAATACAATTACAACAAATAATGTTCATAATCCATCATCTTTAATGAACTATAAGCCTGTTTAAAGCTCAGGCTCCTGACTGGCCCAGAGGAGATTCATTTTGTTCTGAAAATGGTGTTCTGCAGGAAGTTTCAGTCTCTAGTTTTACCTCAAGAGGCACATTGAAGGCTCAGAAATGTCCAGTTACCTAGAGTAACTTTAAAAAAGGCTGCTTTGAACATCCATTGTAGCTGCCTTAGTCTGCTGCGTGTGCGCAGAGTTTCCTGCAATGTGTCTGAGCCGGGCGAGCCGTTTTTGTGAGGCAAAGCCTCTGTGGTGCTGCACTGAGTAGAAAGAGGCCGAGACACAAGTGGATGTAAACCGAGGGTAAAAGTGGGCAGTAGATTAAGAAACACTGTGTTTGACCACTAGCGGCTTGGATCTCTGGCTTTTTCTTTTTTCTTTTTTTTTAAGTCGGAGAGCGTTTACAAGTCGAGTTTGTGCCGAGCTCTAATTGCAGCTTCCCGTCAGGAAGATAACGTTACCTCTCAAACCGGTCCTTCGATCTGAACGCCTCACGTGCCAGTTTATGACTTGTCTGCCTCAGACTCAACAGGTCTGCGATTTTTACTGCACTGTCTCATTACCCGTAGTGTGAAGTAGCACTTTCAGCTATGACGCGGCTTACCATAAAAGGGAGCAATTACTGATAAAATCTCCCAAACAGCGGATCAAACAACAAAGCCTCACTATTTTGATCACACTGCAGACTTTATTTTGCCATAAAGAAAAGCCCCTTACAAAGTCCAATGAAGGCAGATAAGGCTGCCCGAGCTTTGATGTTCCACTCCCTTTTTAATCACTGTGAGCAAGTCTCTCCCACAGCTGCCAGCTGATATGACCGATGTGCCAGTCAAAGTGATAAAAGGCTGCACGTTCAGAACGGCAAACACTGACATTTTCAACAGGAGCTGGTTTTAGACCAAAGGTAAAGCGGGTGAATTTCTGAAGAGGGCCTTGGCCCGAGACTGTCAGAGCCGCCCATCAAAGACAAAAGGGCTGCAACACCAGTGACGTCCTTGTCCTTTATGAGGTCGCTTACATGCCGGTCAAAAGGAAATCGAATCCAGCACAACCATCAGGTTGTATCATGCAAATCGCCCACAGTCTATGACATCAGAAGCCCAGGCCAAATATTTACAAAAAGTCCACACAAAGGCACTATTTGTTTCCCTGCGTGAGAAACGAAAAACTATTCAGAATCCCTGTTACCAGCTTTTCTGAGTTATGAAACGAGTCCTGAAACAAGACACACTGAAATGTACAGTTTACAACACAGTCCAAATATGCGGCACACTTTAACTGCAAATTGAAAATGACACGCATGGGTTTGTAGCTGTTTTTACAGGCGGATGTTCAGTAGAATCTTGAGAGGTAAACAGACTTCATAGTGACTTTAATGGCTTTGTGGAAATGAACAACAGAAAAGCAATTTCAGCTGACGCACATGGACACGGGGTGCTCTGGTTTTACCAAGTAAACCAGCATTTAATGTTCTGGAAGTCTGTGGTTGTTTTTTTCTGGTCTGCAACATAAATTCAATATACAAGACCTTTACCGGATGAAATAAAGTAAGAAACTCCAGTTTCTCGTTTATTAGTAACATTTGCTTTTAAGATATGTTTGAATGTGTGGGGGTGAAAAACATCCCTTTCATAAAGCACAGTAATACTTATGTACAGTCTCCCCCTACTGGCCTTAGTCTCCACTTACAGTCTTTGAAGGTAATGTCAAAAGTCAGCGTGTGAAGTATTCATGAGAACTGGACACATTGTATGAGTAAAGAAACGGTCAGTGGTCTCACCTCCTGGACTGGGAGCGGCGGTCATCTTCACCACTGCCCGACTCCTGCACAGGAAGACAAACAGAAAGATTTCTAAGTGCTTTTTTCTCTCTGGTGTGAGCCTGACACAGGCAGCGCACATTGGCCCTCTAGCTTTACCAATTGGCTCGTATTGCCAAAAGAGATTTGAGAGGCAATTTCTATCATGCCCTGTGTCAGGCTGAAATATTCTTAAATAAAAGGGAGTGCTAAACCGACTGACAGCTACAGCAGGGTGTGAACATGCCGCTATTCATCCGTGACACCAGTCTCACGGACAGGCCAGTGCGGCATTTTAAATGAGGCTTAAGAGAAGATGCAAGGAATGAGGTCAGAACAGACTCACCCCCACCCCCCCAACAAACTGCTGTAGTCCCGGTTCCACGCACGCACACTCAATTTTAATCCCAGCCCGTTTTTGTAATCTCTCCAAAACTCACTACTTTCTCTTTGCCATTAATCTGTCGAGCCTGACCAGCAGACACACCAAAAAAAGAAGCGAACCAAAGGGATGCTTTCAGCTTTACTAGGACACACCCTAGACAAGGAGAATATAACAAGGGTGGTGGCAATGGAGGCGATGAATGATGACATGGGACGATGATGGGAGCTGGATGCAGCAGATTAGGTCAGGGGGAGCAGAGGAACCTTGAAGATGGGGGGGGGGGGGGGTTCTTTCCCTCTTGTGTGCACTGCCCCAGATGTGATCAGGCCTTGAGAGGCAGCTGGCTGAGTGATGCTCCCCAGCTCAGCATACTAACAACCTGACTTAAAGACAAAATACTGGGGCCAGAGGAGAAACGGGAGACGGTTTCTGTGCTCAAACGCATGCAGCCTTACAAAATTGCCTTACTCAGCATATTTCAAAGGCATATGTGACATACCACGGCACCTCTGAGGAGCTATACCACACATCACTGGTGTGTGTGTGGGCTCTGCATACAGCTCAATGGTGTTCATAACAACATGCCAATGCAAAGCAAGCCATAGCTAGGTACAAGCTGATCTCCATGGTTACCATGCTACTGCAAGGATGTGCAGGGAGTGGTCATATAGCCAATGAGAACAGAAGATTCTGCTGCTAGGCAGATTAAAATCAAGAAAACACTGAAGAAGAAATGTTCTTCCCCCCAGTGCAATTAAAAGCTAAACTCCAAGACTGATACAATGTTGAATAGGAAGTACAGAGCAAAAAAAAAACTCTGTCACAGAGGCCGAAGTGCCAGAGGCGTTCTGACACGGTGCCTCGTGAGTGTTTGTCTTGGAGCGGGGCCCCTTTCCCAAGCACTGCTTTTGCTATGCTGTCCCTATTCCAGGTTTCTGCACTGTCCTCCCTCTCAGCAGCAGACATCTCACAAGGGAGCTCACATGGCTGCTACCAATCAAGAAACGGGTCCCATGACCAGCAGCTGGTAACCTCAGCCTGGGGTTTCCTTCACTGCCTTACAACCACACAATTCAACTTCAGGAATAAGTTATTAAGACTGTTCCACAGCGAATAGGCAGGTGTCCATCAGACGTGTGCAAATGTCTCCAATGTTTGGCTGTAAAATTAAAACAACAGTCCTATGTGGCTCTTTCCCAGACTGGCTCCTCTAGCCATAACACATTCATTCCCAGTGAGCTGCGTGCTCTCATTAGAGGTCAGTATCCTCCATTCATAAGATAACACGCCGTATCTTTTCCAGAAAACAATCTGCTAAGCAAGCCAACTGCCGTTCCCACAGATTTCACTGAACGCTCTTTATCCCGACGAAGTGGGTGAAGGCATAAGGCTTATCAAAGGCAGCCCCGACCACCACCACCCCTTGCCTCTAACCATGTCAAGAGCTGGGGCTGTCAAAGAGGATAACAGGCCAGTCCCACAGCCTCCTAATGCCTCTGACAAGCCTGTCACACTAACACGCTTTCTGGACAGCCAGTCTCCCTCACTGAGACTCCTTTAACCCAGTCATCATTGAGAGGTGTGCTGCCATATCTGATGTGATGGCCTCAGGCTATTCCATGTTTATGAGCACAGAATAAATGTGAACAGTATGAGCTTTAACTATCAAAACTATTGTACAAATTCAAGATAATATATAAAGTCAATATTGTTATCATTATTGCTGTTATCGTCATCATTGTTATTATCCTTAGAGCAGATCGAAGCCTTGTTATAACCGGGTTAGACTTCTTGAGAGGAAGTGAGTTAGCAAACATGAGCCAATGCTAACATTATGTAGCTAAGATTAGCTTCCCAAAACTTCACCCATTTTTACCGCATAAATAAGTCAGTATTCTGTTCAAAGTTCAACTAGTTGGAAGAAAAACTTCCAGCCTGCAGAGGGGGTTACTTTTTCTTTGTCACAGTCTAATGCTAGCGGCTACTTAAGTTAGCCACCCATGTACATGTATCCTGAGCAGAGAAGACCGGGGCTAACGGATGGTCTTCCTGTCACAAACTGAGCCCAAAAAAAATTCAGAGCACTTCATTACTTACAGATACACACGGGCTGGATGTGGTGCTCGGTGTCGGAGACCGCTGGACGGTGACCAGCGCCATCCCGGCCACTGCAGCTCGAACCCCGGTCACCTCGGAGAGTAAAACACCGGGATAATAGACATTATTTTAGGCAGGAACTACCGTACGTGCAGAGCCCGAGGTTAGTTCTCTGGACGTCGCTCTGCTGATGTCAAGTCGTGGAGATTAACTAAGCACATCCGGTCACCGCGCTCTAAAAAATAAGGCTCGTGACTTTAATATATATGTAACACAATAAAAAAACACATAAACAGACACTCAGTGAGCGGTGACTGAGGCTAACGTCCGTTAAATGCATATAAACCTGATATTTTATCTTATGAAATAAGTTTTTTCATTTTATCGTCAGTGTAAAAATCCTGCTTTTTATTGTGGTAGGTAAACGTCGGCATTTCTATTTTTCACCTTGCCAAATTATCGTTAGCTTTATAAATTAACCTGTCGCGCCGGTGTTCAGCGCATGCGCAATTGTAACTAGCTGTCAAACGTGTCACTGGCTCCCTGATAAATGTTTACAATCACCACTCGTTGGGAAGACATTATGCATTGGTCTGTTCAACTATATTTGATTAATGATCAATTCGATTGGTAGTTATAGGAAGCGCGTGTGGCAATTTATCTCTGTAGATACATGCGCGTCGAGTCAGGTGTTAAACAGGGATGTAAAGCATCGTGAATAATGCATGTGTGCGTACATCTCTGTTCTTACACAAAAAAATAGAAGACCTGACCTCCGAACATTCTGTATTCCGCTTAGCAATGCACACCTCTGGGAGATGAGATGTGGTGGAGGGGTTGGGTGTGAAGGCAGAAGGGGGAGGGGGGAATCAAGGATGATAGTGAAAGGAGAGTCATAGAAGGGTCAGGAAGAGGAAAGGAGGTGAAAGATGTAAGGCGATCACACAATGTCTTATCTTGAAGAGCCTTGAAAACCTTGTCGTGAGGCGTTAGATCAGAGCAGCAAATACCTTCTGCCACTCTTTTTAATAGCTATTATAGCTTACACTTTCCTTAAGATTGATCCCACTCAGAGTATGCTTCGGGTAGGTGCAGACAGAGGGAGCTCATTTTAATTCACTTCATTGCATTATCTGGGTCACTGCCTCCTCTTCCAACTCCCCTGCCCCTGCCAACGCCCAAACCCATCCTCCTGCATTTCCTCCACCTTGGCTCTACATCTATCCTCCAATAAGTCACATAAGATGAGGTTTAATGAAGATAAACAATATGATTAAATGGAATCTGATTAAGGGCGCCATGATGGTGTGTGGTTAGCACCATCGCCCCACAGCAAGAGGGTTCTGGATTCGAGTCCCCGGGGAAACCAGGACCTTTCTGTGTGGAGTTTCCATGTTCTCCCTGTGTCTGTGAGGGTTCTCTCTGGGTTCTCTGGCTTCCTCCCACCGTCCAATGCATGTTAGGTTGATTGGACATTCCAAATTGCCCCTAGAAGTGAGTGTGAGTGTGCATGGTTGTTCGTCCTTGTGTGTCTCTGTGCGGCCCTGTGATGGACTGGTGGACCGTCCAGGGTGACCCCGCCTCTCACCCATTGACTACTGGGATAGGCTCCGGTCGCCCCCGCAACCTCATTGGGGAATAAGCGGTTACAATAATGGATGGATGGATAGAATCTGATTAAAAGGTGCAAAGGCAGCGACAACTTTATTGCATTTGAAGAGAGTAAAGAGAAACGAGCTGAAGATTGAGTAGCAAGATTCTGAGAAAATAGATAGTAGACAGAAATAGAAGAACAACATGATAGGAATCATTTCAAATAAAGGGGTGACAGAATGATTGATGACTTGTTCGTTGCACATCCTCCCCCTACCGTATCTCACTCTGTGGTGTGGGCGTAGATCATTAGGCTTTTACAGTGTGTGTATGTGTGAAACGTAGCAGCTTTGCTCATGAATTTACCATTTATTTGCTTTTGATTGTATGATAATCCAACCTTGAAAGTGTGTATTCGGTTGTTCGTCTGTGGTAAAAGTCATATGCTTGCCTTCTTGACTGAGAACACAATTTGACATAAACACATTTGCGACCATAAAGACACCACAGACACAGAGGAGGGGAAAACAAGATGATAGTAAGAAAAGATCGTCTGTACACAGCTGACCACAGAACAGAGAAACTAAGTGCGCTGGAGAAAACAAGATTAGGATTAGAGTAAAGGATCATTCTTCTTCAGGGAATCACTGATAAGATAGAGACAATGGGACTAAAGACAATCCTTCTGTTAATTAAAGCTCTGCCTAACGCAGCAAATTGGATCACAAACCGATACGTGTGTGTGGCTGTATAATTAAGACCCTATGCAAATATAAAAATGACTTTTTGAGACTACTCTATATTCAATCAAAGCAGTTTCTCTGCAGTTCATATTATTCAGTAAATACCTAATAGGTAAATACCTAATAGGATTGATATTGAACTGTTTTTATGTGTGTAAATCAAGGATCTTTTGAATTTCTCTGCAAATTACCCCAGGAAAATGCCAATTATCAGTACTGATCCTGACCTCACTCACACACCTCCCATCCAGGGAGCTGTGTGCACCTCCACCCAGTGGTAAGCAAAAGTCAAAGCAAGCTGCTCTGATCCGAAAGTCCCTACACTCTTTAAGACCAACAGGGGGGGGTGTGACCCCATCTAAAACCAGGAGAATAATGAAAGGTTGATCTTTGATTAAAAAAAGCACTTGAATTATGAAAAAAAAGGCACATTAAGACACCCACATTATAACAATATTTAGAAATCACACATGTATTGTGTTTTACTTATTTGGTTATGTCTAATTTCACCCTGTTTCTATTTTTACAATACTGACATAATGATGTATATGCTGCACAGCAGATGGACTTTTAATTGAATTTGTCAGGCAACTATTTATGTTTGGCCAGTTTTCTGTAGTCAGACACCCTCTGATTCTCCCACAGTCACTTATAATCCTTCAAGACCAGTTTTCAATGACTCCATTGGTTGACATTGACGTTCTTTTCTTAAATGATCTACATTCTGTGGCCTGTGTAGATTGCTGAAGCTATCTTGACTCCCGAGAGGCTCAGCTTCCATAAGGTGCTCTCATTTGTCAATGACCAATCAAATCTGACCGCCAGTCTATAAAATTTCAGCATGTTCCTCCATGTGTTAACAAAACTTTACATGAGTTCCGTTCGACGGTCCTCATGAAATAGTAAAAAGCTGGATTCACAACATTTTGCATGCTTTACTTTCTATATTCTGTGGTGAAAAAAAACAACTTTGTAATCATACCATTCTGCTTCTTTTGACTTCTTACACAACTTCTAAATATTTTTGGATTTGCCTGTTAATCTTGTGTCATGATTCTTCATGCCTATAGGAATCCTTTAAATCTGCATTTTCCCGATAAGTAGAGGCTAAATGCAAACAACATGGAATTGTGCTTATGAAGCTTTGGTCATTTGATTATATACATACATACGGTGGGTACGGAAAGTATTCAGACCCCTTTTTTAAATACATTTGCAAAATGTTGTACATGTTTGTTTCTGTCAAGATGGGGTAATGAGTGTACATTAATTAACTTTATTGAGTTTAGCAAATGCCTGTAATGAAACAAAGAGTGAAAAACATAAAGGGGTCTGAATACTTTTCATACGCATTGTAATTGAGCCCTCTCTGTTACATACAATTTACTTAATTTTTGTATCCATATTCATCATCTCCTCACCATTAATGAGAAAACTGAGGAGGAAACTCTTGGTGTCTCTTGATAACAGCTATATGGACCGAGAAGGAGTGGGAAATGCGAGCAATGGAGAAAAAAGTGACTGTCTGCATGAGAAAGGGAGGTGGGGGGGAGAGGCTACTCTGCAGAGATAAGATGGTATTCTCCTTTCGTGCAAAAAAAAAGAGTTCATTAGGGGAGCGAGAAACAGTCATTGCAGGGAATCAAGGTTTCTGTGTGATAAAAGGTGGGAGCGACAGATGGGAGGTAAAAAAGAGTTTCATTTCCTGTTCTTCAGAGGCAGAACCAGTATCAGGGAATCAGCAGAGGGGCCGGGTAGAATTGAAGGAGGAGAGAGACGGGGAAAGGCTAGACGGAGCAAGTTCCAGAGGTAAATGCCAGTCAGAAGGAAAAAAGGCTGACCCGGTGGATGGATGTCAGAGAGCTTTCTGAGGACCGCTGAGCAGAGGCGGGCAGAAACGGAGTTGAAAGATATGCCAAGCTAAGCTGCTCTCTCGAGTGTGAACGCCTGCGAGTACCAGGATGATCCTGGGGTGATCCTGTGAGGGTGTTTGCAAACTGACAAGCAGCCACACATATTGCAAGTGGGAGCCGGCTCACCCACAAACACGGGGCCTGGACAGACCTGCCCAAATGAACGCGAACAAAGAAAAAGAGAAGATAGGAGAGGTGGGGAAGAGACGAAATGAGCTGGAGGTCCTGATAGACACCCGATAGGGAGGGAGGCTGGCAGACGGACAGCTGGGCAGATGCTGAGATGACAGGTACAGCAGAGGTGGAGGGATACGCCGGCTGCGCCGTCTTGTTTAATATAGATCTGCTGCGATAAGGCCACACAGAGAACACAGGATGTGTCCATCAGTCAGGGGAAGGGAGTTCGGAGGATATTGCCACAATAAAGCACACACATGTAGAGGGGGTGCCGTGCACACAACTCTGGGAGGTGCAATGAAACTACAAAATGCTCATTTCAAAGTTTGTCTCTTTTTTTTGTTGTTTCTGCAACGGTTCTGATCAGTCACTCTGCTCACTCTCCTGCTTGTCCTCCACTCTGTCTGCGTGTCAGCGTCTGCATGTGAGCACAACTGCTGTTAGCCAGAGCTGATGACTGCAGGTGTCAGTGACAGGATTAAGCAGTGATGACAAGAAGTCGTGGTGTTTGGCACAGCCGTGCGCAGGCGTGAAGCCTCCGGCATGGCGCAGGATTCACAGGTTGACTGCTCTAATTCCCTGGGCCTAAGAGTACAACAGGATATAATTCTGCTCCACCTCGTCACTTTTATCTTGTTTCCATCTGCCAGGGTTGTTTGGGCTGTTTTTGTGTAAATTTGAGTGTAGATCAGATCCGTGTACATGTAGAAGGAGCATCATCACCATGACACGTAAACTAGTGTGAGAACTTTGTTTATTTATATAGCACCAAATACTTAGTAATTCAAATTGACAGTCCAAATCCAGGCAATAGCAATCCATTTCATTATGTTACAAGGAAAATATACTCCAACCGAGTACAGACCCAATTAAAGAAAGTCCTGGTTAAGGAAACCCTCATTGCACTGAATCTTCTCTTTGATCTAGTCATCCGTCCTGAGTGCGTACAAGGCGACTGTGGAAAGAAAAAACCTCCCTTTTCGGAGGACAGGAAAGAGGGGCAACAAACACTGCAATAGCAACCGAGGGATGCCTGGAGAGAGAGAGAAAAATAATGTTAATGACAGCAACAATTTATCATGTACTAAAAAACAGTGAGGGAGGGAGGCAGTCTAGGCCTATAGAAGTTTAACCATGGGATAGTTCGGTGCCACCTGAGCCATGCCCAACTATATGGTTTGTCAAATAGAAAATAGGAAGGCTACTCTTAAAGATAGAGAGGGTGTCCGCTTACTATTGGCTGCTATTGGCAACTAGTTAGTCTAGAGGACCTGGTACTTAAGGAGTCTGCCTCCATTCTGCTGTTAGAAACTCTAGGGAAGCACAAGTCAACCTGCAGTCTGGTAGCGAAAGTCTATGAGATATGACAGCTCTCAGTCATTCAGAGCTTTATATGTGAACAGAATACCATAATAATATATTTCTTAGTTCTATTCTGAATTGAACTGGGAGTTAATGAAGAGAAGCTTAAACTTTATTATTTGTTGAGGATCTTTTAAGAAAGACTGTGCCTGTTGATGCCGCTGCCCCCCCCTCCTTTTTTCTTTAATTGATCATACCTGTTTGAGCTGATGCAACTCACCCCACACCATGATGCTTCCATCCTCATGCATCACAAGGGGGGATGGATGAGCAAGATGAGGAAGACTGTCTAATGCTCACAAGATAACACTTCAATCCAGCAGAATATAAAAGTAAGATGTTTACAGATGAGCCAATCCACAAAAATGGACTTAGACACAGACAAAATCTGGGAACTAGGTTTCAAAGGGGGTTTATTACAAAGATGTTAAGTGAAGCGTTGATGAGCAATAAAAATGTGAGCCAGGTCTGGAAGATCTGTGGAGCTCAGGGAAAATGGTAAATAATTACTGGAGGTAATCCAAGTGGATTTGAACTCCAATTTATAGTGGGTCATACAGGTTTCAGGTTTTTAGAAGCAATTCATATTTGTACAACTTATTTGTCAGTGGTATTAAGCTTGAACAGACTTTATGTCGGCATTTTCTTTCTTGGTGTCCACAGAAAAGGATAAAAAATAGAATTCTCTATTTAGTTCCACAAAGAAGATTTCATATTTACTTCCTCAGAATGTTTTTCACAAACAAAAAATACTTATATAATAGTTGTGTCCTAAAATATGTCTCTTACATCAGTTTTGGGCCATACCATGCAAGTTAGCCTTGGATGCTCTTCCTGATGCAACCCAGGTTTATCCAGGTTTGGGACTATTTGATGCTGCATTACAGGAAAGTGGTGGACTGGTTTAATGTCTTGCCCGAAGACGACTCGACATGTAGCCTGGGATCATCCCACCAACCCACCGTTTAGCAGGTTGAACAGCTCTTTCCCCGGAGCCACAGCCACCCCAATCACGACAGGTGACCAGTGTTGTTCATTTCCATATAGCTTTATTATATGTAATTTCCCATATATTTCTATATCTTGACTCTATACAGATGTTTCTAAGTACATGTCTTTTATAGACATACAGAGATTTTATAGAAGCTCAAGAGGGAGAGAGAGGCAAGAGGGATTACTTTCTTCATCAGATATTTTGGCATTTAACAAGACAACAGGAGATCACGTTACTTAAACATACACACACACATACTCATGCACACGCGTACACACAACTGAAGCACATTGTATCACTGTGACAGGCACACAGAAAGTGGCGTGTACAGTCCTTCACACGCTCAAGTTGCCCATCAAACAAGGTACTTAACACACGCACAGGTTCACACATCCATGGAGGAAGGAGACATGTATTCACATGATAGGATACACCAATAACAGACTCACTAGTAAAGACATGTAGATGTACAGTGCTCACCATAGTTTAAGTCCTGCTCTTACATACACACACCCTCAGGAACCCACACACACAGACACGCATCTTTTATTTTTTTGGTATAAAGTAAAGAGCAGTAACACTGATTTTCAGACAATAAAACTAATTATGTTATTAGCTCTGATCCATATTTGGCTTCTGTTACTGACAGATAGGCGGAAAGTTACTGGAATCAAACGAGGACCATCAGCCTGTAACTGAGAGGAAAGACAAAACGCCAGCACTGATACTTAAAAAAATAAATACATATATCTTATATTGCAGTTAAAGAATTAATAAACATGGTTAGTGTCACGTGTGATCCATTTTCCTCTGGATTTGATAACAGTCTAGCTTTCACATGCACACAGTCACACACATGCACACCTATGTTACTACCAGACGGTGCTTCACAGTGTAGGGACCTCATTGCAAATCTGTCGTTTAGAGGAAGTGTCAGATAATGAACACAGGCTGACAATCAACACAACATGACAACAGCTACAATACTGAAACAGGTAAGGGACCAGGAACAGAACAGATCTCATGTATTTGGCTTACGGATGAAGAAGATACCTGAATTTAGCAACATATTAGAAAGCATAACTTAACAGCGTAAGATGAAAATGAAAATAAATAGGGATAATGGACTGTGGTGTATTCGTCTGGCCTTCTGTAACTGCGTTTTATGTGCAGTATCTCCAGTTTGAGTGTGTGCATCATTGTGCACATAAGCATGTGATTGTATCATACTATATATAAGTTTATACAATTTTTGTTATTTGGGCACTGAATGACCGGAGTTATGCCTTTTGGAGATGTACAAATATGAGGACGATGTTTAGGACAGTGAAACTAAGCAGTGGGTCTCGCTAGAAGCACAGCTGGACCAACAAAGAGAACCAAACCACGCTAAAGAAAGGTGCAGCCTGGCTCAGCAGAGCCTCATCCCGGTTTCTAGATCTTGGTGAGAGAGAGGAACCGGTAAAGGAGATGTATGGAAAGAGGCAAACGTGGTGAAAAGTAGCCCCCTTGTCCTGTAGTTTTGCAGTGTGCCCAGAAGAGGGCGCTCCAGGCAGTCAGAGCAGCGCCTTCTTATGTTCAGGGTTTGGTCAGATTGCGTTGGTCACAATAAAGTCTCTGTGGTTTTCACTGCTCGGCTCCGGAGTGATGCTCTTTAAGAGACGCTGTGAAGAAAGACAGACAGAATGAAAACGCTCACCACACCGTCTCCACTGACAAAAACCACTAACTATTGTCGCCACTGTAAGGATACGATGAGGGGATTTGAACCTGCTCTGGCCGGTTTGTTCTTCTGCATCCTCAAACATTAGATTAAAAAAAACATTGCTGCTGTTTGTTGACTACTGTGACAGCCATTGTGTGAGCTGCCAGCAATGTCAATACTTAATGACAGCCAGTCTCTTTGATAGTCCCCTCCCTTCTGTCAACTCTCACATAAGAGTTGAACAAGATGGTAACAATAGCCCTGATGAAAATGATGAATTTCTATTTGTTTTCATTATGTACGTCAGAAGGTGCTATACAGTACACCACCGCAAGCAGTCCCACGCATTTTGGTACAGTGATGACGTTTAAACTGCAGAGACTAATCTGATGAAATTTGAATTGACATCAAATGAAAGAAAATGTCTTTTTCCTAATCTGGAAATGGGGCAGTCTGCACCTCCACAGTGGAATGTGGATTGAGTGAGTTGTACTTGAGCCTACTCTAAGTGTGGCTGTGGCGTCTCTCTCACTAATCTCTGGCCTGTGTCTCTTCATTTTCTCGTTTGATCCTGATTTCCAGTCATGCGCTCACTCAGGAGAGAGCAGACCCTGACAGGGCGTGTGAGGAAGCACGAGAGACGAGGAGAGGGGCAGAGGCAATCCTTGTTGTTAGAAACATGTCCGTTAGAGAACAAAGGTCAAGACACAATACAGGACAGAATCAGGTGAGTAAAGGGAGGGTGGGGATAAAAAGAAGACATACATGGGTAGTTCTGTACCTGTTTGAAAGTGCCCTTGGCATTAAGAAGGTAGTAAACCATGTAAGCAGGGACGCAGATGAAGGAGGACACACCGATGCAGTAGCCCAGAACGGTGGTCCATGGGGGGTAGTGGTAGTTAAACAACTTGACCTCCGGAGGGAAGGCCAGGAAACTGATGATGATGAACTGAGATTGGAAAATAAATTAAAAACACCAAATTAATGTAAAAAAAAAAAACACACCCAGAGAGCCGATAACAAACAAGACATCTGCCTCATTTGTGTCTGTGTTTGAATTTTGCTCGTGATGCTGACCAGAAGGAAGCAGGGGCAGATGGCCACCCAGCAGACCCTCCAGAAACCACCCGGGTAGAAGCCGAGCATGAGGTGGATGTCGTCACAGAAACGGTTGGTACCTTAAACACACACCCAGACACAGTCAGTGCAATCTCAAATACCTGGACCTGCTCTTTACCTTGGATGACTCATCTTTACGTCTGTGAGCGAATCGACACAGAGACAGAGGAAACACTGTACCACTGTAAATCTGGGACTCAGAATAGCCCCAAAATTCCATTTTTACCTTCATGACTCACCGTAAAACCAGGAAACAGCGATGACTTCTAGCAGCACCACGGTGATGACCGCCGGGCCGGTGGCATACTCCTCAAATAGCTTCACCACAAACGCTCCCCCCTGAGACACATAACACACATGTGAAAGGAGGCTATAAATTACTCCTTTGCAACAGGTTTCATCCTCTGAGGCTGAGACAGTAAACGCCCAGTGGAGAAACCCTCATCACACATTATGACAAGGGATGAAAAGATTACAGATGCTCCTGAGAACTCAGACGTGTTAAACCAAAGCAATGACAGCACAAGAACGAAGTTAGGTACATATTCTTTGTGTGTTTCATTTGGCTTTTTGTAGATTACGCTAAAAAAAACTGGCTGGTTTATTACTAAAGCGTAAAGCGGTGCCTTTACTTAACTTACATATGTCAGTGTGGACTGAGCTCCGAGGTAGCAGACACACACGAGACCAAAGACAAACCACTCTCGTCTCTTAGCCAAGATATGAGGGAACTCATCCAGCATGGCTGTAACGATCCCCTCCAGACCTGCAAACTGTGGGGAGGAAAACCCCAACGGCAAAAAAGATAAGGACATGAGAAAAGATGGTCGGGGGAGGATTAAAAGGGGGTAGGAAAATTAGTTAGTGAACATTTTTCAGATGAACACATGCAGCAGAGAAGCTATTTGATACCTATTACACTCGTCTTTATGTCTGAGGTACTTTAAGACAAAATACTGAGGCAGTCCTTGGATTTCGATACAGCGGGACACTTTGCAGTAATATCCTCACTTGTTAAATGAGGAGTGCAACATGCATGATGATGATTCTGGAATGATTATCAGGAGATGATACGAAAATGACAGGTCTCCAGCTGGCTGCCTCAGAGCAGATAAACAAAGGCTTATGGAGATGAGACCATCACACAAACAGCAACGTGAAACTCCTTTTGTTTTAGCGAACGGTAAAACAAAGAAGAGATAATCTCAAACACCTGAGAAGCATGTTCAATGGGAAAACAAGAGTCGTACCACGTGCAGGCAATGCAGGGTTTGACCAAATATGTAAAAGTGGGGAAATGGGCAACAGCTGGGCATACAGTCAGACATAAGCAGACTCACCGTGCTATCCAGACCCAGCATTATAATCATGAGGAAAAAGATGATGGCAAAGAACGTGGCAGCGGGCATGTTTGCTATGGCCTCTGCATATATGATGAACAGCAGACTGGGGCCTGGAAGGACATAAAAGAAGCAGACGAAAGAAAAAAAAGTCAGTTTTTTTCTTGATATAAAACACTGCAAGGTAAAAAATGGATCATTCCACTTTGTTCTGCCCGTTCCTCCTGTGCTCTAACCTGCATCCTTAGCCACAGCGTCCACACTCTGCTGTCTCATCTCAGCCATGTAGCCCAGCACGGTGAAGATGACAAAGCCCGACAGGAAGCTGGTCAAACAGTTCACTGAACTGGTGACCAGTGCATCCCTGGTAAGGAATAGGAGATATGGTATGTTTTTATATATTTGAATAAATATTGGTGTAGAGCTTGACATGGCTGTGACTGATGCATGAACCTGACACTGTAAAATGAGGTATTCTCCTACTTGTAGCAGTTGTTGTGAAATGGATTGTAGCTGGCAAAGGCAAGGAGCACACCGAAGCCCGGACCCAGAGAGAAGAAGATCTGAGCCGCTGCATCAATCCAAACCTTTGAAAGGGTTAAAGTCGGTGATGATTTGCAAAGCTTCAAGAAAAGAAATGTGAGACGCCGATCTGAGACGGTTTTGCATGTTGATGATGTTTGACGGGAAGTGGTAAAATGTGAACATCAAACGGGGAACAGCGATTGCTTTTATGAGGCTCCACTGCACCAGCTGACTTACTGTGGTGCTCAACAGCTTCTCCCAGTCAGGTTTGAGATAGAAGACGACGCCCCTCCAGGCCCCTGGCAGAGTGGCCCCTCTGATGAGGAGGACAAAGAGGACCAGATAGGGGAACGTGGCCGTCACCCACACTACCTAACGCAGAAACAAAAACACATCAACTTATTCACGTTTCCTTGCATCTCATATGCTTTAGTGGTCAAAGGGACCATACGGTTGACATTAGAAACCACTGGATTTTTCTGCAGAAACACTTCTTGAAGATGGTGTGAATGTCAGAATGAGCTCTAGCGAACATTTTCAGAAACTCAATCTATCAATTACTGACAATGGCTCTAATAAGGGGCTAAACAGAGGTCACAGCTTAGGACAATGCAATAAAAAATTACCGCGCAAAGATTTTTACTATGGTTTAAATTAGCTAACAGTCTTCCACAACTGCATTAGCTAAAACTGCTGTTCTGCCATTTACGATAGAATCAGAAGTTCGACTTCTGAATGTTGATCTCAAAGCCCAAAGAAATCATCCAGGAAAGCAGCCCATCGCTTACCTTTCCAGATGTTTTAACTCCTTTCCAGATGCTGAAGTAAACAATGGTGAAAATGAAGAGCAGACAGAGAGCCAGTTGCCAGCTGACTGAGCCCAGCTGGTGCAGACCTGGGGAGCGATGGACCTGCAACACGTGACGACTGGTGAGGGGACACAAGAGAGGTGGATACTCTGTGAGTTTAAAACTGAAGTGAGATATGCGGCAAGCACGGTTCAGACACCAACAGGTGCAGCATAACTCTGCAGCGAAGCACCAAAGACGAGAGGACGGGAAACAAGTAAAGAAATGGATAAAGAGGGTAGAGAATATTTTCAGGAACAAAGATACAATAAAGAGCTTATACTTTTTTTTTGCTGGAATCTCTAACACAACTTGGTCATGATAACACTGAAGGAACACGTCCAGAAATAACAAGAAGTAGCAGAAAGAAAAGATGAACTGTGGTAAAAAGAACTAATGGCGCCTGGATTGAAAACATTTTTTTGAAAAGCTGATTCCAGAAAAATAAATAAAATGAACTCAAATCAAATAAGCAACAACAACGTCTGTCTGAGAACTGTTCAGCTCCAGTGCAGCACTGGGGGCCTTGGCAGCAAAATTCTGTCAACAAGGCCGAGTGAAAAAAAAAAGAAGTCTGAAATGAACAGTAAAGCTGACATCAGGTCATGGGTTAAACACACATAGCTCGGATGATAAAGCCCAGCCTTGATTTATGTTGAAAACAGGAAATTCTGGCGCCAGACTGAGTGGTGGAATTTGTTACTTTCAAACCCTCTTTAGGAAAAGACAGCTACGGATAAACCCTGAATCTGCCTCACTGAGGAGGCTCAGAGGCGGGACAGTGAACAGATGATAAGACTTAACCCGCCTTCCAAACTGTAAGCACTGGAGAAAATTCTGACACTTCTCTGCCGCAAGATGAAGAAAAATTCAGCTAAAACTCGACCAGCATCTCCTTCCACAAACAGTGATGCAACTGAATGTTTAGAAGAAAGAGCTGGTGGTAAATCTGTCAGAGCTCCTGAGCTCCAGAACCGACCCTCAGACTGCTCTCCAAACCTCCTCCTCCCTCCTACGCTGACCTCTCCCTCCCTGTTACTCTCCCCTCTACAACTCTACATCTGACTTACATGCACTTACGTATAGAACTCCTCGGCAGGGGACGTCGACGAGTTGGACCACGACACGTTGCGGTCGGAGGACATGTAGCTGTTACAGTTGACTGTGTTCCAGCTGTTGGTGCAGGTGGTCCAGGGCAGGACGGGTCGAAAAGACGATAACAGGTAATAGAGGGCCCAGGCCATGATGGTGTTGTAGTAGAAGGCAATGTATAGGGCTATGATGCAGATGGCGAAGCCAATCCCTGGATGTGTAGGGAAAAAAAGTTGTATTAGCCCCATTAAAATTCCTATTTCTAATTTCTGAAAATCAAAGTAAAAAAAGAAAGAAAAAAGAAAGCAACATGTGTGACAAAAGTTAATCCCGGTGGAGAAGATGAGACAGTGTTTACAGACAAATGTTTCTTCAGTTAAATGGGTGGCATTTCCAAAAAAACAATAATTTACGTACAGCTGAATTTCAGAGCTTCTGGCATTTGGAAGAGAAATGTGACAATTTCCATAACAGAGAGTCAGTGCCTCTCACTAGGGGTACATGAAACTAGGGCCAAGAAGGTTAAACGAGCCGCCCATCAGACTCAGACGGCTCTCTGACTGGCAGGGTTTTTTTTCTTTTGCTCTCTCCTCTCGTGTCCTCATCCCTGACTTTCCCTTATGCAGCTTTGTTTGCTCCTCGCACCCTCCGCTACCTTTGAAGATGGGGCAGATATATTTCCAGATGGAGATGCAGCCGCTGCGGTGGAACTGGCCCAATGCCAGCTCCATGTAGAACAGGGGGACTCCTCCAAAGACTGCCATCAACAAGTAAGGCAGTAAAAAGGCACCTGGACAGACACAAGTGTGAGATTTAAGAAAGACATCAGGAAAGTGGAGAAATGGATCTGAAGGATAAAAAAGAAGAGTTCCAGGAGGACTGCCATCTGCAGACACCTCACTCAAAAGCATCATAATACGTTTCCCCAGGTTTTTGTTACTCTTCTTTTAATGTTATAATAAACTCAAACCATGGTGATGTTGTCTGTATTATTAAAAGTGAAAAAGGAGTTGGAAAAGTAAGGGCCAAACAGTGCGGGGTGGGGGGGGGGGGCAGTGGGATGGATGCCAGCCCAACGTGCAGTTCGATAACACATCTTGCTCCTTCTTCCTTTCTATCAGATTATAAACTTACTTTATGCGTGTGTGGGCATCCGTGTGTGTATGTGGAGGAGGTGGTGTGTTCACTTGTGCCTCTTTGTGACATGAAAGCCAAGATAAGGGTTGATTGAGCAGCTGCCTGGGCGACAGGTTATTAAGCAAGGAGAAACAGACTGAAGGCGCTCTCATAAAAACCACAATTAATACTGTTGCCTCTATCAAGTGTCCCCCATTCCCCATCTCTACCTCGCTCTGTGAGACACACACACAGAACACAGGAAATTGCAAAGATATTATTATTGCAAATTCAATAAAAGGGGAGCCCCTGTTTGGTGCTAGGTAAGGAGTGTGTGGAGCAAAGCAGGGCAGACTTCACACTTTATATGTTTACACTAAAGCTGTGCACAGAAGAATACCTAAATCAAACTAAATCTATATTCAACTTTTCTGTCATTTCTTGGCTGTGTGATCCATTTGTAAGAATATGCAGAAATACTTTACCATCTACCTGCAAAGTACTGTAACGAGACTTAATTTACTTAAGATGCGTCATAAAATGTGTCGTAAAATTCAAACCACAAATGGAGTCTTGCTTCTGTCAATCCTTGCAAACACCCCATACCCTGTTTCCTAATCTCCCTCATCCCTATTCACAACTTCACCCCCCCAAAGCCTCACCTCCTCCATTTTGGTAGCAGATGTACGGGAAGCGCCAAACGTTTCCCAGGTCCACGGCGTAGCCGATGACAGACAGCAAGAAGTCCATCTTTTTGCTCCAGGTCTCTCTGGGCCTCTCCAAGCTGGTCTGCTGGACCACTAGAGTTCGAAGGCCAACCAGCAGCGCTGAAGACACGGCTCCCCCTCCAGAGCCGGAGGCTGTGCCCACAGCACCGGCTGCTGGCCCTGGTCCCTCCCTGGGGCTCTGAGGAGTGGATGTTGTGAAGCCATTGGACACCTGCTGGCCGGGGCCAGAGGTCAGGCCCTTGGATCCCCTGTCTGCGAGACCATCGGCCAGCGCCGGTCTACCATTTCCCTGCTGCGTCTCCTCCTCTTCCCCCTTCACCTCCTGTCTCCCTTTGCCCCACTCTCCCTCATTCTCGCTGTTGTCCATTGTCAGCACGCTCGTCATCATCATATCTTTCGTCTCCATTGGGTTGCGTTGATGTCGGTGTTGGCGAAGCGAGTTAGGGGTGGAGAGGGATTTTCAGTGACGATGACGAAGGGAATGTGATGCTGCTGGCTGATATGGTGCCCATGAGGGGGTCAGAGGGGCCAGAAGAGTGAGGGAAGGGTGTATTGACGTGGGGCCACTCGGAGAAACGTTGCGTCTGCCCCTCTTGCGCAGGTGAGTGAGAGAGGGAGCAAGAGAAACAGGCTTTAAAGAAAGAGAATTAGGCCAAAACCAGGAGAGGTGTGAGCGTCGGAAAGGACTGACAGTAAAAGGGTCTGTTGAGCAAGAGGGAGTCAAAGCATTCTGCTTGGACAGGCAGAGGAGGGAGTACGAACAGGATGAGATGTTAAGTTGCAAGAATGTTGGATCTTCTCCACAAACGGTTCGCTCTGCGATGCCCTCAGTGTTGGTGCAAACTGAAACGCACAGAGGGAGAATACACACTTAAGCTACAGGGAAGGAATGACAAATATATTTAATCAGCCTTTTTACAGGACAAAATTATGAGAGTTAAAAACTGTTACGAAATGAAATATCTGTTTTTTTCTCATTGTTTCTCTGACAAAAGGACGCATTTCAGGATTTTACTAGGACATGGCCCTTTCCTCATAAGCCCCATTTTAAACTGCTTTGCGTAACCTGTTTTGGTGCTTATCTGATTAGAGCTATAGAATGGGAAGAACTGAGGAGTACATACAAGCACCGAGAGTAATGTGAGGAAAAGAAATATATAACAAAACCTAAACCAACTAACTATGTCAACACAGTAGAAAAAGGAGACAGAAAAAACATTCCCAATTGGATCTTCGTTGTAATGGTTAGAAGGAAAGTTAGAAAGAAAAACTCAGTATCAATCAAATTGAGTTGTTCTAAGGAGCAACTAAAGGTGAAGAAACCGAGCCAATCATCATCCAGCTTTATTTCTACATTACAAATTTTAAACTTCAACTACTTATGTCCTGAGCTAAAGCCAAATATACATTGAGCGTAAAGAGTTTTTTCAAAGCAAAGCCCTTCAGCCTACGCGTGGACATTTTTTTAACAGACTTTGTATTAAATTTAGCAAATGAAGAAATTCCATAGGAAGAAAAACATGGATTTTTCAACAAAGAGCATTCAGCACTCTCTAAACTACTATCACATGAATGACGGCTAAAACTGAGAGGTCCAATGAAAACCGGGATTAGATGTTCACAGCGTTGGTTCAAATTAGTAACGAATGCCAGAATGTGAGGGAACTCAATTTATATGGAATGCCTTTAGCTTAATGAAGAATAAGTGTCCAGCTGTTTTTACACGGTACAACATTCCCTCCTCTTACATCTGACGACCCCGGCAGCTGGGGTACTGCTCCCAGACCTGAGCGCAAAAGAAGCAATATCAAGTGTTTTTGTTTTCACAAACAACACTTGAGCCTCTTGACATTGCCGTTTAAAAGTGAAATCTGCTCCATATTGTACTATTTGATAGATTACAAATTTTGTTTTTAAAAGGTTGCAAGTGAAAAGCTGTGTGTATGAAATAAAAAAACAACACAACATCTATCATTTGATGTGCAAATAGATTTTTTTGCTGCTATAAAGACAACCAACTGACTCTAAAACTGCTTCAACAGAGAGGATCAAGAAAATGATTTGGTGAAATAGTGAGAGTGGGCTAGAAATGAAAAAATCTCCAGTGGAAACTAATTTAAAATTAATTTCCCCCACAGCTTCCTAACCTAAAAGATATCACAACATGCACATAAATCTTAAAATAATTACTTGCATCAAGATATTTCTGATTGTCTTATCATACTGTTCCTCACATCAATCTTTAATACAGAGAGCAATAAAAAGACAATCACCACACAATGGATAAAAAGTGTGGGAGAAAATTACCAAAGAGACAACATTAAAGAAGGAGAAAAATTCATATTAAACTGTCTATTTCTACTCAAACTGATACAATCACCAGTAGCCCTGCTGACAGCAAATGTATAGGAAAACGTTCACTCATCAACAGTATTTTATCTCAACACACATTTATACGTTACCTGTTGATGGCAAAAGAAGAACTTGTAGCATTTGAAACAAGCACAAAGAGCAGCAGCAGCAGCAGCAGCAACTTCAAACTCCAAACTTACAGAATCCTGAGGAACAGCAAAAACTTGCCAGAGACACAGAGCGCTCTAACACATCAGGACACCGCGTTTGCCCAAAGAGCTCTCAAACCTCGCTCCTTTCCCTCTCCCTCTCCCTCCCTCGTCGTCCCTCTCTCACTGACTTGCACCACACACGCACGCACACAGACACACGCGTGCACACACACACGCGTGCCCTGTTCAGAGACTCACAGCCGTGCAGGCAACTTATGCACAGATGGATGCATGGATGCATGCACTCAGACAGGAGACAATGAGGAGCTGCCGTGCAGGCACAGACCTGCACATAACTGCATCAGGTCTGTGTCCATGCAGGAAAAACAGCAACAGGATGATGAAGAGTAGCGTGGCTCCGACACAGGACAGGCACTGGAGCGAACACACGCTCCCACCGGGGGAAGTCCTATCCTCAGGTAGCGGTGTGCTAACGTGACAGGGCGCCGCCGCCTTGCACGCACACACACGCACACACACGCACTCTGGCAGACTCCAGCAAAGCCCCACTGCGCTGAACTTCCAACGCTCCCGGTTTTCCCCCCCATTTTTCCTCTTTTCCTTGCCGCCACCTGTCACTTTTTCTTTTCTTTTTTTTTTCCGATTGCTTTTCATATTCTTCTCCCTCAAGTTCTTAAAGGCAAACTGCTGTGGAGATGCAGAGCTTCTGTTTTTGCCCGCTGATGTTTGGGCTTTCCGTAAAGCCGCGTCTCACCTTCAAACCACTAGTTCAGGCCCACATTACACGGGCTACCGGCCCTCCGCTCTGATTCGGAGGGCTGATTCTTAGTCATAACAGTCAAACCACTGACTTAGTTGCACATGCATGAGACCATGTGGCCTAACAACTCAACATGTTGAGAACAACATGAGGGAGGTCTGGGAAGGTGTGAGGACCATCACTGGTCTCAACACAAAAACCAGAGCCGTTGGGGGAACAATGGAGAGGGCAAACGAGCTGAATATCTTCTTCAACAGGTTCAACCAACCCATGCCCCCCCAACCCCCTCTCTCACTGCAGCCACCTTTCCTCCCCACCACACACCTCCCCCCAGACAACACAACACTGACAACCCCCCCGCACACCTCAGCTCAATCTCCGCCCCACATCACCACAGACCAGGTCAGAGAACAGCTGAGGAAGCTCAAGCCCAGGAAAGCAGCAGGGCCGGACCAGGTGTGTCCAAGACTCCTGAAGACCTGCGCTGCTGAACTGGGAGAGCCACTACAGAGGATCTTCAACCTCAGCCTGCAGCTAAGGGAAGTGCCCACCCTCTGGAAGACATCCTGCATCGTTCCAGTGCCCAAGAAGAACAGGCCCAGCGAGCTGAATGACTTCCGGCCCGTGGCACTCACTTCACACCTGATGAAGACGTTCGAGCGGCTCTTCCTCGGCCTCCTCAGACCTCAGGTGCAACATGCTCAAGACCCCCTGCAATTCGCCTACCAGCCAGATGTTGGTGTGGAGGATGCCATCCTCTACCTGCTGCACCGGGCCCACTCCCACCTGGACAAGGGCAGTGGCACAGTGAGGATCCTTTTCCTGGACTTCTCCAGTGCCTTCAATACTATCCAGCCCCTTCTGCTCCAGGACAAACTACACAGCATGGGAGTGGACC
Source organism: Menidia beryllina (assembly GCA_013363375.1). NCBI lineage: Eukaryota > Metazoa > Chordata > Actinopteri > Atheriniformes > Atherinopsidae > Menidia > Menidia beryllina. The sequence continues at coordinate 2,221,187 of JABUIW010000037.1, forward strand.
CGCACCTGGTCACCTGGATCCACAGTTACCTCACCAACAGGCCGCAGTATGTCAGGCTGAAGGACACCAAGTCTGACACTGTGGTCAGCAGCACAGGAGCCCCCCAGGGCACAGTGCTGGCCCCTCTTCTCTTCACCCTGTACTCCTCTGACTTCCACTACAACTCAGAGCTGTGTCACATACAAAAGTATGCTGAGGACACAGCCATAGTCGGATGCATCAGGGATGACAGAGCGGAGGAGTACCGACATCTGGTGGGGGACTTTGCCCTTTGGTGCCACACAAACCACCTGGAGCTCAACACCTCTAAGACAAAGGAGCTGGTTATAGACTTTGGGAGGTCCAGACCAAAGCCGAGACCAGTCGTACTAGAGGAAACTGAGGTGGAGGCCGTGGACTCCTACAAGTACCTCGGGGTGTGGTTGGACAGCAAACTGGACAGGTCAAAACACACCAGCAACCTGTACGGGAAGGTACAGAGCAGGATGTACCTCCTCAGGAGACTACGGTCTTTTAACATCTGCAGCAAACTACTGTGTATGTTCTACCAGTCCATGATAGCCAGTGTCCTCTTCTACACCGTGGTGTGCTGGGGAGGTAGCACATCCAAGAAGGACACGTCCAGACTGGACAAACTGATCAGGCGGGCCGGTTCCGTGGTTGGCATGAAGCTGGACTCTCTGGTGACGGTGGCAGAGGCCAGGACACTGAACAAACTGATGGACATCATGGCCGACAGCAGCCACCCTCTGCACACCATCATCAGCAGCCAGAGGAGCCTGTTCAGTGACAGACTGCTGCTTCCCAAGTGCCGGACCAATAGACTTAAGAACTCTTTTGTCCCCCACGCCATCAAACTGTACAACGCCTCACTGGGGGCGAGGAGGTGACACAGGACAGGGGGAAGAGATATCACATACACATACACTGCACTTAATCTGTATTTTTTGTATTTTTATTTATTTATTTGTATATTTTTGCTTGCTTTGATTCTAACTTGACACTGTTTGCCCTTTAAGCTGCTGGTAACCTTCATTTCCTGAGGGAGTCGTCCCAAGGGATCAATAAAGTCTGTCTAAAGTCTAAGTCTAATGGATAAGGCTTCTGATCAGAACATTAAGGGTTCTGGTCCCTTCCTGGTTGACCTGGTCTAGCATAAAGGGGTCATTGATGTCTACAAGTCAACATGCATTGTTTAAACACATTAACCCACGATGTGGCACTGAAGACCAGACGGCTTGGGTCAACACAGTCAGCCCGCTCTTCTAGAAAAAGGGAGCTCCAAAGTTCAGTCCTTCAGTCATCCTGCTTACTGTGCTTGGTGCAAGGTGGCGGGAAGACTCATAGCCAGTAACTGGCCTCCTCCTCCAATAACTGCACTCCTCCAGGTTTTTCCTGCGATCTAAGCATTTTTTTGCCTACTTGAGTAATAGTTGGGAAGAAGGTAATAATCTATTGAAAGAAATTTCACAAAAAAAACAAAAAAACGCTATCCATTTTTTTACCACAAGCCACAAACTTTGATAAAGCACTCCCACATAATGTGCCTGAGCTGCTTTATGGCCACTGGAGTTATTCCGATATAAATACAAAGCATGTCCCCAAAGTTAAAGTACTTCTTGTGAAAACAGCCCCCATATGTAATATATAAAACAGACTGGGACATTTTTAGGTTGATACATCAATGTATGAGCAGAAATTTACTGTCACAGCTTCTAGCCAGCTTCTAGCCCCCCCTCCTAAACCACCCCCAACGAGTATACACATAAATCTAAGTGCTCATAAAATGATTAATGGCAGAGGAAAGAAACAAAAGCAAATTTATATTTGTCCTAGACTTTTTGGTGAAATATAAATTATTTGACTTCTCTGGGCTTCAGTTCTTTAAATGAAACCATCTGAGAAGTTTAAAAGGGGAATCTTAATTTTCATGTATGGGCTGCGTGAGAAAATTGGATCCACTGGTATTGTGCATATAGAAAAAACCTAGAAGTCAAGAGTTTAATAGTTCCATTAAGACTGTAATGAATTGGATGAAAAAGAGATCTAAATTGATAAAAAATTCCAGTTCATCGAGGTCGGCCCTTGACTAAACAGCACACAGCTTTCCTGTTCACAGCGCTCTCATGCTCTCACACATACACATGTTGGATAACTGTATCTGCAATCGCACTGCTGAGTTGGAGGGATTGTCACTGCTGTAATGTTCATGAGTGATTAAACCACATTTCAATACGCATGTCAAATGTCTCCCCTGCTGGTGATCTGTGTATCCCTCAGAGGTCTGAAAGGGCGTCTGTTCACTGTAACAAAATGACTTAAAGCTTGGGGCTGGCTTTTTAACAAAGCTATTTTCAAACACACCCTATAGCAGGCCGCAAATGGCAGGGGTAATGTGCTTATCATATCTGTTTTGGCAACTGTCAGGGGCTTTCTGAATAACTTTGGACCCTTGACAGTTGCACACTTTGAGCGCTATTAGCCAACTTTTCCTTCCTCTTAGATTTTAATCTCTATGGGACATAATGAGGGCATAACACTGACATATAAAAAAAAAAACTAGTCTAACCTGCCAGCCAGTTTGCTTATCTGACAGATAACTCCCTTCGGAAGAAAAAAGTTGTGGATTTGTTGTGGCTGAGCAAACGGAGACCTAATGAACATGAAGTACTACTTTAGCGTTCCGCCCTGTGATTTCCTCTCACTGTCTGATATTTGGGATCTCTGACCAGCTGTTTGTCTCTACGGCGACATGGCCGACCTGTTGGTGCGCCTTATCAATCTTGCAGCTACAGCTCTTTGAAAAAGAAAAGACACCCTCGTTCTCATCGAAGGTTTACATCAAGGCGTATTCGCAAGACGACTGAGGACAATATGACTATTTAACAAAGACTAAGACAAAAAGAAAAATAAACTAAAAACTAAATAGACCACATGATGCAGAATTGTGTAAAACTAACTTTAAGCATTATTTGTTTCTACTAAACTATCGATGTATGTCTCTGTTGTGGAAGGATGTGTGCTCAGTCCTTTATATAATGTGTTTTCAGTTAATTTTTAATCATGTTGAGGTCTTGACTTTAACTGGACAAGGACAGCACCTCAATTATTTTTCCACTCGGACAAGTCAGATATGTCCATTCTTATCTTTCTCTACTTCCATGAATTATAATATTCACCTGCTAAGTGAGGCCAGCAGAATCTGACATGTAGCCCTTAGTTTCCCTGACCGTAGAGTGAACTTGCTGCGACCCCCAAATACATCAGGCCTTAACCCTTTCATGCATAGCGGTCACTGCAGTGGACAGCTATCTAAAAGCCATTTCACTGTGTGAATATATGGGTTTTTATGTTTCATATACACATAGCCCATCGAAGTGGACACTGGTCCCTCATGCAGAAAAAATTACAATTGCGGCATGCAAAGATTTATGTTTCTGCATTTTGACAAAAATCAAAGCATCTTCACATTTTAAGATAGGGTATTTGATTAGTAGGAATTCTTAAAATGTATGCTGTCCAGTTGTGTGGACATCTGGATAAATCCATGCTAGATCAAATTTTTGAAAAAACAAAATTGTAATGCTTTTTAATTAAGAAAATCTTAAACTCCCTGGAAGCAGTAAAGTTGGACTCTAAAACCCTTTCTTTGTTGTGGATTTTTTTTGTGATATAAACAATGACGTGTAACCATGTCACATGTTGTTCTTCAACTCTCGGTGTTAGTATGTGTTAGCGTGATATTAAGAGCCGGTAAGGACCACAGGATCTGGCCACTGTGTGCCGATAAAATCCAGCTGATCTAAATTAGTAGTAGTTTGCCAGTTCTATGCTGTGCATTTGGTATAAAACAGTATTTAAAAGGGTGCAACGTGAACACTAAACATTTTTAAGAGCTGCTTCTACTGATTTTTTTCTTTGCATGGATTTATGGAAGAAAGGTTCATTTTCTTGAGCCATTTCAGAGACTTTTTTTAGCAGTTGTGTTCTTTCTTTGAGGAGAACAAAGGTTTTTGACACATGGACAAGTACAGGTGCCAAAAAAAAAACGGAAAAAAAACAGACAGTGGCTTACTTGAACATAGAGGGGCCCTTAGAGGAATGTAGCTTCATCGCCAGCAACAGGTTGTTCTCAGTGACTGCACAAACACACAGGATAACAAAGACAAAACCAACAGAGCCCTTAATAATCCTATCCATGTTGTCTGCCATGGTCCAAGATCATGAGCTGTATTTCTTTTTCATGCTCAACCTAAATCATGCCCATTCGGAGCTCTGGCTAATTGAAAAGTAAACAGTGTTGGCAGACATGGGAGAAGGAAAAACGTTGAGCTGTTGGCCTGAACGCCGACATTGCCGTCACATCTGCACAAACAACACTTAACCAGCCAGATGAACTTGGAGTACTTTTCAAGGAAACTACTCCCATGAGAAGGGAAAAGCACTTTTGGTTTTTGTATGTTCTAGACTGAGAGGCCGGCCTGATAAGCAGATGTGAAAACAGGTTTTTAGTGGCAGCCGACGCTCACGGCATCCTGTCTTGAACCTGAGATTAATCCACAGACTGCGTAGCTGCACCAGAAGTTAGGAAATGTGGGAAACATTAAAGTTGGCATTGTTAGATTTGAACCATTGGCTTTTAAAAGACTCTGGGTAGAATATGCCTCTCTGGCTTCTTCGTACTTAAGTAAGGCCCCCACAACATGTGCGCTAATCTACTGCTAAGCTTCTCTGTGTTTGGTCTTACAGAGACACAGCGATTGGAATCAGTCAATAAAGCTACAAGTAGTAATCCAGGAGCTAAGAGACAACCCAGCATATTTAGCAGCACTGTACAAGCGCTATTTGAGTCTTTTCTGCCTCTTCTGATCAGTTCAAAAGAGAATAAAAACCAGAACCTAAGTCAATAATCTGTATTCCTTTGTAGAAAGCCTGTTTAAATACCAGTGAATCATTAACTTGTGAGCATCAAGTGGACATGATTGTTCTGTATTTGGAGGGTTCTTTCAGCAGGATAAACACTCTCCGAAACTTTAAAAATGGCCCAAAAACAGTTTGATGAACATGCTTTTGAAGAAAACTTCAGTTAAAATTTCAGGTTCCCCATTTACTCATCAAACCAACCAAACGTGAGATATGTTGGACAAACCGAGTCCACTGTTTGGAGGCCCATTACAATCAACTCGAATTGTCTACTGTTTGGGGCAGTATCAGGGGAAAAGAGGGACCAAGCCAATATCTAACTATATCTAACCAATATCTTAATATGTGAACATAATCTGAACCAGAAATGGAAAGTTTTAAATCAAACATTTCTTTAATTTATTGAGATAATGTGGAGGTTTGAGGAAAAAATGTGAAAAAATGTGTTCTAACTGTATTTCTTAATCTTGCTCTTCTTGTTCATGTGAGGAATTATTTGAAGTTGCGGTTTCTTTTCTTTTTTGTTTGGAGGTCCTTCTAAATGATGAAGATATCAAAAGGCCCAGATGTCAGGAGTGAAAGTCAGTAAAAACGGGGATTGTGTCCATGGAAAGGCGTGATGTCAGGGCTTCATTCTTGAACGAGTCAGAATATTGATTCTATGCCTACAGCTTCTATTTATAGCGAGTGGCTCCATGTAGAACCCAACCAGTTTTCACATAGGACTCACACAAGACAAAAAAATTAGAAGTGAGTTAAAAATAACTGTAGTCACGGTGTCCCGGGTTTAAAACCAGCTGAGGGCTTTTACAGCAAATAGTCTTTGGGCTGCCCAGCTTTCACCACTACCTGCCAAAACAGCACAAAGTAGCAGAACTTTGGGGCCTGAAATCCTTCTTACATCTTATTTAGTGACGTAAAGTCTGCTCTGTGATTGATCTGCTTCTTAGAACTGCACAATGTGATGTGCAAACATTAAAACTGGGCCACTGGAGAAGACGAATGGAAGGATGTCAACTTCAGAGGGATTTATGGCTAGTAAATAAATACTTTTTTTCCGTTAAACAGGCCCTGTAACATAAAAGTACTTGATGTATTTCAATGCAGCAAACACAAGAATGATCCACTATATGCAGCTGGCTGTGTTGGTTTTATTCTGTCCATACTGAAAGGCATTTTGCATTTAACTGTAAAATATTTGAGTCTTCCAGCCACGATGTGACCCTTGTAGGCACAAACAACACTGACTCATTTTTACTCTGACACTTCTAAGAGAAAGAGTTAATTGAGAATTAACATATAAAACTTCTGTAAATCACAGAGAATTTCCCTTTAATTTGACATTTTCACAGGTGTTTTTCCTCAGTCACACAAAAGTAATAGAACTTAATAACCATGGTAAAAAATTATTTGACATTACAGCTGAATTTGTTTTTTATCTAAACAACTTTTGGTAAAATGAAAATGTGGGTTCCATAAGTATCAGTATGTTCAGCTCAAGTGGCCTACTCCAACAAAATAATGGGATAAACTTAATGAAAAATAATAAGCGCATACATAATAAGAAATTCTAGTTTTTCATTATTCATATTTTTGCAGTTTTAGCCTTGTGTAATGTAGCTGTTTTCAAGTGAACCATTTTAAGAGATCCCATGTGAAATAAGAGTGAAAACTTATTATTCATTGTTCATTTAGTTTTAGTTTGTTTTGTGTTGTTATTTTGGGATTTTATTCAACGTTGAACAGTTAAAAGGAGCTGAGCTCTTATGCACGGCTGGATTGAAGTTCTAACCACACACATCTTTTTCATTTGTCATAAAAAGGGAATACAAGAGTTGCAAAAAAATCATAGTTTTGTGTCTATTTTTCTCTAACTTTAGACAAAGATTTGGTACAAACATGAAGATGTTGCATTCATCGTAAATGACTGTATGTCACACATTTCTGTTAAATGAAAAATATTTGATACAGTAACATTTTTAAAAAGCTTTATACATTAATACCACTGTTACTGATTTGAAAGAACCAACTAATCAGAAATTGACAAAAAAAATAATGTTGTAATACCATAATCAGAGGCCTCTGAAGAAAATACTTGTGTGAGGAAAAAAAAGAAAAAAAAGGAAAACACCTTTGGCTTTTTTGGACATTTTGTCTTAAACCTCCACAAAACAAACATAATGAAAATATCTTACAGAACACGTGGAAATAAATTAATATGAATTTAGATCCAATAACAGATAAGAGGGAATGTTGATGGTAAGCGATGACCCTTACACCTGAGGATGATGATAAATCAAGCCAGTATGGCAGTGAGGTCTTACCTTGATATATTTAGCAGGACCGTGCACATTGTCCATGGAGTGTCAGGTCATCTGCAGCCCAAAACGCTGCCTATCAGTGCCGACTAAACCCGGTCACACAAGCCTCACATGCCTGGGCTTACAGCAGGTCGTAGTCTGCTCTGCCTGGCTTAAGACACAAACACACACTCGCTCTCACCCAAACACACACACTGAGCTGTAAAGGATCGTCACCCCGAATAAAAAAAATAAAAACACAACCCTCATATGAGCTTATAGTAGCGCCATTTGGAGGAAGTGACAGCAGACATGTATGAATTGATTACATGAAGCCAGAAAAATCGAGTTCAGCAAACCTAAACTTTAAAAGACAAAAGTTTCGGACGGAGATTATTTAACTCCCCGGCTGCCTTTGTCCTGGTCTAACTAACCCATTTACAGCCACCTGCAACCCACTGTGCCAAATGGCAGCGGGCCAGGGGCCGTCGTACAGTCAGCCTACTCAGTCTGCAGTGTGTGTGTGAAGAGTAGGGAGGAGGGGGGGAATTGCGAGAACAAAGAGAAAGGAGAAAGTCACCATTCCGGGTAGAAACATAAAAAACACAGTCATGTTGATATTTAAATCCCTGTGTCCTCCGTTGTCCCTCTCTGTCACACACACACACACAGACGGAGAATCCAATCTCCTCAGCCTGTGCTCAAGTGTTGAACGTCATTCCAATCAGCATCAGCTGAAGCACTAGGTTAATCCTCGCCCGAACACACACAAAACAGGAGTGAGTGAGAGGGAGAGAGGGGGAAAAATGGAAGGCAATTATGAGACTGGTTGTGTGATGACTGGTCTTGTATGGTTCAGTGATGGGCTAATTCTTCCTGTCAGACACAAATAGCCGGTACATGGAAACTATCATAAGACCTATTTTTGACGTCAGAGCTCGGTAAGCCTGGGTGGACGGGTTCATAAGTTCACAGTCCCACTTTGTTCAGCGCTCATACCTGAAAACATGTCAACAGTAAGCCTTTCCAGGCTGCATTCAGGGGAGGCAACACTGTGTATTTCTGTTTAAAGCGTTAAAACTTCTAAGTCAAACAATCTCTCTTTACATATGTACATACTCATATACTTTTTTTATTGGTTCAAACAGGTATCTTTCATGATTGATACTAAGAATGGTTCTATTAAGTCGAACAGAATAAAAGAAGTGATTATTTCTGAGCCTATATTTCTTACATTTGTAAAAGCAGAACCTACTGACAAACAATTATCTTTAAAGACGGAAATGCTTATCTAACACGAAGTGGCCAAAGTCTTTTAGGTCTGCTGGCTCAACGGGCTTAAAATGAAAGTAACCGTTTTTGTTTTTATTCACAAGAATATATGGACGGAGAAAAAGATTAAACAAGCAAGAAAACCATAACCTGTTCAGCTATTTCTATCATCTTATATCTATCTTATATTATACAATAATCATTTTATTTTAGTCAGTTTGTCACAGAAAAAAACAATGTAGATAATAATGACAAAACTTTATTAAACGGGCCTTCTTACCGGATGCAATTATGTTTCACGTGTATGCATAAGTCGTTACACATTTGTAACATACTGACATCAATAGATAAAGAACTTATTCTGTCGGTGTGCTGAAGTCTGGCTTCGTTTTTTCTCGCGCGAATTGGACATGCTGTTTTTTCATTGTAATACAAGGCGCCCCAAATTTGAAATAATACTTAATTTTAAATGTAATTAATTTGATATTAGGGCGCTTCAACGACGTGTTAATTACGCGTAGTGAAAATGAATAATAACGAAAAAACAATAAACAAATAAAAAAGTGTTTTTGCCTTAAGATAAATTGGGCGTCACCAATAACTTGTCACGAGGGATTAGCACAGGTGAGCTCGTAAAAATAGTAACCAAACCCACTATGCACTGCCGATACAATAAAACGTTTGCAGAGCAGAAAGTTCAATGAACCAGTCCTCAGAGAGTAGTTTGCTTTTGATAGTGCTTCCCTAAAGTAATCAAGTTTAGGCGGAGTTTTATCAAGATAACCCACTTACCGTGTCGAATCTTTAGTGTTTGCCTCCTGTGAGATGATTGGTCAATATTTCAAATTGGTTTCTATTTCCTATTTACCCGAAAAATACCTTTTTTCCCAAAAAAAAGAAAAGAAAAAAGGTTGTGACTGTGCTGAATTCACGAAAATTGCGTTTTGTAAATAATCATAAGAAAAGGGGTTGGTTAGTCTCAGCCAACATCCAGATGTATCAGGGAGGGCACTGGCTCCTCAGAGCAGTAATAAATTCCTTATTTACCCATTCCCCCCCTCCAGTTTTCTTTTAAGATACTTTGGCATGCACATGCACACAGGCATATTCATACTGGTTTGAAACAAAACAAAACACATGTAAACAAGTTGATTGCAGCGAGTATGAGCATGGTTTACCTGTCTGTGTGTCATTTCTTTGCACAACTAAGAAATGAGCCAATTTATTTGGAATTTAGTTGAGAACATTTTTATGTAACTTCACGAAGACAAAGGCAATTTCCTCTGGGATTTCCTTCAGAGTTAAGCCAGGGATTTGGTCAGCTAAGATTAGGCAGCATTATGAATTAAACCCAGATATTTGAAAATGCCTCTGCTCTAAGGAAAGGCTTCTTTGAAAGAAATCGCTGAACAGTCTAACAGTTGAAGCCCTCATAATCTATTTTGTTTTTGTAGTAAGTACCCATTTCCAAATTACCTCACCTTTGCTGAGTTCTGAATCCGTGGGGTGGACCAAGTCAAAATGCAACCATCTGGTGGATGCGGCTGGGACAGATGCAGGAGACTTAAATGTAAAACTACAATGAAAGAGGGCTTCATCACCAAAACCAAACATGCCCATGTCACGCTGAAGACCATATTGACCACTGCCCATACGCGTTCTTGGCTTTTCCAGACAGACTGTCGCTGATGAACTGCAATAATTCAACGAAAGACCTACCGCTGAGAGGTCAGAAGCCCCCATTACTCTGACAGAGGTGTTTTAAAGCAGGAAGGAGTATAAATACCTGAGGAGCGATTGTGGAGTAATAAGCAGCTCCTGCCCTCACCCTTCACTTTTGGTAATAATTGTGACTTTTTTGTGCTTTCCAGAACTCTGGAAACAGGCTGAGAAACTTAGATGAAATCCATATCCACACACACCTCACTCAGGCTCCTTCACAGTTCTGGTTTATAGTGTGTTGTTGCAGGGCTCAGGAAGTTATGAAGTTCCTGGAAGTTCCTTTGTTATTCTGAGAAGATGAAATTAGCTGTACTTTGCTCATGCAGATGTTTCTTGGTAATGGGAATAAAAACTAAATAAAATGTACACACACACACACACAAACGGCATTCATCCTAAACCTAACCCAGTAGATACAATAAAAACGGACAAAATAAATAACCAAAACAGGCAGTCCGGTAAAAAAAGAGAAAACAAAATCTTTATTATTTTCCTAGAAGAACAGGCTGTCTTGGAAGGGGATGTCGGGGAAATGATGGAGAGATAAAAGCAGCCGAAGAATAGGGCGGAGTCGATTAGACCAGTGGCTGAGGCTAAAACCTTGCTTTCAGTATTCATGCCAAAGCTCCCATTGGATCCCAGGCAGGAAGTATGACAGGCTCTTTTTGCATCACTTCAAGGACATCAGGAGGAAGGAACCTCTTGTCTACCACCACCTCATACACGTACTCTGAGAACCAGTCGTCCGTCATGATGAGGTAACCTACAGAGACAAAACATTTGGTGTGAAGTCATTTAAACAAATATCAGTCTGGTAGTGCTCTGTATTATACATATAATTGCATATACACATTTTCCATAATACTTGAAACGATGCTGCTCCTGACTTGCATTGTGTGTTGGCCTTTAATCATATCAAGTCAAATGGGTCTTTGAAACCCATCTGGGGAAGCTACTTGGTTGAGTTATGATCTTCATGCCTAGCAGACTTTTTTCTCATCCCCAAAAGCGTGTGATCGAAACTTTAAAACAGCTCTGTTCAAGGGTCATTTGTCCCGACATTAACTGTTTACCGTTTCCCATCTTTCAGTAGATGGGACGGAGTAAAGAGGAAGAGCTTAATCTGTCAAAATAAAAAAAGTTCTGTTGGCTCTGAAGTACTTTTTAATCACTGAACTCTGTTTTTTCAGGAGGCAGGTGGGTGAGAGGTGGGCAGAACAGGAGGACCCTCGCTCCTCGGAGCTGACGGTAAGTGCACAATAGCTCTCACATCAGAGTTTCGAGCCCAGGTAAATAAAACCAAACAACGCCCGTCTGACAATGAGCCCAAATCTGGAGAAGTTCTGTCAGTTTACTGTGAAATTAAACTGACCTAAACAGGAAAGTTCAAATCTAAATTTCCCACCAGAGGACTCAAACCGGAGGGCTATCTTAGACTAAATTCAAGCTTTTTCCCCCCGATACAGCGCCACCTCCTACTCCATCTCTTCATTTGAAAACCCTCACTGTGGACTGGGCTTATCGAGGACGTCAGGGCGACCACAAAAACGCTCCGCAGTTCCAAACACTGTATCAGAATGGCGTGCGTGTTGTGTATCCATGCTCGTCCAAGTGCGCACATCTAGGATGGAACGCTGCCCGCTTCTCACTGCGGTATCCCTGCGAGCTTCCTGGAACCCGCATGTTGGGAGGCACGGTGCCTGTGTGTTATTGTTGGGTGTTATTTGTTTTGAGGGAAAGACTGACTGTCCCGTCCCAGACCAGATGGGCGCGGGGCGAGCTCGAGGAGTGTGAAGCAGCCATTGTGCGTCTCAGTTTACGAAGGACTTTTCCGCCACATTTTGAGAGAATGATTTGGAAAAAAATAAAAAATACACAAACATAAATATTTGAGTAGGAGTCACGTTATCCACCTTTCACCTAAAGACGGCCCACTCTGAATTCACATATGAGATTATGCTTATGCCAACAAACTGTGAATTCAGCAACTGAATCTTTGGATATTTGGTCCCAATTTGTCCTTTTGTCACCATTATTATTAAGACAATCCTTTGGGTTCAATATGGTTTCACAAAATAATAATAAAATAAAAAAAGAATAAACCTGACGGCAGTTCTAACACTACAGCGTGCAACGTCAAATGGAAAAATATTGACGTTCTCATTACAAAACTGACACCCACCGCTGAACTAAACATCACCACAGACCAAATAAAGGATTCTCTCCATGAGAAAATCTCCTTAAAAATCCCGGAGCAATAGAGGACTGGAAAAAGTCCAAACTGTGGAGCCTCAAACCCAACGCACGCAAGACCCAAAAGAATTGGTGTCAACACCACAGGACACCGTTAAAGGTTGTGTGGCCATGTCTCAAGGGGTCAAATGTATTTGGTGGAGTGAGGGAGATGCAATATTAAGCAGGTGGTTCTAATCTCTCCCAGTGCGGGAGGCCGATCTGTTGTGTATGAAGCGGGCCATGTTTTAACCTCCCGAGCCCTCATGTGAGGACATTGAATTTTTGTCTCTACCATTTTTCTTTCAACAATTACCTATTGGCCTCACAGTAGAAACTATCAGATGCTAATGTTTGAAATCTGAAAATTGTAACCAAGTAATTTGGCCCTTCAAAACCAAATTGCAAACAAAACTTTTCAATACACTTGAAATACAAAGAAAAACCTACTGTCCCTATTTGATGAAAATCTACCTGTACCATAGTTTAGTTATTTAATCAGTAGTTCCTACTAATCCCATATATCTCGGAGAAAGCCTCAATGCACACAGAATAAAGCTCATCTCTCAGGAGGTTAATACGTTTTTAGACTCAACTGAAAAGAGGTCTGGGACAGGAACACAGGATGTATCTGTGATATGTAATTGTTATGTTTAACAGCCCGCTTCAAAAGAAATGAAAGGCAGGGTTTGCCTTAAATGACATGATGCGACAGGTAACTGTGGCAATACAGCAGCCGATTAACAGAACGCTTCAAAGCAAATGAAGCCTCTCTTCCAAAGTCCATCTGAATTCACGAGCTGCTCAATCTACAGCCGAGTCACACTGGGGAGAACGCAACCTGTCCTCAGATACCATCAAGGACTCGAACCTGTGACAAATGCTACCGGGACTTGAGGCAAATGAACTTCCACTTCAGAAAATAAATCCTTTTTCACGTTTGTGGAAAATGATGAGGGGTTGTGGGGCTCACGGCAGCTGTGAGGGTTTAAAGATGGAGAAAACAGAAAGTTAAACCTCTCATGAGGGAACTCTTCAGGGTTAGGAAGGAAATCAAGAGGCCTGTAGAGAAGTATTCGATCTTTTCAAACCTCATAAATAAACCACACTCTCCTCTCTCTGCTCCCTTTTTTGTGTCAAGAATCACGTTTTGCAATTCTTATCCAAAACCATCTCTGATGCTACATATTTTTTGGTTTTACTTCTGATTCTATCTGCAGTAAATTTCTTTTTCATCTCCATCTTCACTTCTCTTCTCTTTGATCTCCCTGCTGAACTCGGCCGGCCTCTTGTCAAACAAACAAAGACCCGGATTCCCAGGAGGACTCGGCCTCTCAAACTTTTGTTCCTTAAACTTTATTAATTTGGCTGTGGACGAGCCGGGGCTCCTGGCTGCCCCCCCCCCCCCCTCCCCCCCCCCCCATCTGCTGGTGTTTATGGAATAAGATATGCGTGAAACACATTTCATTTGACTGTGGGGTTTTCAAATGTTTTCACTACAGTTACTAAGGTTTGTGGGCTCGAGCAAATATCGGGAGTTTGTGTGCCCCTTTGCTCCACTGTGCAGCCGTCTGATGCATGACCGACCTGAAATACTCTCCAATAATTTGCAGTGGAATGTGGAGATCAGAGATGAGGACGAGAGGCGGGGTGGGTCAGAGGAACAGGAGGCAGAAGGATGAAAGGAATACATGTGTAATATTTAAATCCCCGGTAAAAAAACAGAAGAAAAATCCCTTCAACCATCATTTTATATTCTAAGATTTGCTGCGCTTTAATAAAACTGCTCAAACACTAAACAGTGAGTTGACTAGCGTCATGAAAGGTCTGGGGTCATCTTGATTGTGGGCGGGCCAGCTCAGGACGTGGAGTCCTCTGCTACAACAGCAAGGATTGGGAGCAAATTGTTCATTATTGTCTTGCTGAAATATGTGAGGCTTTACCTTAAAAAAAAACCAAAACAAACATCATTGGCCTGGTACTGTCTGGGAGGGGATATCCCCGATTCTCATTTGTTTATTTCAAGAACTTAATTCGGGCCGTTTCTAACGCAGCTCGAAGGTTGGACTTGATTTTGTGTGTTTATTGTGCAAATATTTTCCTGAAAATGCTCCAGTTTTTTTACACAGAGGGACTCTGTCTCTCTGAGGTCTTCTTTCTTTTGACAATAATCCTGAATAGCTTTAAGATGTTACTCTAACTTTTTAAAATTTGATATAAATTTTTCCTGCTCCAACATTTCAATGTTTTTTGCTTTCAAATCATAGAAACCTTTGGAAAAAAACATGTGGTAGAAGTCTAAAATGCGATCAACAAGACATAAAGAAGAATTACCATACGTTTTAGACGAGCTTGTGCAGCTGTATCTGCTAAATGCTTTCAGGGGCAAACTGCACCTTTTCTTTGGACTGCGTGTTAGCACTTACCCATAAATTTGTAGCAAAAGAAACAAAAGTCCTGACATTAATGAGGACGGAGCCTAAATAAAGGCTATTACACAAAAGAGAAATTGCTTGCAGAAAGTTAGGAGACAGAAGTCTATAGGAGTAATCCATCTTTTGAATAAAGCGTGTGATCTCTGTCTACATCTCTCTGGTTTTAAGGATTAGCTCATTCAATAACAATGTTATGCAACTAATCCCAGGGGCACTGGGTTAAAAGAAGGTAAAATAAATAAAAAAAACAAAAAAAGCATCTGTGCCAAAGTGTCTGAGTCTTTATGAAACAGGAGACAGACAATTAGAAATTAATAAAGAAACAACACAGAGGGGAAGCTAGACAGAAAATACCAAGAAATATGCAAGTAAAAAAAGAAAGGTTTGGAGGTTCTGAAAAAGGAAAAAATGCAAAAGGACCTGTAAGAAACTGTAAATATTGGAAGAAATCCCACTGTTAAAGAAGCACATCAGCTTCTGCTCCCACAGCTGGACTGACTTCAACACATCTGTTAATGACCTATGATCTTTATCACTTATCCCAGTGATATCTTTGCATCCTTTCAGGGTTTTCTTTGCTCCCAATGGAGGAAAAGAAAAACCAAATAGCAAGAAGGTGTTTAGCAGATCCAATTCTGACGCATCTTCCAGTCTTCATGCCTAAAGCATGTCGGCATTATTAGCATGATTGTCTGCATAAAATGGCTGAAAGAAAACCACTGCAAAAAAACAAAACAAAAAACTCCCTGCATAATCCTGTTCTTAATTAAGCCCAGACAAACAGGGGGATTATGATTCATCAACAGACCAGAGGACTTTGCTGGAAAATATGTAAATGATTTCAAGAACCGGACTCAGGTGAAAGCGCAGAGGTCTTTGGCTGAAAATCGGCGTCGCAGTAGAGTAATTACTGTCCTGGCCTCACCTTTGTTTCCACGGTCGTCGCCCCAGGAGTTTTCCACCCTCCACTTTTCATAGCCTTCTTTACCATCCTGAGAGACAGCGAGAGACAGAGGGGGGGGGATATGAGAGTGAGAAAGTGTCCTGACAGCTGGGGCTACTTACAAGGGAGGAAATTGACAGAATTATGAAACACTGCAGCCGATTACAGCAGTGTAAACACACAGTGCAAGGCCTGGGAAACTGAACGTGTGTATTCTCAGTGGTCAGTGAGGTCAGGGTTGAGGTTTGAAGGCGAACCTTGTCCGTCACAGCAGTGAGGATCATGGCGTGGGTCATGAGGGAGTCGCCGTATATCAGTCTCTCCGCTTTGGAGAGGTTCTTCACAGAAACACCAAACACAAGCTCGTGGTTGAACCTGTACAAACACACACACGCACAAAGTATCCAGAGTTAGCAGGTTATCAAAATTTAAACAGCTTTTTATTTGACCTTTGTATGAATGCAATGCGAATGGGCCATCTGTTGATGCCTCAGTGTGAAACTGAATTATATTCTAGCCATTCTTGAATCTATTTTTGTCAGGCAGGAGGAGGAGATGTGCTGACTATAATAAGCCACAAGCACTGCAGGAGGACAGATCATCACCTTTCATCTCCATCTTAAGCCCAACTGGGCACAAATGAAGTTACATTAAGCCTCAGCCTCGTTCCAATTATGATGGGCTGGTACAAAAACAGGTCTGTCTGAAAGATGAGCTTCTGCAGACTTTCGGCACCATGCTGGTTTGGTTCAGTGGGCAAATTTAAGGATGGCGCCAGCAACTCAGACAAGGCTGCTGCTCCACCTGAGGAGCAGAAACGCTTCTTGCTGCCTCTGTGGAAAGATTCAATGACCTTTAGCGAACACAAGTGGGTGGAATCAACTTTACAAATCGTGCAAAGTGACCAAATATTCCAGGGTATGAAAGTTCCTACTAATGCAAATAGCTAATGGTCTCCAACGGGTGAAACTATGCGACCATATTTATTTGCTTTGAGCAAGTCAACGGAAAAATCTGACAATTCTTTATATGCAGCTTTTCAGCACCTTACAGAAAAATAAGAGTTGTGGATGAACATGTGGAGAAGACAGGATTGGGCCAGTTTAGATGACGAGCACTTCTCTATAGCTCTGGGGATTCACAATCTTTTTAAGACACTCGTCCTTTGCTATCAATTCCTTGCTTTTGTGATTTCAAAAAGGTTAAATGAAACTATGACGATCTTCTCAGTTGGGTTTTAGATGAACTAATTTTGAGTTTGATATCCCTCACTTAGACTCACACATTCATGTCGTTAATGCCCAGCTTTCCGTGGAAATGCTTCCCGACGTCGCAGCCAAACCACACAGCCTAAACGAAGAGGGAAAAACAAACCACAGTTATGAGCTTCCAAAGTTCAAAGATGCAAAGTCCGAGAGTGAGTGTGTGTGTGTCTTCAGTCGTGGCCGTTTGCTCCCACCTACCTCTCCCTCCTTAATAGACTCGGCCGCGGCCTTCTTAAGCAGCTGGATGGGCTGGTTGTTGTACAGGGTGCTGCGGCCTCCAACCATGTTCCCCAAGAACTCCACGCTGTACAGCTTCCCGTAAGGGTTTTGTGGCCGAGGGTCATTTACAAGGCAGATCTGAGGACAGGGAGGGGGACACGGCGGCACACGCTCAGCGACGGCACAGCTTCGGCGTCAGAAGTTTACGCAGCCAACCGCCGAGCTACGTACTTTGTCCTGAATGTTGTATAAGGGTTTCACGTGTTCCCTGTAGAAGTCCTGCGGGGTGAGGGGTCCCATGCGGTGGAAGTTCTTATCCTTGTCCCTGTACTCCCAGCAGATGGTCTCAGGTGGACTGCCTAGACAAACACTGGCCACTCGGAAGACCTGCGCAGGAAAGAGACAACCCGAATGTCAAAACACAACAGCCGGAGCATCCCATTAATTCACCTCAGCGCTAACGTTTATGAGTTTTGAATCATCTCATTTTTAATCCTTTTTTTAACAATATTCAAATATTCTCAGTGCGAACTTATCAAAGTCTTCTACTTCCACGTATTGGCTCTGTTAGACTTCTTCCCTCCTTTCTCTTTCTGCACCACAGACACCCCCCCCCCTCCCCTTCTCCACCATGTGCGTCTTCCTGTGGTGCAGAAGTGCAGACCGAGTTCCTGTGGGCTAAATCGGGTTGTTTGGACTGAGCCGTCTGTCAATCTAGCCCTTCTAACCTCTGATACAGTTATCTCTGGAATTTCCTCCTTTTGCTTTTCATTGCTCCCATCCTTCGTTTTTCCTCTCCCAGGAATCGCCACATGCTTTTTCTTTCCAATATGATTAAGAAGAAGGCGCTAAAAAATTAAGAAGCAAGGCTGACCAGTGAAGGGTGGAGACGAAGGAAGAGGAATGACATTACTGTATAATGATTAGCAAAACAGAATCAGCCCAGTTTGCATTGAAAAGTTGTGATATTCAGATATTTTCACATTTTACAAAACCACCACAATCTCAATTTAAAACTGGAGAGGAAGCAATGTTGGCCTCCTCTGGACGAATCCAGTTTCCCTGCTCTTACTTAGCTCACACTAAACAGCTCCTTCCGACCACTGACATTGCTGCTGTTCGGTAGGACAATTCCAATACAACTAAAGGCACAATTTTCGGTCCAGTAACTCCTTCATAAACGCACAGAAATGGGTAAATTCAGGCCTGGCTAACTCACACAAACAACCACTTTCTTCATTACAGCAATCCGTGAAGTCACAAAAAGATCAGACACAAACAAAAATACACACATGCTCTGAGTCAACATAGACTTCTGAACGCCTTTGTTTGAACTTCCACGAGGGCAAGACAGCCCCGCCGAGGCGTCTGTCCACATGACCCTCACCCTTTTCTTTGCATTCCTGTTTTTCGGGCATCTTCATTCCATCAACACTATCCCTGGCCATTTTCTTTCAAATAACACATATGGATCTGTGTCACCCTTCATGTCGGCTCAGCCTCGTGTCCACGCATCATACCTTAAAGTCTGGGCTGACAGAAGGAGTCAGGGAATACAGCATCATAACATCTGTCCGGCGAGGTTGGACTTCATTATATGGCGGCAAATTACAACAAATGTCATCCCTGAAAGCCTGTCCCTTTAAAATTAATATCATAAGTTATATATATATATATAATAGAAAAAGAGAGACTGGGCATGACTAGGCACCTAAAAAGAACCTAAGAGAGGTAGAGTCTCTCAGAAGTAAAGAGGCACTTCAGCAATTGGTGCATCGATTTCAAAACATTCCCACGCACAAAAATATGAAGACCAATCATTAAAGAGATCGTGTGCTTGAGGTAACAGGGTATTGAAATTTCTAGGGACATGATTTGGCCAAATGCAGTTCCATTTTGAATATAAGATATTTTTTTTTCTTATGTCCAAACCTTTTTTAATTAATTAATTAATTTTTTTAAAGAACTGAGGTAGCAAAGGACAAGAATGCCCTTCTATAAACAATAAACTGCCTGACCGCATGGTTCTGACGCTCATTGCGGCTAATGTTCTTTCGGTTTCTTTGTTTCGCATTCCTCAAACAAACACACCACCTGAGTGAGAATAACACAAATACAGAGCAGAGAAAACATTCCTTATAGAAAACAAAACGGTTTCAAGGTGTCCTTGTTATTTTCAAAAATCTAACTCTTCATTTCCAGCCCGTTCCCCAAGAAACAACCCAGGAGGAATAGAAGCCGTTTACTATATTTCTGTTCCCTGAAAAATTGGTAACGAGCAGTCTATTTTTGTTCCATGTATGAGTCTATTAAATTCAAGATTAGACCAGCCTCTTTGTTTAGATAATTACAAACTAAAATGCTGAGCCTTCCAAATGACCACAGTAGTAGTTATTTTCTGTGTGCAATTTAAATATAATGGCCGACATAATGGCTAGCGCTTCCAACCCATTTGCCAAACTGAGGTTGAACATGCCCCTCATTTGTACCCTGAAGTCAATTTATAACCACTGTCTAGAAGCTGGACTTGTGAGTGTAAGCAAATGACACCATGCAAACAGTTTGGATAAAAATGAGCGAGGCTTTGATTAAACTTCCATGTTTTGTAAACATCCAACACATGTGGTATCGATGAACCCCGGCGATTGTGCAGAGAAATGCGAAAAACGCACGGGCACTGACCACTCCCGCCACACATGCAGGAAACCCACCCACATCGCACACCAAATCCACAGCCCACGGCGCCCAGGCCCGCGCCTGACGGCAGGAGGGCTCCTCCGGCAGGCGGGCGGCAGCCTTAGAAGCGGGGCCGGTCTTAAGACTCACCCTGCGTGTTCAAAGCCAGAACAAGAGTCGCACATGGCGTCTCCGATTCCATGACGCAACAGAGCACGGAGAGGCCACAGCCGTGGCGTGAGGGATACCATCTGTGTATTTTTCATGAGTGTCAAAGACCACATGTACGTTTCCACTGATTGCATTTTTCTTTTTCTGTGGGATTGTGTGCGATTGCTCGCTCTTTCTGCAGGTGCCGGTGCAAGTGGGACTTTTGGAACGGCATAATGGGAAAAAAAAAAAAAAAAGATTCTCGACATGAACGTCTATTGGGTTGAATTAAAACCACAGAGCGCACAGTAAATGGAAGCAGAGATGTTGACCCCGGTCGCGTGTCACTAAAGTGATGAAGACCAGAACGCAATCACAGCCGCCACATAGGGAGGGTTGGACAGAATCACTTTAACGCACGCTAAAATAAAACTGACACGGCTCTTTGATCCCAGGTAACACAGCAGTTTCCCCACTCAAAAGGAGCCTGAGAAACACAATGAATGTGAGCCTTCAAATAACCAGGAAGCAGAGAATTTTGACTTTTTCAGGGCGCGTTTAGAAAAAAACCCAAAAACGCCGCCAACAATCTGTTCACAGGCACGTTCTCCGAGACTTTACCTCCAAGTTCCTCCTGCCTTGTGAGACACAATGAAAAGCTGACGAGAAACCAGATGTCCATCATCCAATGCGAGCCTTTTGTAATTGAAACGTACAGAGTTCTGATGAAACTACCATGCATTGTAAATCAAACTTCAGTCTGTTGTGATGTTTTCGACCACACAGCTTACAGTCGGTGGACCAAAATTAGTCAACAATAGCCGATATAACCACATGGGAGAGCGATTGCTGTGGGAACCTTTAGTTAAGCGCCACAGTAGGACTCACATTTCCAAACCCCAACTTCAGCCTGCAAAACAAGAGGATTTATGCTAACCTTCTGCCCATCTTGTCCAGATTACACATTGTTGTTTATGAACTACATATAGCTTTAAATGCTAATTTTTTATTTAACTTGCATTCTTACATTGTCAGAACCATACTTCTTTCTGGATTTGGGGCAGAAAATGACCCGTGAAGTCAAGTATATTAAGTGGTAATACTGTCAACCAGCATGAATATCTAGGATCTTACAAAAAAATGTAATCTATTAAATGTTAGTGTGGAGAAAGGGTTGATAAAATAAAATTAAAAAAAACATTGAACTATCGCATCTTTTGACATGAGAAAAATTGCCCATCGCCATTGGCCGTGACAGTGGTGCCTTTCCCAAAAACAAACCAATTCCAGGTGGACAAACACTGCAAGCAGTCTTGACTGTTGGACAACAAATAACTCTGAACATGTGTGTGTGTGTGTGAGAGAGAGGTGATGACTGGGCGTCCACAAAAGGTGCAGTGAGATACGAGCAAATGTTTGAACGAGCAGCACAATACTGGTTGATAACAAAAGACCTGTTAATCGGACCCCTGCGTCCTCGTTGAACATTGTCAATGGGAGACTGATTGACTGGCCCCTCACACACACACACACACACACACACACACACACACACACACACACAC
>JABUIW010000037.1:2242898-2291654 GCA_013363375.1 Menidia beryllina
CACACACACACACACACACACACACACACACACACACACACACACACTAACAACACACACAGGAAGTGTCAATTAAGCTTCACACCTACACCATACAAGCTGCACAAAAAAAAAAATAAACGACCTTGCTCGGCGCAGACATGCGCACGACACGTGTTACACCCGCCATGCGTGGGTTTGTTTACACGTTTAAAAACACACACACACACAGACAGGAGGTGGATTTCTGCGTTGGAGGTGGACCCGTCACTGCAGCGTGGCGTCACATCGCTGGACTGTTCCGTAAACAAGATTGCTATCGGCGAGATTTAGTTTGGATGGCTTTAAACAGTCCGTTCAAAGCTGAGGTGTGCGCGCCCGGCACACACAAACACGTGCGTCAGCACCAGTGCGCGCACATCAGGGAGCTTAAAGCCTGGCACGTCGGGAGTGGGGGCCAATTATTCAATATAATTAGAGGAAAATGTGAAAAAAAGGCCTGATGATCCTTTGAGGCCTTAAGGAGGGAAAAAAAAAGTTGGAGGATGTAGAAAAATTAGAAAGCGGACAACGCTAACATTGATCTGAGGAAGTTTTGCTTGTGCGAAGCAGGTCACTGACCAACTTGTAATTTCCACCACGTGACCCCTGGGATTTAGGAACAAGGTTGACAAGATTTCATAGAGGGGTCTGTGGGATTACAAAACTAGAATCATTACATAAAGTATCTTAATAGATGTTTTTCTGCCATTTTACACACCAAATTACACCCCTCCTTCTTAAAGACATTTCAGTTCAACACTAAATGTCATCAATAATTTCAGCCCGTTATAGGGCCGATCCCTCCACCAAAGCTTTAATCTTTCCGCTGCCCTGCTCCACTATGTATTATTTCATAGCTCCCTCTTCTGGTTAAAACAGAAGTTGAAACAGAATCTCCTCAGCAGGATCTGAAAACAGGACTCGTCACCAGAAGCTATTTTCCCCCAAAACAGCTTCATAAATCTGAGACGTGGAGTAAAAGAGCACAAAGGAACAAAAGCTAAAAGGCTTCTTGTCCCCTAATGGGAGTTTTTCCACTCTCCAGAACACACCTCAGTTAGTTTAAATGGCAACACCGATCAGTCACTTCTGATGTTCTCATCTGGAGGAAATGGCCCTTTACAGTGCTAGTCTATCAGACTATTTGTTTTATTTTCACATGAACATTCCAGGAAAAATCAGTCACTTGTCCAAATATTGCCATCTAATTGTGCTTATCTAAAATAATTGATTTGCCTATACACCCCTTTATCAATGTTCTACTTAATCCACTTGAATACCCACATTCCACTCCACCTGAGTGCAATGCAAACGTTTAGGTGCATTATTTCTCGACTGAATACATTTTTAAGGAAAACAGAAAATCGCCACAAAAGGCGTGAAAAGAGAGCTACACATTCTTTGGAACTACAGAGCAAAAAAGACCCCCACCACCCCTGCAAAAGCATAACAATACAACCTTGTTTTCTGTGGAAAAAAAAAAGAAAAAGAAAGGGGCGATGCTACCTCTGCAAAATATTTGCAGCTCCAGGGTTTCAGTGTGGGGACAAACGCAGCCTGCCTTTCCCTTCCCAGTACTGAACAAACCCCGGCTTTTGTCGCCTCCTTCCACCTGGGCAATGTCCTGTGGGGAAGCGCTGGAAAGGAAAGCGCTTTGACCCCCGTTCAGGGAAAATGCCCTACTGGAGAAATCTACTGTTGGAATCTTTTCTCTTTTATTTCTTTACCGGTGCTGTGGGAGTCATTCAGTCCAATTACTCGCAGAGCCGACTCTACAGCTCCTTTTACATCAACAGTGAACTTGAGGGGAAGAGTTTTCACATCCAGCAGTATGATCCGAGCATGATTTTATGTTTACAGGCATTCTAAAAGTATGCTTTTGGTCTTATCTAAATTTAGATATTTTTAAAGGTATGTAGACCATAAATACCAGTATGCATGGAGCTAACAGGAAGGCCAAAATCTAAATCTACTCCAGGCCAATCGAAAGGCTAATTTTTCTAAACTCCAAAACTTAGAAAATTAAATAAAGAATTTTTTATGCCATGCCATTTACAGAGAAGGAGTATGTGTAATGTTGCAAGTGTTACTACATGGATGAAGCTGGAAAAAACAAAACAAAAAAACATACATTTTGATGAAGTAAAAGAATGTAGTTATTGCTTGAAACTTTTTGAGTTTGAATTAGATCAGATGGTAAAAGATATGGCCCTAGTCTAGAATGCTTTTGATCCAATTCCTCAAACCCCTTTACATGGGGAATCCAAATCTAAAGAAAGTTGTTTGCAGGTTCAGCACTCAAGTGTAAGCGCCTCCGAGAGAGCCACAGGAAACGTTTTACCTTTAGACTGAGCGAAATCACTGTTTATTCCATTTGTGTGTGGAGAACACCATGTCATAGCTACAGAAAACTTGGACAGGGACAGGAATAAATCTGATCCTTTTTTGCTGTCACATTTACGGATGAATTACTAGGTCAGAAACTAAAAGTCCTGAGAAATGATCTGGCGAGATTGTTGTGGAGAACGGAGAAAAGCCTGAGAGTGACGGCACATTGGGACTGGAAACGCTTCCCGTTTAAATCGTGAACACGTTTTCATGGTGTGCTACATAAAACTTAGCTCCTACTGTCAAGCTCGAAATAGATGTGTTCTTTCATGCTCACCTCCTCTATCATGCCATCCATGGCGTCCGACAGTTCGGCCTTAGTAGCGTCGCTAGCCACCATGTTCCTCAGTCTTAGGCAGTACTCCCTCAGCTGAAGCAGACCAAAAAGAAAAAAAAACATTGAGTCAACGCTGTCTCATCAGGGTAATAGTTTACTGAAGAAAAGGCTCGAGTGAGGTGAACGGATGGAGAAAATGTGCCAACGTACCTTGTGATTGAGGATGTCATTCATTCGGCGTGACGCCTCTGAGCTGTGTGACTCAGGGAAACATTTCTTTGGAAGCACGCCGTACTTTTCTAAAGCAGACACAATATAAAAATGTCTTTCTTTTAATATATACTGAACATACTCAGTATCCTCTATACAAAAAAACCCCAAAAAAGACCACTGAGTTTAGTTAGTAATTAACAAACCAATGAGGTTGACCAGCATGTCCCACTGTCCTCCATCGTTGGTGGGATTGGAAAGAAGGAACTGGACCAGGCGTCCGTCCACAGCCTCCTTCCTCTGTGCCGTCTCCACACAGGCGTGGAGGAAGTAGTAGCAACGCTCAATCTGTGGGAAAAATAAAGCAAAGTCAAGCGAACACAGCATTATAGATAACCAGAGAAAAGGAATCGCAAAATAATCTCATGAGATACAAAAGTCAGAACCGGGCGCTCTCTAAAAATTCAAATTAGAGTGCGCGTGCCAGAAAAATGTTTTCTGAGGTGTCACGGTGATGTCGGCCCAGGGAGAGCTCTGCACTCGACACAATGTAGGGGTTAAGCTGGACAATGACTGCATAGTAGCAGCACGCTGCATAAAAAACACTGCACCGACGTGCCCTCACACACGTGTGCTGGTGAAGATCAACCAAAACATTCCATTCAGCAGATCGCCACGAAACACACAGCTAAAAATAGCAAATGACCAAAAAAAAAAGAAGAAAAAATACGTTTGGTGGGTTTTCTAACCTTGTCCCAGAAAAAGAGATAGGACTGACTAAACTCAAATTCCTCTATGTTGAACTTCTTCATGAAGGGAAGTCGCATGACGTTGAGGCATGAGAAGATCCAACATCTCCCTAATGAGAAGAAAAAAGAAAAAGATGAAGTAAAAGGATACATCATGGCTACCGGCTGAACGTCTAAAAGCAGCACAGGACCAGAAAAACTGGAATCTCTCACAGAGGCATGGTAATATTTTTTTTGTAGAGTCTAAGCGGTTGTGGAGGTTTAATAATCTAGCAGGGGTAGCTGACAACTGCATGTTGATGTCCTGCAAAGCTTAGTGACTTTTTTAGGTTTTAAGGCTTTGGAGAAAAATAACTAAAAGGTCTTGAAGTTCAAAGACTATATTCTGCTTTTAGCTGTACCCGTAACTTCTCAAGCAAACAGATTTCATTCCAGACTAGCCATTTGACGTTAAAAGCTGCAGCACACACGGTCCTACCTGAGTTTTTCTGGTTGGTGACGGGCTTGCCCTCTGTGGAGATAGAGTGCTGGAAGATGTGCACGGTATCTTGGACAGTCTGCCGGTGTAGACAGACCTCCAACGGGTCGATGCAGGTGGACACATTCTGGGCCAACAGGTAACGTGGCTCGGCCTTCAGCCGCTTGATAAAGGTGGATACCTTCTCCTTAGACAAACCTGCAGGGAAGAAAAAAAAAGAAGCTAAAAATGAGGTAGATAGAGGTTTGAATGGAGATTTTTTTTTTAAACTGGTAGATGCACAATAAAGGATTGAATAGAAACTTTTTACATTTATCAGACAGCAAAAGACATAAAGACTTAGAGAAGGACTTAGCTGAATTCTACTCAATAGCAACGGGGCATCTGTGAGCTTCAGATGCACAAACTTCCCACTCAGGATCCGACTCACAAGCGCTCAAATGTCACACTAATACCCGGAAAGTAACAGATCAATAATCATAAACCAACAGCACATCCTTTATCGAGCACATCAACCGTCCGATGCTTCCATTTGTCCGCCATCTGACCAGAGATTCAAGTGGAAAATTGCCCATTAAGATTAATGATCCCAATTATAGTTGGACCCCTGTCAGAAAATAAACGAATAAATAAGTTATGAGGGAAACAGGTAGGGGTGGGGGAGCAGTTGTAAATAAAGCCAGGGAGAGAAACACATTGGCTAGCTTGGCTGTTGTGGGGGTGGGTATTAGAGGTACTGGCACCTGTGTGTGGTTAGCATCTCTGTCAAGTAACGGTGCAGAGCAATTAAAAATTGAGAGGGACATCGCCCAGTCATGCATGAAGCCTAGTTTGACTGCCTCCCCCCCCAACCCTCCACCCGTTCTCAGCTGAATTCCGTTTTATCCCTTCACCAGGAACCTGAAATACTCTGACGCCGTCCCATTGCATCCGGCAAACTCTGTGAGCTGTCATGCCCAACTTATCAAACAAAGAGATTACTTTCAGAGCTACAGTGACCCGCATGAAGTTCCCATTCCAGCATGAAGCTGTTTTCGTTGTGGTTCCCAGCACGGAATGAACGTCTATTGTTGAGGCTCGATGGCTTAGAACCGGCGGAAGTCCTTTCAAATGTCACATGTGAAGTACCTGTGCTGAAAGCTCGAAAGAGACAAGTTCTTAAGTTTTTCAGGCCTTTATTACTGTTATATTTTTTAAGTGCAGGAATGAAGGGGGAGGGAAGAGAGTATGGTGACTTTCTATGAACTGGGGCCAAGCACAGAGGGTCAGGGTGACTTGCAAATTCACAAATCAGTGATTATGCAACTGGGTTTTATATTAACCGCGAACTCCTTCATAGACATCGCTGCTTCGTGTGCAAAAAGGGCTGGACTACACCTGGATTTTAGCCTAGGAATGTGGACCCACGAAGCCAAGAAAAACAGACAACGAAAAAAATATATCCAATCACGGAGAGATGGTGTTATAAGGCCACTGTAAACTTGTTCGTGACGGTTACATTTGTCTGAAGAACGCTTGTCGGAGAAGAGTTCAAATACCAAATCCTTCACTTTCTAAGAGGAAGAGCGTTGTTAAACCTGAGGGAGGAAGCTGCTGAATAAATTACACCATTTAAAAAAAAACACTAAAGACATCTGGGTTAAACGGTTTGCTTTCGGGGCTCATTCACTTGCTTATAAAGCCTGCTCATATCAGGTAAAGACACTTTAATGAGACTTTAATAAGTCAGGCATGAACCAGGTCGCGAGGCGGGCTTTCGTTTAATAGGTCCCGCACCCCACAGTGTCCAGTGGAATGGTTAAGGCTCATTAGCTGCCTGTGCCCACGGTTTGAAGGTTGGCCCCGGACTGACAATTTTGTCGGCACGACCTGTCAACGAAGCCGAGCAGACGACGGTGAAGTCATGCTAGCTGGGTGGCGTGCTACGGCAATGGATGCTAACTTAGCCCGTTAGCTCGCTCAGCTGTCACCCCGCTCGACTGCTAAACGGCACGGCGCGAGGCCGGTGCGCGAGACTCGAACCGCCGTGATTCGAACGGGAGAGACTGGCGCTCGACCTACCAGTTTCCATGTTCCCGGGGAGATTGAGGAGAGTTGACTGTTGTCCTGAAAAGTCACCGGCTCTTTGTTTATCTCATTCACCGACAGTCAGTGTGATCACGGGGTGCGTTTGTTTATGGAGCCGGAATCTATCATTGACGTGGCGGTGGGGCGGAGTTTGCTCAGTGGAAAACGAGGACCTCGGTTAAAAAAGTAAAAAATTAAAAATTAAAAAACAGAAAGAAAGAAAGAAAAAAAGAAACTTAATATTTCAACACATTGGAAAGACCAAAACTATTTCAACTTAGTGAAATGCGCCTCTAGAACAGAACACAGAATAAATAATGCTTCTGTTACGATTACGCAAAGTAAATCTGAAAACAGACCCCATATGATATACTTTATTTGCCACAATGCATGAAAATGGTTTTACAAATGCCTTTACCAGCATCAGATATACACAGGCTTTAATTTTAACGAGAAATGTGTGCGCATTTCTGCTTCTCCACTGCTATTTGATTTCACTTCTCGTGTCCCCGAGAGACACATGCGATCTCACTTCCTCTCCACATCCGAGTTAGCGGAGAAAGACCCGAGCACCATTAAACAAGTGCACCCAAAGGCAAATTTGACAGAAGAAACGGGGACGAAACATCCGTTTTTCAAAGTAAATTACTACTGGAAAATGTGTGCGTTACTCCAGATTCTGTTTCCAAAATGGAATATGTTCAAAGCTACAGTAAGAACACTGTGTGTACGGTGAAACGCTATGGACAACAAATTGTGCCTGGCATACCATTTTCCTCGCCAAAAGTGAGATAAGCTTTTTATTTTGAAGGTAAAATGAATGAAGTGCTTTTTGTAAATGGAAACCCACGGAACCCAGTCTTCAAAATCTTCCCTTCTTCCCACTTAAGATTCTCATTTTTTTAAATCACATGTTTTATAAGGGAAGGAAAGAAAAAAAAGAAGAGGGTAGAAATGAGATCCACATGGCGTGCAGCCCCTGTAAAAATGCTCGATGATAACTTGTTACAGTGACTGATTAGACAAAAAAATAAGAACTGGCCAAATAAACAGACATATTTAATCCTTTTCTGATATGCAACCCTGTGCTGACCACCATACCACTGTGCCACCCTTCACACTTTTCAATTTGAAGTCAGAATTTAGATTTATTGCTTCACCAACTTGGGTAGCTATTTTACTTGCCCTTCATGTCTTTCTTTGATATTATTTCTGTCAGCATTGTGGCTTGTTTGCACTTATTTGGTAAAGCAAGGAAGTGAAATAATCTTTCTCATGAGAGTTATGGTTTCCATCTTGCAGCCATGCACTCTCCACCACTGTTAGAGAAGTGCTTAGTAGTTCAGGGTTAATTAATTTTCCCTGGATTCTCTCGGAAACACCAAATTTCTGGATGGATATATGTTGATCGACCACTCCTAACAATGGATTATTATAAATTTGTACAAAACTTCCCCTAAACACTTCACGGTTTTTCTTATCTTTTCTAGAGTGACATTTAAAGATCTAACTTTGGTGGCTGACTGTTCTTGAAATGAAGCAAGGGACCTTCTGAGGGTAACTGTTTGAAAGTATTTGAAAGTATTACACTTTCAAATGAACTCCACATTTCCATAGTTTCCATCCGCAACTCCAGGATGAGAGAGATATTATTCATTGGAAAACACATTTTAGCATGTACTTAATATATTTTGCATGACTTGTTTAATCAAATGTAGAACTCATTTTTCTGGACATAGGCGTGTGGAGGTCTTAAAAATTCCTGAAGGGATTAAAAGACTTTCTGGCACTAACATGAATATTTAAAAACCTAAAAACAGTATGGAATGTATGAGTAAAATGAGACGCATCAAGGATGTACTATTAGTTACATGACAATACTTTAGGATTGACCCATTTCCCGTTCAAAAACTCAACAACTCCACGTGATCATCATTCTTTTCCTGAAATTCTGTGTGCAAGCCTTGTAATATAATGTGTGTTTGGAAGTGTGTGTTTGCTGATGGGTGGTGATCGCTTCCTTCCTCTAACTCCACATAAAAAATAAAAAAATCAGCTGCAGAGGAAATGATTTGATCACAGATTCTAGGGAGGGAAAGTGAAAGACGGCATGAATGTGGACGAATACACAATGATTTCAGCAAATGAGTTCCTTTTCCCAGAAAGCTACATCTGACTGAGTGTCCGTCTCAGCGAGTCATAACATGTAGGCTTGATCTGGATAGAGGAAGTACATACTATCTTTAAAGAGCCAGCAGCTATTCTGTTCCAGCCAAACATGCACAAGTTTTTCCTCAGAGCAATCATCTGTGTCAGCATTGTTCATGTGGGTGAGTATGTTTTAGGTTTCCTCTTACCTTAACCTCTACTGTTAAACTTAAAAATGGGTCACTGCCGACCCTATCTAGCGGAGGGTTATTCTGGAATCTTCTTCCCTTCCATTAATAGGAAACTCTGTGATTGTTTGATTTTTAGTAGTATCCCTAACTAAAACTGAACTTATCTGCTTTACTGTCATGAGAGGTAAACAAGTGAGCGTAACCCTAACCCTCTCTAACAACACGAGGTTGTTGCGCTTTGTTAAAGATTGAAAGCAGAACATTTTTGTTTTTTAATCTTTTCTTCAGCTGTTAATATGAAGTGAACAGAAAACTTACAGTAGTAAGTAGCTTTCTAACCGCCCCCCCTATGCTACAAAGCATGCTCTTAAAATCTTTGGGCTCATCAAATGTAGAAATCCACACCAGTCATGTGAATAAGAATTCTCTCCTTTCGTCAGGTCATGATCTCAGACATTTAAAGCCCATTCTTTATGCTGTCATCTCTTTTTGCCTTTCCTCTCTTGTTGGTAATCACCCCATATTTTGTCAGAGCTGAGCTGTCAGGCTTCTAGCACAAACTGAGAGAAGAGAGTGCATTGTTTGCCTCTTTTCAGTGGCTCCTAGTTTGCAATCGTACTATAATAACTCACATTTAAATTTAGAAGCTCGGTGTTAATCGTTACCTTCCATTCAGTAAAACATGTGTCTTTACTAAGATGTATAGGAACAGTAATTTGGCTTGTTCAAGAGACAAGATTTGAGCCCAAATGAGAAAAAACAAGTGTGGTTACACCCTTTAACCTCAACTTGTTTAAAATAGCTTTTCAAAAACGATTTTTTAAAAATCATTATAAATTATTAGTAAGCCACACTACAGTTGTATTATGTTTTACATTTTAAATTGTTGTGAGGATTAATTTAAACTTGATCGTAAATTCTAATAATACGTGTGAAGCAGTATGGGGAATTTCCCTTAAATATCATTAACATTATTGCTCTAAGCATTTATAAAGAAGCTATGCGGACACTTTCTGCCTTACCCTGCTAACCAAATAAACTTGTTTTAAAAGTGAAAGTTTTGACGGTTTGAAGGCCTGGAGTTTCCAGACATGTTTCGACATGGTATAAAGAACAAAACCAGAGCCTAAACAAATGGTGACCACTGGACAGGAATGTGCAATTGCAATTAGTAAAAGGGATAAACAAGCACAGGGAGTTGGTGG
The DNA here is from genome assembly GCA_013363375.1 of Menidia beryllina. Taxonomy (NCBI): domain Eukaryota; kingdom Metazoa; phylum Chordata; class Actinopteri; order Atheriniformes; family Atherinopsidae; genus Menidia; species Menidia beryllina. Next base: position 2,252,633 of record JABUIW010000037.1, read on the forward strand.
CCAGGAGAAAGTACCTCATATCTAAAAGATAGCAAGTGTCCTCCATAGGAATTATACTGAGGTAGAGATGCCAGTTAGCTGACCATGAAGTTGCCTGGATGTGAAAGCTTGGCCAAACTGAATTATACTACACTGCAATGATACCAAGTGGAGAGTGTAGGGGGACATAGAAAACATGGTGAGGTAATGGTCCAATAAAGAGGCCAACGTCAGGACATTGTAAAGAAGAGTGGGACATGCCTTTCCACAATGATCCGAGAGACTGATGCAAGGTTAATTACCCCAGGTTATTGTTAATGAGTATGCTCTATGTGCTTTTGATTAATCGGGTGCACTTTTTTCACCTTTTTTCTACATTTTGGCTTAGATTTTGAAACTAAAAAAGTGTATGTGGTCATTTGATATTATCCAAGATATTTCTAAGCCCTAGTAAAGATCAAAAACACTTTGCCTTTGTTCGTACATGACTAGAATATTACTGGTACGGTATATTACTAATCTGCTGGCCGAAGAATTGCGCATTTTTCTTTATTCTGTAATTGCACAATAACAAAAGTTATTGCCTTTTTCTCAGGTCTTGGTGATGAAGAATGCTCTGAGGCAGTCTTGGCAAGAAGGGAGACATTTTACGTGCCGACCGGGGAGTCTTTGTCTCTGTCATGTTTGGTCCAGCACTGTGAAGGGAACTGGATGGGTAAATGGGAGTGGGAACACATGCCAAATACAGGGATCGGCATTGTTAAAGATGGCCCAAGGCATCGCTTGGACAGGATCCCCGTCACAGCCAATGAAACTCGGCTGGAATTAAAAATAACGAGCGTCAACCAATCGGACGAAGGCAGCTATAGATGTAGTGTTACCTGGGGTGAGAGCAGCGGAGTGGGACATTGGTTGCATGTGAACGTCACAAAAGGTATACGCAGACGGTCACCTATGTTGACCAAGCATCACATGTTTTTTTAACCAATAGCATTCTTGCTCTGTGTCATGCAGCTGTCTCCCGTCCAAGAAACATCTTGCACAGGGTTTTGGTCTGCGTGGGTGCTCTCTTTTGTGTTCCTGTCATTCTGGGGTTGGCTCACTGCCTCAGTTCAGAGGTCAAGCCTCAGCCACATCCAAAGGTACAGGTCACATATGCAGCTGTACCAAAAAAGCGCCCACGCCCACACCCACGCGCACCTCCACAGCCTCTGCCTCGACGTCAGATACCACAGAAACTAAACAATCCCGTTCAACAAGGTCTCTCATCCTTTCATTTACCATTTCACAATCCAGCTTTAATCGCTTGTTTCTGGACTACATGGATTGTACTCACTGTTTTGTTGTCTTTGTGCTTACCTTTTGCAGCTCCCCCACAATTGCCCAAGAAGACTGAGGTGGGTGAACATCTGTTTTTGAGACCTTGAGCGTGTCTACTCTCTGCGCTGCCTGTTTTTAATAGAAGAAGAAGTGACTTTCTAATCTTTTTGCATATTCACGTCACAGGTGGTGTACGCAGATATTTCCCAGGAAGCACTGAGGCAACAGGAAGGTTCGAAAAACCCTAGTCAGACAACTGTCTACTCATCCCTCAAGTTTTCCTAAGTGCAAAAGAAACAAGAATAAAAATGGGGACGTGTCTGTGGAATTTCAACAATAAACAGCTATTCTATATTTTGGCTCATTCGAACATGTCCATAGAAAACACCCAATAGAGACGAGCAGGACAGCATTTGTGTTTAAGTTTCCTGCTTTACCTACACCTAGCGAAAAGTGGAACAAACATCCGAGACACACAGTGGTATGTGTGCCGACTTCCTGCAACACGCTGACCTCTCACATTCTTTTGATATGTGATCATAGATGAGTAGTATGACAAACTGATTGTTTTTGTTGTCAGTCTCCCTCTTTGTTTGTTTGTTTGTCTTTTGGATATGAAAGTGAAGGCAATTCTACAAAGACCGGAGACAGTTTTCAATAAAAAAGAAACAAATGACACAAAATACAACATTTTATTTTAGAATAAATTTTCAATGGCACATTACATAATCAAATATACATATACATGTTTAGACGTCTCTTAAATTAATATATTTCCTTTAGTCATTTTTTTTAAACTCAATGATTTAGCGTACTCTGCAGTGACATTTTTACATGACATCGATGCAAAAGAATTTATCATTTAATAAATTAAGCATATCAACAGAGCAAAGGCTGCAGGACGTTTAGGGCGGTACCAGCTACAAACTAAACGTAATCTGAACTTTCTAATTCTGTCCAGAGATTTCTTTCCCTGCCACTCTTACTCGAGGTAATCACTGGTCCACGCCATCAGAGGATTTCGCGGATCCATCAAAAAATCTGTTTCTACTCCAAGGGTAGAGAAGAGGTACTTCTCAAGTAACTTCCCTGCCAACAGCTTTCCGGCAAGTTCAAAGGTCAACAAAAATCAATAGGCCATTTGTATATTAGGTGAACCCTCAAAATCTTTAAAAACTACGCACCTCACATCAAACATGGTTCCCCTGCACAGTGATAGTACACAGATAATTCTCCACACGCCTGCTAGTTTGGTCACTTGGTCTCAATGGAAACACATCTGTGCATCTTAAAGGGACACTTTTCTTTTCTTATTTACTTCTTCTATTGTGTGAAGTACTTCTGAGGACTTTAAGCCTTACCTGCCACAAACACATCTTAGCACACACAGTTTTGAAGAATTTGAGAGGCTTATGGATGTGTTCAGTTTCTCTGAACTTTGGCTGGGAGACAACACATTTTCACCATGTAAAACTGTTCCTCAAACCTTAAAAAAAAAGCATGGTGCGGTTTTCTGAACTAAAGAAAGGTCTAATTTATCTGCGCTGTTGTAATATTGTGTCTGGTCAACACTTCCTGTGACTGTGTCATCAGCTGACTCTATAGTGACAGACTTGTTTAACAGCTTCATGAATAGCATCATTTTTAGTAAATGTGGGAAGAGTTTGTGCTTCGTCTAGACTCTGTCATTTATCACATCTTTGAGAAATGTCTAATCCCATATATTATGGTAGTAGACTGATGGAGTCAGAGCTGAGTAAAGGTAGGATACAATAGGGGCTAAGGTACATGCAACAAAAAAAAATTACCAGAAGATTTTTCGGTGACAAAAAAAATAGTAAAATTCTAGAAGAATAAAGGTGTGAATTTAAAGGGCATAATTGTAGTCTTCTATTTAATCTCTAAAAAGTCTCTAATTTACTGGGTACACGGTGTTTTCCCATGTATAACATACTTGATATTCTCAGTGATTAAAGTAAAAACTAGGCTTTTTATAGATGTCCGCCGCAGTTGTTGTTTTTTCTCTTCTTTAGGTTTGTTTCCTGTGACGAACATCCAACTGCTGCCTTGTCAAAGCCCTGATTCTTAGCTTAAAACTGGACATAAAAAAGGTGTGTTGAATATGTCTCCTTTAGGGCTTTTCAAATGAACTCTTAAGATTTGCTTAAGAAGGAAATGAAAACCTGGATACTGACTCATAAAAGTATTTCACACACCCCTAACTTTGCAGTACAAACAATGACTAATAATCCCTTTGAAGTGTTTTGATAAACCCCAGCTTGTCCTGCCACGGGGTAATAGTACGGAATACCTGCAGAATATTAAGAAGAACTATGGCCTTGTTGTGCTCATGAGGGACTGGCAATAATAACAAGGCAAAAAACAACAAAAAACCCCAAAAGATTGTAATTCACATTCAAAGTGTTTTTGCAGAAGGTGGTTCTAAGGTTCACTGAAGTATGAAGCTTCAAGCATCTTTTTCAAGTCCTCTTCATCAGCTCCCGTGGTGTGAGTGAAGCCATGGAGAGACTTCCCCGTTCAAAAGCACCTCCAAACAAATGTACCCCTACAACAAGTTAGCAAGCTTCAGGGAGAGATACAAGGAGGTTTTTGCAGTAAGTGCACTGTCTATTTTCAGCAAATGTGGGTGTTGTTCGGCGACCCACAACTGTGCTGTAACCAGATCCCACTGATTCTAATCCCCTCACATAGTGAGAGAAACTCAGAGGGATGGAACACGCGAGCAGAGGGGAAAAAAAAGCTTTCGAGAGATTGTAAGGCGCAGCTTTGGCTAAAATAAGCTTGTGGCTAAATGTTTTGGCAGTGTCTCCTACAGTGCCTCTCGAGAACTGGTTTTCAGACAACCAACCAGGGCTCTGAAGTTATCCTTATAGATACAGGAGCGCTGTGCTGGAAGGAGGCATGTTAACTGTTTAGTGCTGTAGACACAACGCAGCAGCTAGCAAGGTTACAAAAGCGTTTCCAAAATTATAGACGGCTCCTATAAAAGCAAACGTATATGCAAAGAGTGAGTTCGGATCCCTCGATCGAGAGAGAAGACTTCCAGTGTTGTCACCTTCGAGGCTGTGCTGCTGTTAATCTATTGTACAATATATTCTGGACATGTGTGTGCGTGTGTGTGTGAGACTGCCTGTCTGTACTTTCAGGCAGAGGAGGAACCATTACTAATGCAGTTCAGGGACAAGGGTGAAAAGGAAGAACCTGGTGTCTGTTATTTTTTCCATCAGACAGTCATCTTACATTGCGGCCATGAACCTCTGTCTCTCAGTGAAAATCGATCAATTAAGACAAAGCTCAGGCCCAGTCAAGCTCAGCCTGCACTCACAGTATAACAGTTACTCCAAGACCTTCATGTGAACAATTAACAATCCTATGCCAGCATGTTATGTTATCTCTTCATGTTAGACTCACAGTATTGTCAGTAAGCTTTATGTGTGTCTGTGTGTGTGTGTGTGGATGGGGCGGGGGGCTCTCTGGTGCAGTTGGTCTTTAGATGATTCTCCTTGTAGAAAGAAAAGAAGCTGTATTGTAATTTTGTGTCTGTTGTGACTTTTTTTTCAGCTTCCTTAGATCTGTGCGGGTCTTCATTGTGCATGTCTTTTTCTTTTTTTAGTTCCACAAAGCTATTCAGACTGAAAGAGAGCAGAGAAAATGGAGGTCAGTTAGAGGAGTGTTCACAGGCAACTTTGTCCTTTTGGCCAACAGCAGTGAGACTGTTTGTCATCTCTCTCAGCATGCTGCCTCATTTCTTTTCAAATTACGAAAGTTTCTACGGTTTCGGTCTTTAGAATAGCGGCAGCGATTGAAAACTCACAGTTGTGGACGAGTGGCTCATTTTGTCAAAACGGAACTTCAAGTTTGACCTCGGTGATGTCTTACTTTTCACATCTGCAGAATATGTGGAAGGATGAAGAAAGAAATGCAGTCAGCTGGGCCAAACTGTGCAATGACAGATCTGAATGGCGCACGGATCGCGGGTTACCTGTCGGACTGCGGCACATGATGACAGGCGTACTGGATCCTGGGCTGTCAACGCTTAGGGAAGGGCTGAAGGCAGAGGTAGAGGCTATAGATGGATGGCTGGTCTGGAGGGAAGGAAAAAGCAGGAAACGGCCCCATTAAGGGAGAGTTTTGAGAGATAACACAAAGATGGTTATGTCCCTGTGTTAAGTTGTTAGCTCTCATTTTGGAAGGCTCAGTAATGTCCAATCATTCCATCTCCTTTTGATCGTCACTACCACTTTGAACCTTCTGTCAGCAACAAGTGAACAAATGACCAAAACACAATTACAGACAAAAGTCACAAAAGTCACATTCGGACTATTTTACTATTCAAGCCACTCAAGTAACTGATGTGTTAAATATAACTGCCAAAGGCAACATTGTCCAGTTGCTGGCGTCACACAGGGACGGTTTATATTTTGACCACAAGATCTATCCTGTGGCAACGTTTAAAACCAGCAGCCCAAACACAGTCCAGTGTACTTACTGTCTCCAGTTCCTCCAGAGCTTCTGCGTCTCCTGTGGTGCTGCTGAAGCTGCTGGTGCTGGAGGAGGAGCGCGAGATGTTTGGCCTGCAGACGCCGCTGCTCTCCTTCGGCTTGACGAAAGGCCTGTGGATGGAAGGCAGAAAAACATTTCCTTCTAATTGAATGTTGGCACAGGCCCTTAAAAGACTGATTATTGTTGAGAAAAAAAACCCCGGCTCTACCGGGTATCTGGCTGACCTCTCTTTGTTGGGGCAGATCTCAGGGGAGCTGGGATTGGATGGTGTCTCTGACCTCATATCGTGTGAAAGTGGGCAGATCTCTGCTGGCTTTTGGTCACTGCCGACAAAGTGGAAATGAAATGACTACCTCTGCTTGTGGAAGAACACAAGCTGGGGAAGAAGTACACGCGAAAGCAACCACGACACCAACCAGGAAACAGTGGCTACTCGAAAACGAGTGCTGACCTGCGGGTGTGTTTGTCTGATGGGGTCTCTGTGCTGGAGTGGAGGCGGGGGAAGAGGCCTGAGCGCCGTTTCACTGGGCTCTTCAAAGGAGACTTGGCAGATAGAACAGGAGGCTGAGGAATACAGATTATTGAGAAATGCTTTTCCTGTATAACAACACTTAAAAGCACACAAATCAGACTGATAATATAACCAAACAAAAATACATATAAGTAATCAGATTTGGATCCACATCTTTGTAGGAATATCAGAGGCAGATTAACATCACCCTGAAGTAAAATTTCTTTTAAAAACTATGTGAAAAATGAATGATTTATGAATGTGAATTCAGTTTATAGCCCCTGGATTTCAAACATGACCATTTCCCTTACAGTGAAAGTGCTCTTTGTGCATTCACTGGTGCTCTGTGGCAGTCCTCCACCACTGAGGCTGGCTGGGACACCGCCTCCAACCCCAGGGCTCCGGTGACGGTGAGACCCCACCATGGTCTCCATGGAGTGACTCCTCACACGCATGGCTCTCTGAAGGAGGACGGAGCAAAAAAAGATCAGATCAGAGAGAGGAGAAAAAAGCACCACAGAAGAAAATAGAAAGAGATCTTTGGGTTGGTGATAGGAAGCAAATATCAGAAGCAAAAGAAGATGAATGCAAAAACTTCTAGAAGGAAGACATAAGAGTAAGTTTACTAAATTGAAGTAAATCTAAATGTTACAGCAGATATATAACCACCAAGGGGCGCAACTCTTCAAGATAAGGGAAAACAATGCTGGGAATGAACGACGTGTTAACGCTCCTGTGAGATATATATATATTAGTTTGTAGGTAGTCAAAGTAAAATAATAATCTAAAATATGCTTTATTGATCTCAATCAATCCCAAATAAAGTCTGCTTTATTAAAAGTTACAATAAAATCATAAACAGAAATACCTGGAAAGCACAAACAAGATCTCAGACGTGAATCTTTATTATCATGAGGTAATCCTTTCTTTCAGTTACAGTAACAAAGAGAGGTAATACAAAAAAACTGCTGCGACAGCAATGAGCAAAGCGCCCCCTGGGACTGACTGCAGAAAGTGCAAAGTAGCCATCCAAAACGCCTGCAAAGAGCAAAATGATCACGTTAATAACACATTTCATCGTCTCGCACACACGGAGGTGGGAACACATGTTGTGCTGGGGCCATTAGCATCAGTTAACTGGCAGACATGGACAAAAGAGCGTGGAGGCCCACTGAGTGATGAGCACAAAGGCTAACCAGATAGGGGAACGAGAAGGTGACACACACAGTGAGAGCATTGCAGCGTTTTTGGAGTCCTGTTCACACACCGGCATGATCACACAGGCCCACACACCCGCATTCAGTCTAAGCATAAGGCTTCGCATCTCTGAGGATCGGGAAAAGCCACAGCAGCCGCAATAACAAAGGTTTAGCTCCTGGAGTCGTTTGGTAGACGTGACATTTCCCTGACCTTGTGCTATGATTACTGTGATTAGAGAAATGTCACAGAGCATCGAAAAGATTGCTTTGCCAGTGCTTTCATCTGGGTTGGTGTTCACCTTGAATGATTCCAGGAGACCCCCGTGTCCACCGTTCTCCAGCTTGTCTTCCTCCCCCACCTGGCCCAGACCCAGAGCGGCCTGGCTCTGTCTGTGCAGCTCGTCGTGGAGGTTGTCCAGCAAGGCTGCCCGCGTGCGTCCCTGCAATCAGTTCACCCACACAAAACCCATTTAGGGAGGGCGTCGGGGGGGGGGGATTACTGGATGACACTAAGAGGTGATTGAAGACGTGCTGCGCTGTTTGGGTGCATCGTGCGTCACCTCCAGTTTGGCAAATTTGTCAGATTTGTAGCAGGCATTTTCAGCATTGATCAGCTTTGTCAGCAGGAAGTCGCGGAACTCAGGACCCTGGAGGAGGAGACGGTGACAAAGAAAAGGTTGGTGTTTGATGATGGACTTGAAAGAACAGATGAGGGAGGCAACAATCAAGGAAGGTGACCTCTATCAGCAGCATATGGATTATACTCTTGAGTGTGTTTGATCAGGAATCTTTAATCTCACTGACTTCAGTGTCCACCAGCCCAACAATACCCATTGTGTCATGGAAGTCAGTGAGAAATACTTTTTATCCAAAACGACCCTTTGACTTTTTACTGAAAAAACTGTTTTTTTGTTTTATTCTCTGCTCAGAAAAAAGGAAGCAACAAAAATAAAAGAAAGAATTGGATCGGTCAAGTCAATTAAGTTTTTAAAAATATTCATAAGACTCAAAGACTGGAAAGAAGAAAGAGACAAATGTGTCTCAATCAAATCAACACTTTAAGGTTTATTCAAATAAACTTTCGGACTAAATTAATTAATCTGACCAATCTGTGAATGGGTTGTTGCTGCATGAAGTTAAGATCATTTACAGTCAACAGTTTTCCAACAATCTCAATCAAACAAGTTTAGAATGCCATGACCATGCAATCTCTGAATGCATGCAGTTGTGGTCTAGAATTATAAAAGCCAACATCAGACACATGGACACCTATATGCCGTATCAGCACTGCTCCACAACAGTTTCAAGCTTGAGGGTAAGTCTGGTTTGATGCTGCTGCAGAATGAGATAGCTGCTGAGTTTGAAGTCAACAAGGAATTTTAGCTGGAATCTCCCCGGTAAATGCTTTGCAATGTGTTTTCTTGCATATTTGAAGCAGTGTAGCCAGAAATTGGTGTGCTATGCTGTGCTTATGTAACTCTTTACCTCCTTAGAAATAAACAAACACTTTTGACTAGACTCTGGAACACAGATCTTGTATGAATACATTTACAAAAAAACATAAGACAAGGTTTTGTTTAGGATTAGGTGATATCCTAAAGACAGTGCTGACAGCAATTTTAGATGCACACAGACCTGGACTCTGTATTATGATATCCTATTACTATTTGAGGGAGTACCCCATCACTCAACAAAACATTTAGTGAAAGCGACCAACAGTAGAGAAGAATTGGTTCAGTTGAAGAAGAAAGATAAATGTAAGTGATGCTGCACTTTGTAATTTAGACCCACTAGAGATGATTTTAAATTAGACCAGCACCGCTGCTATATACTGAGTTCCGCCCTGTCCCTCACCTTCTTGAAGACTGCTGGGTTTGGAAGTGGCGGCCCAAAAGAGGGGACGTCCTCCCTCGCCGTAACAGACACCTGTTTACAGAAATGAATAACAGCCACATTTTTGTTTCAAGAAACTGTAACTTAAAGTTGATGGATTAAAAAAATACAAAGGGCATGGTGTTTTCAGGCTAATTCGCCATATGCCATTTATATATGAATAAATACATTTCCTGCACAGGACACAACTGATTTGACCTCGAATGATGGTCAGTGCAATTTCATTAGATTTTTTCTATTTTACAGACTCTTAAAAGCACTTTCACAAACAGGTCTTCGTACCTTGTAGGTGGTATGCTCCGTACAGGGGTTCTCAACCTGCACCAGCACGTATGCATGCAGGAAGTTGGAGGCGATCATGTCTGGAACAAAAGGTGTTGGCTCCTCTTGGAAGACTGCTGCTACAATATCATTTCCTATGTGCCTTTTCCTTTGGAGCTACGGACAAAAGATCATAGCTGTGGTTAGACATTTTCCATCAAAGAGGCCAGAAAACTGTTTTATGACAAGTAATACACGACTTAAATTCATTCTTGGGTTTATTTCAGATGTTTTAACTTACATCAGCTGTAACTGTGGTCCCTACCTTATATATAGTTTTTAAAGGAGTAGCATAGTGACTCAGTTGTGTTAATATCGACTTTTTTGAGAGAAACATTGTGAAGCAACAGGACTCCTGTCTCGTACCTGTTGAACATCGCCCTCAGTGAAAGGAAGTTTAGTTGACACATGGAACATGATCTCTCTCTGTCTGAAGACCGTGTAGACAGACTCAGAGCCGGTCTGTCCATGGGAAACATCCAGCCCACCACGGAACCTGTAACAGTTTTTAAACAGACATTTTTCTGTTATGTTCACTGTTAGATTAGACTCCAGTTTGTTAGGCTCTGAACTAACGAGGGTAGGAATTGAAAGTAGTTTGTAGTAATTAAAAGCCTCCTTAAGTGGTCAATTTGCAAGCTCAATAGCATCTAAAAGGCAAGTAAGACAACATATATATATGTGGAGCTCTAATTACATGTACATGTAGCACTTTCCTCCTTTAAATCTGTTTCACTAAGCAGTTTATCCCAGCTGTACGCTGAGTCTGAAACAGCAGGGCAAATATCTCCAAGGTTACTGTAATTAAACCCTGCTATGTACTTGCTCCTCCATGCACTCGTGCATCTTTTTTTCATCCTTGTGCAGCCTTTTCTCTGTTTCCTTTTATGTCAGTGTATTCCCCCCTGCCCTCTTTTATTGTCCTTTACTCTGGTAATTGTCCTTCTTTCAATTCCACCGTTCTAGGACTCTTACCCTTTAAAATCCTGAAGTTCGATGTTGTCTCCTAAGATACTCAGAAACTCCTTGAAAGCTGGCGTCTCCTCATTGTTCCCGAACAGCTCTTCCTCAGAAGTCTAACAGGTAAACACCAACATGCGAGAGAGAAGGGGAGAGACGTGAGAAGATGAATCCATGTCTGTGCTAACGTGATGAATGTGTGCTAAGTAGGCGTTCACTGACGAGGCAGCTCACCTGCCCAAACTTCTGGTAGACGACTCCAAATTTGAACGTGTTGTTCACCTCGTGCTCATCATAGGCCACTATCAACTGGGATCCCTGAATGTAAACAAAAAGCAAAGATATCTTACTCTCTCCGTGCTGTTACAGCTCAGCTCATATGTTCTGCTCGCTGTCACCATAAGGAAAACATATTTGTCTCTCTCTAGTTAGGTCTCGTGGGCAGGCCTTTTAAAGCCACGTTACATAAGGTTGACATGCAACAAACAGTATGGGCCCCCAGTGAGGTCAATGGCCCTGTTGTTGTCTCTTGCATTCTGAGACACAGATGGGGCTTTTATTTTTTTCCTTTCCTGAGGCACAGGCTGAAAGCATGCTTCATCCTGCTCTTCCCCGAGGTGCATAGGAGTAGGAGCAGTTCTGACAGATCCACTTTAGAAAGTTGGTCTATCCTTAGTCATTTCTTGCACGATTATCTCACTGAACGGAACAAATGCCGGGAATATGGGGAGCTCATAACAAATAAGATGTCAAGCAGCCGCTTGATAGTCTCTTGGTAAAGTGCCAGGGGAGATTGAAAGGTTAATCAAACAGAGGGACAGGTGGGCAAAGCTGGGAAAAAATTATTAGAGAAAGCTGGGAAAAAATTATTAGAACAAGTGGCGCCTCACTTTAATGTTTACAAAAAAGGCCGCAGGCTTGGCAAGAAAATAATTACGGCTCTGCACAATTCAGTAAAAACTATTTATGAAGGTTACAGATACCAGCAAATACAGCCTCAGCTCTTTTGACTTTGCCGTGCTACATTTTACTGAGTGGAGACAAGGAGAGAAAAATAACCCGATGCCAGCCGGTTATGGTGAGGTCACAATGTGGAAACTGAGGATAAACTCACCCGGGGGTAAAGAACTGGGTTGAACTTGAGCCCTGTGGCATCATCACACAGAAGCTGAAAGACAGGGAGAGAGAGAGGATCGTCCACAGTTTCCAAAAAACAGATTACAAATGTGAATGTCAGCTCTGTCAAAAGGTTCGCTTTCTGTTTCTATTGTTGGGTTGATGATGACTGCACTGTATTTTCTGAGGCGGAGGAAACTGGATCAATCTTGAGATTTAGAATAATGGAGTTTAATAACCGAGACTGCAGCTTATGCTGGGTTTATTGAGGGGCGGCATGGAAACTGTGACTGTTATCCATCTCTTCATTTTAGTTAAAATTAGAATCAGTAATCTTTATCAAGAGCACATTAATATATGTACAAGAATCAGGCAACATGTCTCATATTAGGAGCAATATATGCTTTTTCTAAGCTCTGAGTCCTGCTAAATTTACGCTCACCTTTGCGATTTGAGGTACGCTGGGAAGCTGGTTGATTCCAGCTAAAGAGATTCTCTCATGAACTGTTTTGGTCCTTGATCTGCAAGTAGAACAAAATAGAGGAGCAGTCCTTATGAGAGGCTTCCAAAAAACTATTTAATTTACCTAATGAACATAAACTTTTGATGGTCTTAGCGAGGTTTTGTTCTGCCTCCCGCTCAGATGAAACAACAAACAGTCATAGGGGACTTTTCCTCGCTCAGCTGAGTAAAAAGAACTACACATTGGGTGTCTTGTATAAAATGTCAGCACTACCAATAATATTTCCCGGTCTTATCGCTGTCAACTATCCAGGGGAGATTAGCAATCATCTCGCTACAGCCAAACAATGGCTGGGCAAAAACGAAGCATTATGTTATTGTTTTTCTCCGCTGTTAATGAAAATGTCACCAAATGTGCTGATGGTTAGAGGGGAAAAAAATTGGCAACAACAGAAAGCACAAATCTAATCAGATTTATGATGACAAAGACTACAAATAACTGTAAGAGGAGAAAGGTCAGGGATTACAGGCATTTTCTGGATATTCTACATCATGCAGACACAAGTAAGTCATTTTGACTGACTTATGACTGGATCAGCAATTTTCAGTATTTTATAAAAAATAATGACAAATATACAATGGTTGCTCCTACAATCTTCAAGTTCACACCTTTTGTTTTTTCCACTTTTTAATGGGATGTTTCTACACCACAAATTATCTGGAGCAAAACCTGAAAATACAATAAAAAAACAGCAAAACATGTCTATATACTATAGCTTTTCTGATGAATTTGACTTAAATATAAATAAAGATATTTGTCGTTGTTAAAATTTAACAGTTTTAATTAAATCAGCAGACAGCAACTGAAGGGACAGATTCATTCTAAAACCAGGTAACAGCAAGGTAAAAGTTTCTGTGATGCAGATATCTATGTAGAAATGTGTCAAAAACACAACTCTACATTGCCCTTAGGAGTGAATGTGAGTGTGTGGTTCTTCCTCTGTGTGTGAATTATTTGGAAATGAACCTTTTCCTGCCTCGCACCCAATGAGGGCTGGATAGGTTCCAGCCCCGCCTGCGACCCTACAAGGAATAAGTAGTGTCCATCCACTGTCTGGATGGATGGATGGACGGGTGTCAAATAAAGGAAAACTATCTTACAGCTCAGTTTTCTCACTGTACCTGAGCATGATGCGTAGGAACTCCTGCGCATCGGCCTCCTCATGTTTCAGAGACATGATGAGGTTGCCAATGCTGCTGCCTGTGCAGTAGTAGTTCATGTGCTCCTGTGTGAATAAAAGCAGAAAGACATATTTCAGATCAAAGTTAACAACATGCCTATCCCATCTAAAGATACAGTAAAAGTGACATTAATACGCACACACTCACTAACCTTGCCTAAGAAGTGTTTTCGGTAGGCCCGAGCTGTGCTGTTACACTCCAGGCGGTAGCTGTGCGCCCCACCGGGGCTCATCCCCTCACCTCCATCCTCCTCCTCACAGAAACTGGACTCGGAAGATGACGGTGTTCCTGCTGGTCCCTCTGCATCCTCAATCCAGTAGCCCCCAAACTGGGGCAGGATTACCTGAGGGTACGGGCCACCTTTCTCCAAGACCTAGTGCATGAGGGGTTTTAGAACAGAGGAGGTTCAGCTGAACCGCGCCTCATTAAGCAGTGAAAAAAGTGAACAAAAAAGTTTTTCCGTGAGGAAGAGAGCCTGGAGGTTGTGGATCTATTGTCAGTAACACCTCAACAGACACGTTATACATCAAATATGTGTGCGTGCGTTTGAGAAATGACTCACATCTTCTATCCGTGGGTAAGGGATATAGTCATCCTGTAAAACACAAGACATACTTTGTGAGAAAAAGGCTAATTTCACGTTTCGAATTCTCTTTCGTCACAACGATAAAGTTGCAAGCACAGCCACAAGCACAGGCACCAAGGGTAATGCGGTCTATTATGCTAAATGGACTTTCAGTCGATGATGCAACAGCCTGAAATAAACATTAGTCAGAAAGGCGTGCCACCACTTAGTGATGTCAGAGCTATTTTGATTCGCTAGCCAAGAGGTTAAGAGCTGCCATGTGCCCTTGGCAATTTGCGGATCCAGTGATTGACCCTCTAAATGCTGCTGAGATCAGTCAGGAGCGCCGGAGGGTGACACCTCAGACTGTCATTTTGTGTTCTGCAGCGGTCAGTTTCAGGGTACTGGCAGGTCGAAGAAGGATCAATCGACAGCTGGAGTTCGTTCAACTTATAATCGATGCGATCAAGAGGTTATTGATTTCACATTTCAAAACAGCCGTGGGAAAATTCGGAAATGCTCGCAGGAATCCCTCATAAGCAGAAAGGGGAGAAGAGGACCAGCACAGAGGCAAGCAGGAGGCATGATGAAGCAATCACAGGGAGCAGAATGCAGATGGGTAGAATAACATGGAATAACACAAATGAATGAGAACCACAGAGAACATATGGACAATTGTGCATCCAGTCACACCTTCCATCTTTTGGTCTCTTCAGCTTTAGGGACCTTATAAGTGTCCGTTGGCAGCATGAGGATGGAAAAGCACAAGGGTCAAAAGAAAATTCTCTGCTTTCATAAAGTGACTCCAAACATGGCATTCTTGTTGTTAGACCTTTATCTGTTGTCAGATGACCGGTGAGTGAGTCATATATGCCCATACACCGTCCCGCATACACAAAGACAGACATGCTCACAGGTAATGCAAACCGTTAGTCACCTACTCTGAATCAGACCGCACACAGAGAGAAAGTTCCCTTCTTGGTATGTTATAATCATCTGCTTGGACGCAACAGCACTCACACAAAGATTGGCTCTTTTCCCATCAGCGGTGCTGTGCATTTCGGAAGCAGACACAAAAATGTGACTATCAAGGAATAAATTGTCCAATTATGCAAGCGGCCCAGCAGAACAAGTCTAAATTTCTCCGTGACTCAGCATAACACGGACGACACAAACGCATACGTGGGCATTCAGATCCCTCAATAAATGCACCACAATCCATTACTTGATATTAAAAAGTAATAGTAGAAGTAAGAGCTCTTAGGTGTCAGGATGTAATGACAAGACTTTCACAGAAATATCAATTGGCCCTGACCAGATCTCGGAAAGGGTCTCGCATTTGACTCTAGGAAATCTTGGTATGCAGAGGACTCCACGGTTGATCTTTGGCCCAGTGGCAAACCTAAAATCCTCACCAGTCCATCACCCTGTTTTACAGCTGCCATGAGCCGGTTTTGCTGTTTGTTTTTCACCAAATGGCCTCAAACACCTTTCTGAAGGACATGGCGAGGACAAGCATTGCAAACCCAGGCCATGCTGCTGTATTCTCAAAGTTTTCTCCTGATTACCCATCCAAACATTTATACTTGTTCCCCCTCCGACTTATTTTACCGTCATGAATTTTAATATCCAATATGCTTACTGAGGCTTGTAGAGTGTGAGATTGAGCTCCGGGTCTTACTCGGAGAAACTGCAGTAAGCTTGCAATTGGGACGAGTGGCACCTTGAATTGTTTTCTACTTGTGAAAGCCCTTTCTCACTTTGGGGCAATGTGCTCCCCAATTATTTGGAAATTAAACCTCCCCAGAATAATGGGAAGTGACAATTGTTTGCACACCTGAATGCTTCAGACCTGCAAAAGTTCTCCTTTTATTAGAGTGGCTCACATGAACCGAGGGTCAATTAATCAGGTGTATATAATTAGCTTTTCAAACGCTGCTTCTTCTTTTTGCATATTTTCCCTGAAATAGTTACACAGCGTTTATCTGATCGCTATTGATAACAAGGATGCATTTTATTTTCTTTACGTGACCAATTGACCAGGTATCTAACACACACTTTTTGGGTCTAGTATGCCGTAGTTAGTGCTGCAAATGCATATTGACAAAGCAGCTGTTACAGTTTTCAAGTGAGATGCACAGAAACACCCTGAAGAGGCAGCATTTTTCAGTCTCTCTGTTTACGAACATTTTTGAATGATTAAATCTAATTTAATTGTGCCAAAACTGTTCAATCGAGCGGAAAAAAAGATGAGGGGTTGAAAAAGAAAGATGAACCATACCAGTGTTTGTTTGTTTTGTTATGCAAATCATACTAGAAAACACTGGATATATTCATTAAGGTGTTTACTTTATGCAGTCATGTGGAGAGGACTTAATAAGTGGCTATGTATTGAATAATGATGAGTTTTTATCTTCATGCTAATTTAAAATCTGTAAAAATTGTTTTCTTCTTTGCAGTTAAATTATGTATTTAACATTTGGTTATGCGTAGAAATGAACTGATATTGTTCTGGAGGCTGATCTACAGTTTGAAGTCCTCTAGTCATGCCTCAGGCTCTAAGCAGACTAAAAACAACATCAGAAGAAATGAAAATCCAGAAAAGGAAAATGGCCACAGCTCATGAGACCCCCCTTTGCGCGACACAAAGCAAAAAAAAACAAAACATTAAAATATATATCTATATATCATGCCACAATTTTTAAACCTGCACTGTGAAATTGACATGCATTGGACATGTGGATGAACATTTCCTGTCTCACAGCTTTACTTTTCATCTTTGTGCTCGTATAAAAACTGACATTACTACTACAATGCAGCCCATCAAAAATAATGCCGTAAATGTTATTTGGCCAGCTTGGCAATTAATCAAGTGAGAGTAATAGGTCCACAGAATGGCTTTTTTGAAGCACACTATTATTAATTCACATCACATGCAGCCAATTACAAACAGAACATATCAGTAGACCTATGTTTGGAGGTTATGTTTGGGGGATATGCACATGGCTTCACTCTTTTAAATTAGTTCAATTAGATGCATTCATGTTCTTCTGCATAAGATAGTCTCTCCTCACATTTTCCTCTCACTCACTGAATTGAAATCCTCACTATAAGCTACAAAATGATCGTTTTTTTAGACTGCATCTTGTAAGTCTCTCACAGTTCTTTGAGTCTCTTTCATTTCTCCACCTCTCCTCCTCTTCCTTTTCATTCCCCCCCATCTGTCCTCTGACTCAAAGCCTGTGCCCTCAGGGGCCCGTTGAGGGCACAGAGTGGTTGCACACAGAAAGTGACAGACACTGCTCAGAAGGAAATGAAAAATCAATGTATTCCTCTTAGAAAAGGAGAGAAAATAGCTTGTGTGGATCTCTCCAGAGCTTTTCTTCTCCTCTTGTAGGATCCACATTATCCAATGTGAGAAACCTCAGGCATATGCTAAAGTCTCACCTTATCTGATTACACGCAACAAAAGGGAGAGACTGTACATCTTGCAATGTGTCAATACAGAAAATAATTAGTTGTTTTTTGACGAGACAGGATAAATGAAGGTCAGGAAACAAGAAAGAAAACAGGAGAAAAAGATGCATTCAGAGGAAAAAAAATAATTATTTCTTACCTGCATCCTTTCCAGCATATCGAAGAACTCTGCGGACTGAAGGAGACACAAAAGTAGATTAAAAAAAAGGATAGACGGCTAAACAGTGGCTGTCAGAATACTAGAATTCACTGACACCAAACACAAATTTGATAAGTACAAAAGCTTGGTCATCGTCCTTAAGTGGGGCCTAATTTACACCGTGAGCAGGTGCCTAAACACTCAATGCCAAATTTCTGAATCTAAAGGTTTTACACTGATAACGCCAGCGCCTGCCGAGCAGCAGCACACCGTGTGCAACTCTCCGGCTTTACAGGGCCAAGAGGGCCGGATAGGGCGACAGTCTCTCACGCCCACATGTACACACTCTGATAAGGAGCCACTTCCTCAGATGGCAACACACCCCACAGCACACTCTCACACAAACAAAAGCATGCACGAGTGCGTTTCGCACGCCTTTTTTTCCTCCGGGGGCTCCCACCTTGCCACATAAACAAGTCGTGAGGGTGAGAATGGTCCACGTGTTGTCCTCTGCTCAAATTCTGCTGCACTTATTATGTGTGTGCAGGTTTGAGGTTTTTTGCACGTTCGCACAATCGCTCCCACATAACAGATGTTGATCCCTGGTGCCAAATGAAACTTCCTGGTTTTAAATAAATAAAAAAAAACTTTAAAAAGGCTGGGTAGGAAGACATTTACACAAGCCTTCCTTGAAAAAAATGCACAACAGCTGCGGCACGGTCCTTGTTATTCTGCATATTATTGCAGTTTTTTTTAATTGTGAATATTAAAATGAGCAATTTGCTGTGGACCAAACCTATTACAAAAGTTTGTTTGCCTTCTAACACTCAAGTCGAAAGAGCTGCTTTTCTAAAAACTAAACCCAATACGCGGCTTACATCTAAAATTGTGACGGGTAGTGTTAACACCCGCACTTACAAACACATCTCTTACCAAAGAGTTAATATTAACCCCGTAAAGGTGCTGCAGGCTGATAAAGAGCGGCAGCTTGGCCTGCACAGGCAGCAGCAGAATGCGAGGCCAACAATAAACTCTGCTGTCTCGTTCTTAGAACAAACTCGTGTGAGTTGGTCTTTGCACACAGTTTAAATATAACTCAAGATCATGCAGCGTGCAATAGAAAGTGTTCGAGAGACATTTGATGAAGTGCACTTTTTCATTAAATCCGCTCTTTCAGACGGTGGGCTGGGGCCACACTCCAAACTCTGTCAATAAGATTTACCCACTTGTTTTTATGTGGCGGAAAATAGAAAAAAAAAATCAATCTCGCTATGAATAACACACAAGCACTATTTTTCTTTTAATCTAGAGGGGAGTGTGAGGAGCCTGTGGATGTGTCGAGCTTTGTGTGATGTCCCACCTGTCCGCTCAGCGGTCAGGTACCTTCCTCATGACTAATTCAGTGGTCATCACCCTCAGCAGGGATGCAGTTATTTGCAGCTCCAAGGCCACAAAATGGTTTTTAGAAACCTGTTACTCTACCACACATGCTGCTTGCGCTTTAATATATTTATTTTCTTAAAAGACCTTGTTTAATTTTTCATCTTCAAATGAGGCTTTGATCGCCGCGTCACAACCTGTGACTGATGATTTCAAAGTTTGGAGGCTGAAAAAGGCTTGGCAGCACATTTAATTGTAATTATGAAATCTTTTTAAAATTCTTTTATCCGTGGTAGTCATTACCGAGCTCATTTGTCCACCTGGAAAAGATCTATGTCACCTTCAAGCGCCTATCATCTTTTATACCTGAGCAGCTGAACACTCTCACAACATCTTTATACCATTGCTTTAATCCTCTTAAGAAGCTTTCTAATCACCGTGTGAGGGAAAGAAAAAACCTTGTAAAGTTGGATCTTCTTTTCCCAATAATCTCCTTTGATGGTGTGGAAGGAAGATATCTGTTCATGTCTTTTGCAGTCCTAATGATACAGTTGTATGAGTATGAGCCTGCAACATTTAGTAGATTAGTTGGCATAGCGACAGTAAAAGCATCCTTTTGATTTTTTTGTTTGTTTTACAGCCAACTTCCCAGCCCACAATATTGCTTCTTACCAATATGTTGTAGTTCATGACAGCTGAGTCTTTATACCACCAAGAATGACTAGACAAAAACAAGGTCAGGAGAGCTCTCTCTGTCTTTATGTTCTGTTTTCAATCTATCAAACAGCACCTGAACGCCTCTCATCTTTTCCTTGCTGGTCTTTTCTCTGTTATCTCATTACTTATCTTGTTCATTTGTCCTTTGTTCTCTATCCTCACGCAGTATTAAAGCTTTCGCGTTCAGTCTTTCCCTTATCTCTCCCCAGCCCTGAAACATCTGCATCTCTCATCTCCCCTGGCAACCTGAAGAGGCGACCACATGCCACAGATTAATTAAATACGCAGTGTTGTCTGCGTGACTGAATGACTGACGGGCTCATTGGCTGCATGAATTCACACAAATTCACGGATGGTCTTGGGCGGGATGGGCCATAAATTGAAAGAAATGACGAGAGGTCACGGGCTGGGGCAGCATTATCCATGTCTCCCCGTGTTATCTGTGGGATTAATAGGAAGTCAGAAAATGTAACTTAATAAAAGATATGAATTCGAAGATTGCAAATATGAGATTGGAGGCAGTTAAGATATAAAATGGTAATTCTTTACAATTCCCTCCCTTCTCTTGGTCCTCTTTTACAGGTTTTGGGAAATCTGAATTTCATCATCGGCTGGTACATGAGACTGTGTTTTTCAGGAGGACTAAAGCCGACTGCTCTGACCTCTGAGCTTGAATACACGTCACTCTTTCTCACACATCTGCCCACTGTAACGACCCGAATTTGCGTCCATGACTGGTAATTCATGTAGTGCCGTTTTGGCTTGCTCCCTGGGTTATGAAATATTGTTGTGAAATGTAGCACACGTGGGAGTTAAGCTCCTATAAATAGATCATAAAACGGTGGAAAGTTTAAGAGATGGAGGCACTTCGGAATCAATCACAAAACCGACTTGCCTCTGAAGTTATTCTACCTGCAGTCTGACCCAAGAGCTGCAGTTCTGCTATTAATGGATTGCATATTCTGAAATACTCCCAGCCCACAATACTATAATATTAGCTGTAAAACACCATGCCCTCCCCTTCCAGAAAGTTTTTTTAACATTACGTCATCTTTTTAAAACCACATTACAGAATTATCAACATGTGACGGTTACTATGATGTTGCACTCTCCATGTAGTTGCCACATCAACTTCAACAAGATAAGTGATCATCTGAAAGCAATGTTTCAAATCCAATTTGTCTAACTCCTAAATGGTTGATAACAAAGGTCCTCTCAAAAGTTGTAATAATTACATGCAGGTTAACCTCAGCTCTAGGTTGCCATCTGAATTCTCTTAATAAATTGTAACAATCACAAACTTACCATCAGAGCAGCTGCTAGAATGTCTGAATCATTTTAACATTTGTGTATTTCCTGCTTTCCATTCTCATCCTTATTTAACCTCTGTTTTACAAAGAGGCAGCTTAAACAGGAAAGTCAAGTCTGACACCTAACTAAATCCTGTGTTTAAGCAGAGCAGGTTATTCCTGTGTTTGTTTCTGGCTGGCAAAGACAAACCGAATGAGTTACACAGGCTGAGACTGATTTAGTTTTTGCTGTCTCACCTGCAGTGTCTTCTATGACTGTTGGATTAAAAACCAAACACAGACTACATCGTTATAAACTGTGAAATTGCAGAGCGATAAGCACGATTAAAGTGTTTTATAAGAGCAGGTGCCAGAAAACCCTGATAATTTGAAATCTTCTTCTAGCATTTAGTGGTATGCAATTGCAGTGTAGGAATGCTGTATTTGAAAACACTGATTTTAGAAAAGATCCATCCATTTTTGTTCACCTGTGTTTCTCAGCAAGGGTGATATATTACATAAGAGGTGGTTAACACCTCCGATGAGCCTGCAGTCGCTCAGGGAGCTAACACACATCGACAGAATACCGTGTGCACTCACACACGATGTGGAATCACCAATTAACCTAACATGAACGTTTTTGAACTGTGACTCTGCGAGATAATGCAAACTCGGCAGAGATGAAACCCCAGCTGAGGTTTGAGACGGGGATCGGCTCGCTCTGAGGTGACAGTGCAAAACACTGCATCACGGTGCTGCCCCAGGATTTGATATAACCACTCAGAAAGCAATGAGCACCAAAAATAAAACAACATAAAAAAAGAAAAAAGAAGGTCTTTGTACATGCATGCATTTGAGTCATGTTGGAATAATTTGATGATCATTTCTGAAGCATTTAGACTTTGACTTTACAAATGGCTGAGATGTCAATAAAATTAGATCATGTGTGTCAATGGGTGGGTTCTCAGTGAAGTTGGATACAATTTTCCATGTTTTTGTTACAGGGAGGCAGGAGTCCACCTGCCTTTGAAGTGGATTTACACCTCAGATAAGTCTCAAGTCTGCCATGGTGATGAATTAGGAAATGGTCGTTTTTTTATTACCTGTTGCATCCTTAGGGGAAACGTTGTTCATGTTTAATCTCAAACCTCTTCAAACAGAAACATTTAAAGTGAAAAGTTGTTTCAATATGTTCGGCAAATGGCGTTCAGATTTAATTCTTTGGTGTGTGGCCTTTTCACGACTGCTATTAACCACCTGTAACCTCTTTATAAGCGTTTTTCAACATGTATCAACAATATAACATCTTTGACAGATTTACACATGGCAAAATGTAAAGGAAATTGAAGCTTGCAATGTTTCTGTGGCTCCACAAATACAGTAGTAGATGCCATTTTTGAGGCTTATAAAAATGCTTTGTCATAAGGGAAAAGTAGACAGCTTGCAAGACAGCTGCAGTTCTGCCCTTTTTGACTATTTTATTTTTCCCGAAGATGATATTTTATTATCAGGTAAATCTAAAATTTGAAATGTATAACACTTTTACATTTGACACCTTGAATACAAACTCATCTCAACTATATTTTAAGTTACAGAACTGGAACTACCAATAACAAGAACCTCTAAATATTTCTTGCAGCACTGTAAACATGGACATTTCCAGCACAGCTGCTCTGCATGTGACATGCAATGGATTTTCATGTGCTACATCCTTACTTACTTTACTTAATAGATATCTCTCAAATATACTTCCTGCTTTATTAAAAAAATCTGCTTCCTCTTTTTAATTTTTTTTTCAAATACTTTCCCACATTCATTTTACACCAGATCCTTGTTTGCAAAATTTCTCACTTACATTCAGTATATTTAGGTCTCATCCCGCTCCTGTCCATGCTACGCTCTGCTTTGTTTTTGAGATACACTATATTGCCAAAAGTATTTGCTCACCTGCCTTGACTCACATATGAGCTTAAGTGACATCCCGTTCCTAATCCATAGGGTTCAATATGACGTCGGTCCACCCTTTGCAGCTAGAACAGCTTCAACTCTTCTGGGAAGGCTGTCCACAAGGTTTAGGAGTGTGTTTATGGGAATTTTTGACCATTCTTCCAGAAGCGCATTTGTGAGGTCGCACACTGATGTTGGATGAGAAGGCCTGGCTCTCAGTCTCCGCTCTAATTCATCCCAAAGGTGTTCTATCGGGTTGAGGTCAGGACTCTGTGCAGGCCAGTCAAGTTCATCCACACCAGACTCTGTCATCCATGTCTTTATGGACCTTGCTTTGTGCACTGGTGCACAGTCATGTTGGAAGAGGAAGGGGCCAGCTCCAAACTGTTCCCACAAAGTTGGGAGCATGGAATTGTCCAAAATGTCTTGGTATGCTGAAGCATTCAGAGTTCCTTTCACTGGAACTAAGGGGCCAAGCCCAGCTCCTGAAAAACAACCCCACACCATAATCCCCCCTCCACCAAACTTTACACTTGGCACAATGCAGTCAGACAAGTACCGTTCTCCTGGCAACCGCCAAACCCAGACCCGTCCATCAGATTGCCAGATGGAGAAGCGCGATTCGTCACTCCAGAGAACGCTTCTCCACTGCTCTAGAGTCCAGTGGCGGCGTGCTTTACACCACCGCATCCGACGCTTTGCATTGCACTTGGTGATGTATGGCTTGGATGCAGCTGCTCGACCATGGAAACCCATTCCATGAAGCTCTCTGCGCACTGTTCTTGAGCTAATCTGAAGGCCACATGAAGTTTGGAGGTCTGTAGTGATTGACTCTGCAGAAAGTTGGCGACCTCTTCGCACTATGCGCGTCAGCATCCGCTGACCCCGCTCCGTCAGTTTACGTGGCCTACCACTTCGTGGCTGAGTTGCTGTCGTTCCCAAACACTTCCATTTTCTTATAATACAGCTGACAGTTGACTGTGGAATATTTAGGAGCGAGGAAATTTCACGACTGGATTTGTTGCACAGGTGGCATCCTATCACAGTTCCACGCTGGAATTCACTGAGCTCCTGAGAGCGACCCATTCTTTCACAAATGTTTGTAAAAACAGTCTGCATGCCTAGGTGCTTGAATTTATACACCTGTGGCCATGGAAGTGATTGGAACACCTGATTCCGATAATTTGGATGGGTGAGCAAATACTTTTGGCAATATAGTGTATTTAGTTTTGGGGATTTCTTGTTTCTGCATCTCTGGTTTTGTCTAAGGTAAATGTTTACTTTTCTCAAACGACGCCTTCCTCCTGAGCCTAGGTCTACAGCTGGGTTTACTCATATCTGCTACCCTGAGACTATACTGTTTGCCTAGTACTGCTATCTGATCTCTGACCTTACACACCTGCTCCAACCACTTAAACCTTTCTTAAAGAGGAAAGGGTGATGTTGGTGTTGAATGACTTGGGGATCTTAGCGGCTTAAACCAAGTAGGATCGAATGTGAACCTGATGACAGCACCACAAAAACATGTTTCGTCAGTATTTCTAAAAGGGAAGACAAGTGTTTTAACACAAAAGCCATGTATTTGAAGAATATAGTGATTACAAAAATCACAAGCTTGACGCTGATGAGGAATTTCTTGCCATTAGACCACTCTTGCTCACAGCAAAATTGCAGGTTTCCTTTGTTAATTACCAGAAATCAGCCACACATCAGGGCTGAAATTGATGACCTTTGGCTTGAAAGCAAATTTCTCTCAGATGGCTAATGTTCTTTTCGTACATTACAGCATTTTCTCTATCTGATCACGTTTTCATTCGTCTCTGTCCTCCTCTCTATGCTGTCTTTGTGTGTTTTGCAGCATATTCAGGAATAATAGTTTGCCTGAAGGTCACCCCCCCCAAAAGAGGTGGCTTCTTCTTACAGAGGCTGTCATCTATTTCCTGTGTATCACCCTGCTAATCTTCCCATTCTGTAAAATCTGTGACCCGTCGTTTATCAGGCTGGAGGGAAAAAAAACAATCCCCAAGCTGTGCCATAAGAGAG
Organism: Menidia beryllina; assembly: GCA_013363375.1. Classification (NCBI taxonomy): domain Eukaryota; kingdom Metazoa; phylum Chordata; class Actinopteri; order Atheriniformes; family Atherinopsidae; genus Menidia; species Menidia beryllina. The sequence goes on from JABUIW010000037.1 coordinate 2,277,717, forward strand.
GTGCATAATGAGAAATGAATAACAGGATCACATCTAACATTTGTATGAAGTGCACAAGGCTTTTTAATATGTAGACGAATAAAAAAAAGAGTCAGTATATCTCCTTTTTAGACTCAATGGCTTACATTAATTTGGTTGCCTCAAACTGTGCCCTGCTGTGGTACATCAAGATTCAGTCTGCTCAACAGAAATATCTGACTGCAATTTCTTTATTATGCCCCAGATACTTATCACTCAAACGCAAATAAAAGTGGATCATGAGAAGAAACCAAGACAATGGAGATGGAGAACCAGACAGCCTATTTGGGGCCTTTTCATACTTGCAATTTCATGTGCCACTCAAAGCAAGTCAAGAATGAAGAAACACAAACCAATGTAAGTGTGCTTGTTTCAAATGAGATATGTGAAGAATATCAAAGTATAAAAAAAGACTGTAGACCTAGATAAAATAAAATAAAATTCCCTTGTTTAATTTCCCTTAGAAGTGGAAAATAAAGTTTAAATATTTAAAGAATGGGTACTTATTTCCCTTTCCTCCAAAGGTAATCCCTGTTTTAATGTCAAGCACACAAGTAAGGAAGGGATTAAAGCACCTCAACCCTGGAGGAACAGGATTAAGTTTACACAATCACTTACGAAATAACGAGGGAAAAAAAGCTAATTTACTCTGGTATATTTCACAGTACACTTTTATTACTTGGCCATTTTTGTAAAGAATAGTAGCAAACAATTAAACAACATATGTGTCATACCTTCATGCTGGGCGGTGCAGTGCGGGGTGGTGAGGGGGGGCATTCTCCCAGAGGAACGTTAGAGATGTTCAACAGCTCTTGTTTCCTAGAAGAAAAGAATAAACTATTAGATATAAACATCGTAATTATTTAATCTGGATCCTTTTTCTATCCGAATATTTTCCATTCTGAATCCTGTCAAGGAGCTTATCCCTGTAACCTTTTTATTCAGGACACTGCTGTGTAATTGAATTCTAGAGCCATTAAGTCACAAAACACTCCAAGTTTGTTTGAACATTAATGTACTTGTAATTGAAGGTTTTGAATCAAGCCAGTGTGAAATATGCAGTTTAATGGATATTTGGTGTTTTTCTGTGTTCACAGGAGTTTCAGCCACTGACAAGGAGTATTTAAGGGGTCATTAGGGGTTTGAAGACTCTTTCTTTTTATGCTTTTCTCTGTATCATAGGCCTCTCAGAAGCATAAGTGCACATTAATGATCCAAGATGATGAATTGTGAGCTTTCGCATCAAGACAGCAGGAGGATTGGTTACTCTGATAAAATCCTATTCGAAGGAACAAGCTCAGCTGTGATGCTTTGCAAAGAACATCTTTCATTACAAAGATAAAATCAAGGGGGTTTAAACAGTCAAAACAAAGAGGATAATCCGTTTTAGACTTGCTTTTAAGTGGAAAAGTCTGTGTAAAACCAAACTTTCTCACCTCATCTACTGAAGCATCTATGGCATAAATTGCATGTCTTTCTGAATGTGACCTGGTATAAAAAAAAAAGCCAGAAGGACTACAAACCAAAATGTTCTATTCTTGGTTCAGTTTATTCAAGCAGGCACAAGTAGATAGTTATCTTCTTGCAGACCTGTAGACATTCTGTAAATTGTGGAAAATCACAAAAACATCTCCATTTGCTGTTACGGGTTTAGTCAAAAGCCAGTTCATCCCCATTCTAATGCGACTGCAGACTAAATAGCCCATGTGTGGAAGTTGTTGTTTTTTTCCCCAACAGGATGAGCATTCAAACAATGCAACACTCTCTTTTATGTGTAAGATTGCAGTCAAGGCTGGATCATTTTTGAAGGAACATCATAAAGAAAGAAGGGGCTGGATGTGTTTACAAGCCTGAAAAACAGATATTTTTGATGGATATTGTTCATTGTTTCTTCTCTTTGTTCTCTCCAGGCTGTTACACCAGTGGTTGTTCCACCACTCACCTGTGAAAAGGAAAAGGTTGTTCAGACATCTGTCCCCAGGGCAGAGCTGCTGTGTGCCTCGACTGCTGTCAGGATTGCGTAAAAGAATGACACCCTTCTTTGCTGTTTTGTGCACTCAGATAGATCTACACGAAGAGATGTGTGCACAGTTTTTTTTTGTACGAATGCAAGAGAAGAGGTTGAAAAGGACGAAGCTCTTCTCGATTGCGGTTCAGACTTTATCCGTTAAAGTACCACTAAACCCCCATTCAGACATGATCTAATAAAACTCAGTGGGAGTAATAAAAGACTTCTTTCCTTGTTGGACTTTATGGGAACATTTGATTAACCGACCAAAATGGCATTGTACTTTTCTGCCCTGTAGTTTTCCCACCTTATGGAGGCAGCTTTGCCTTTTTCGAGGCGACTGAGCAGAAAGAATGTGAGAAAACTCGCAAATATGCCTTGGCTTTCCAGACCAATTCTAATTGTTACACCAAGATAAGATATACATCAACTGCCCAGCTTCTCACATACAGCCCAAACCCCCCACTTGGCTAAACCACTATATACTATTGCTTTCACAATGGTAAGATGCCCTTTCCTTATGAGCATTGTTTCGCAACAGTTATCCAGCCCTCCAGAAGGAGTGTAAGGGGTCATCCTGATGACCAGATAACCATAAAAAAAGGATGCTAAATGGAAAAAAAGGTACATATCTGACCCGCTACAATGCCACCCCTGCTATATCTTAATTAATGAATTAACCTTATGTGTTCAGTTCCTAAAAAGAAAATCTCTCAGTCCTGTCCGGGAAGGAAAAAGAGCTCCATTAAATATACTCTGATAGAAAGAAGGAAGGAAAAATGTATTATGAGGAACTTGACACGCAGTCAAAGGGGAAAAAGTGTGTACAGAGGAGTGTGTAGTATGGTTCTCTATGGCAGGTGGTTAAAAACAGAGCTATTATAAAACTAAGGGTTATTTCCAAACCTTATGTGTAGTTTCAAATCCAAGAGGTTCTGTGGTTTAAAGGTACAGTGGTCAGATTTTTGAAGTATGATGCAAAGGAATTGCCAAGTTTCTGCATTTCTCACAACAGATGCAATACATTGTTGCGACCCACTCTCGATTTTCCCGTGGATCTTTTTCAACCTATTTAAGCTAGAAAATATCTGAGGATAAGATTTACTACACTAGAATTTCTCCACTCACAGATCAGTATTCAACTCGATAAGTAACTCTTTCCTTGGATGGAAGTCATGGATGTCTTTGTGCCATGGAAAGGAATATTACAGATAATGTTTTTTCACCTTGTCAGAAAAAGACTTTGAAAATGTGTCTGACACAAAAAAATTCTCTTGTTGATCTGGTACAGTAATTCCTCTGGGGAAAAACCAGTGAGAAAACGGTATGTTTCGTTTCATCACCCTAGATTGTAAGAGAAAATCAGAGAGCCGTGTTGCTTTCAGTCTTTTAACCTTTAGCTTACATAAACAACATGTGGCAGGAAAGGTGCAGTGAGCCAAACTGAAAGGGCTGCCACAGAATTACGCTCCTTTAACACAAAGTGAATACTGGCTGTAAGGGCCGTTTCTCTTCCAAGAACAGCAATGCCATTTCTGAAAATTAATGTAATGACGTGCTTGAAAAGGATTTAGGAAAAAACCAAAGGAAAAATTTGAGGTTAATTGCTGCAGAATTACAGAGAAAAATATAAATATGTCAAACCTGGTACAAGATGCACCTCTCTTGTGTAGAAAGCATGTATATAATCCTGTTTGCATTTGGCTGGGGCTAATTATAGTAAACTCAACAGTAATTATTTGTGCACCGTTGTCATGTTTATCTAATGATGGCATGACTCTGAGCAGGAGCTTCTCCGACACGCAGGCAGAGGGAGAAACAATCACGCATTTATGTGAATGCATTGATTTCTCTTTTAACTTAAGATTTGGATCTGAGGAATAAGCTGGGATACATAAAGGGAAAGAGAGTTTGTAAAAAAAAAGAGAGAGAAAGGGAATAAGACCTCGGCAGATCCCTATGTGACTGAACGGGTACAGGAAAAGCAAGTAAGACACTTAAAAGAAACCGAGATGATGGAGAGGTTATTAGAATATGAAGAACAAAGCGCACAGACAAAATGAAAAGGCAGACGGTGAACTGCTGGTCTGTGTTATCAGGAGCATATGGGGCCGCCCGACTCTCAGCTGGTTTTAATATTTGTTATGAAACTTGATAAAGACTCCCAATCCTCAAGTTGATTGGCCAATTACACAACTGATGGTTTCACTAATGGAGTTAATACAACAGTAATTGGAGAAAGACAGAAGGAGGAAGGAGTGGGCCGTGCAACCGTGGAGAAAGCAGAGGGTCGGGGGACGTATTGTAAGCCAGCCTGCTGCGGAGGGCGACCCGTCAATAAAGATAAAGGACCCACTGTAACGTCAGATATAAGGCTTGACAGTTACCCATCTGATAAGCCCTCATAGAGGCTGATGTTACAGGAGGAATGCGGGAAATGTGATGTCTGGTGCTTAATATAGCCACAGTTAATTAGGTTTGGAGGGTGTGAGCACATCTTACAGAGGGTATAACAAGTATTTAATGAATGGTACCTCAGATCAAGAGTTAACCATTTAAATGAGCAAACAGCAGCAGAGGGATGTCACTCAATTTTTTACTGCCCTAGATGGAATTTAAAGTTTGACTTGCCCTCCGTCTGACACGTTGGCCCATGCTACCAATGCCCGTTACAATGTCCGCGCCACAAAAAGAGTAAAGTGGGCCACGTGGGCCAGTCAGCTGTCTAAAAGGAGAGTGCAGATATCCTACATATGCCATGCAATATGGAGAGGTCGGCAATTATTAGCAGGCAACTGCAGGCTTGGTCAGCAGCTGCTTCCTGTGGGAACATAATACCTAGCCTCCTCTCCTACTGTCATTTGAAATGATAGGAAGTTGACGGTATTCAGGAGAGAAGATGACAACCAGGCAACCTGCATCACTCATTACCAATAGAAGGAAGAGATGAACAAATAAGAAGGTGGTGATGAAGACCAGCCCGTCCCTGGTGAGGATAGACGCTGCTGCATTTATACATTTGTTGAAGAAAATGTGAGGTCTTTAAGTCTGCAGAGGTGGACGCAAATAACCTTTTCACTGAGCCGTTCTGCCGAAAGGGCGCAGGGGAGTAAATGGAATTTGAATTTGTGTGAGTTGTGTGTCTGCGTGCGCATGTACGGTCCAAGGGGAAGACACACAACCCATTTTGCCACAACAAAACTCACCTGAATTAACGCTCATTATCGCTCTCACAACTTTTTCATGTACGAGACTGAAACCCACGTCAACAAATGCACAACCAAGGAAAACACACGAGTTAATTGCCTTTGAATGCAGGGGAAATTAATAAATGGATTACATTTGACATTTTCTATGTTAACGTTGATTATCATTTTATTCATTCCCATTATGTCAACAAGTTTAAGTCCGTAAAATGTGACAGGTGGAATAACAAAATAGACCTGGAAGTGAAACAAATCAAAGACAAGACAGGAAATCATTTCCATCTGAGGACACGCAAGGCCCTTCCCTGCCCTTTGGTGTCTGCCACCCACAGCTCTGAATATAGAAAGCCACATGTTTATTCAGATTTAGTTACTCATAATGCAGGATCCCCCTGTTTTCATTTAATCTTCTCTCTTACCCATTTTGTAATTAATTTGAGCGCTGCACTGAGCCGACATTGGTGAAAGTCTCACCCACTCTGAGGCCCACCCATGGAAACTCTGACTGTGTTATTTAATTCCTCTTAAGTCAAACCGAACTGGTGACAGTATACTGTGTTTGTTGTCCTTCATGACATGCTGAGGGCCGGCTTCACATTTAATCGCGCTGTGTCCACACAAAACGACTGATCTGAATAACAGTATAATAATGAGGGAGCTTGATGAACGCTGTCCACCACACACTGTTTCTCTGACATTGTGTTTTCCGTCTGAAGACGGACAGAAAACACAACAGGGTGGTAAAAGGTGGAAGTAAAAGGTGGAATGCTGCAGCCTTTGTCTTGCCTTTAAAATGTCAGTGTCGCTCTTTTTTTCTGTCTCACAGCACAAAAGACACGGCTGACGGACATTTATGTCTTTTCGCCACCCCAAAGAAGCAAGACGCTGATAAAGGTGAACGGCTTCATCGCATTTGTGTTGTTTATTTTTTTTGCCTTTTGTGCACATGGTTAATTCCACACTATCAATGCTCTGTTAGACATCTATAATTAGTGGATGCATTAACATACAGCCTCCTCATGTGGTAAACACTTGAATGTCAGCTCAATTTAAATGACAAAATGTAGCATCCTACTCACTGAAATAAATGTCAGTCCATATGAGACCAAAAGATGAAAAGGTGCCCATGCTCTTTCCAGTTGCTCTCTGTTGATCGGCAGATTTACTTAGCAAAAAACAAGGGTCCTGATGTGGTTCAAAGATGTGTCCAAAGGACCTACATAATGTTTGTGAATATCATAAAAACAGAAATCTGCTCACTACAATAATTTCTTATACAAAGTGTTCAGATCCAACTTAATGGGACACCTCTTTACTTTAGTTTCGAATTAGTCAAATTTGTTGTGCTAATTAATAGCACTTTTTTGTGTTGTGTGTGATGAATTCATACCATGCAATAGTAATTACAGCTTTGTACAGACTTTAAAGGAGAGATGTTCTCACTTTTTCTATTTTCAAGGCACATGGAATTATCCCAATGCCTTATTGAAGTGTTTGTGATAGTTTTTGGTCAATAAACTAGGGGAATAGCTCCTTCTCAAATCATAATTTTAGGCCTGTTTTCAGACAGGCTTGTTTTTCAGGCACTGTGCGACACAAATGAGTCCATTCCAACTCTTTTTTAATTATTGAGTCTGTACTTTGTAAGATTGTTTATACATAATAACCTTTTGTGATAACTATTTAGTCATATATCATGTGTTATGTCAGCCTGGATTTTTAAAATGTTGCACCACTATTGAAATAACATCACTGATCAAACATTCAAAGTATAAGAGTAAAAATGCTGAACCCTGAATTGTAACAATTAGTTTGAGCTGCGTCTGAGACTTCCATATACGTTCTTATCATTTTTCTTTTCACTATTAATATGAATTAACTTGACATAAAATATACTGCTGAACAATGTTGATGCATTTTGCATTGGATTTGATTTTAAAGGTACATATTTCCGATGAGATGAACCTCATCTACTTAACTCGTTCTCAAAGCTTTTGATGAAAGCAAGCACGGGGTAAAGTCACAGATGCTTTCTGGTCATATCAGAGGAAATACCACAAATCCGCTCTAATCCCATTCATCTTCTGGCATCCCCTTGCCTGTCTATCATTGCTCAGTCTCGCTCAGTCTCAGATGAGTCAAAGAAATAGACAGACTTAAGCATCTGTTAGATGACAGCGAATACCTCTCGTCTTCTCTAGCTGCACATCATCAGACTACTTGATAGCCACCCTAAAGCAGAAAGGTTGTGAAGAAAAGGCGTGATATTAAGATGGACGGTGAGAAGAGTGAAATGAATGGGCGACAGACAGATTGCTGAAAGAGAGAAGGCCTCAGAGGGAGGTGTGGGGAGGGAGAACAAATGAATCTCTGCCAACTAAAAATAGCTCCCTCAATCCCTTGTGCAGAGCTGGGTAAATAGGCCTGTCTTGGGTGGGTCTCTGGGCACTTGTTAGAGACAAATAGTATCGCATCATTTAAACTCCACGTCTCATGTGCACACACATTTTTTTTCAAACATAGAAAGTGTAATGAAACATTGATTTCATATGTGAGAAGCTACCTGTTGGTAATCAGACAATGGAAAGAAATTCTCAAAACAAAGTCTAAAAACGATGGAGTAACAAGAGAGAAAAATCAGGGGAGAAAAAGAAATGGGAATACATGAGTCAGTGAATAAGAGCGGTCGTGTTAAACGGCAGGCGGAGGAGGGGGGTTAACAGCAAGTGGAGGAAGGAAAGGGCAAGAGGAGGAAAATTTGTATGAGATGGTCAAGAAAAGCCAAGCAAAGAAAGCCCTTCAGAACATGAACTACAGCTCAGTGGTCTGCCCATTTTTTGCCTTAGTTCAAATGTTTAAAACCTGCCAGAGGCTCAGGGGAATTAACATTTTCAAAGGCCTTTGTGAATGTTAGACTGTGCATAAAATACATATTTTACCCCAGAGCTAGCTCATTTCGTATAATTTAATAATGATAATGTTAAATATAAATGGTATTTTGTTGGTTAATAATTATAATCACGAACTGTGTTAGGGTGTTTTAAGCTGCTTTTGCAAACTAACATAACATTTGAATGAGAGGACAATTTGATCTCGTCATTTTCTGCAGTTGTCCACACAAGCTCTTCACAGCATTAGTTTTTTTTTAACTGGAGGTGCATTCTCCTGTGCTGGGAATGTAAGGGAGAGGGGGTGGGAAAACAGGTGTCTAGAGTGTGCAGCACATGATGCAGAAATTGCACTGTGGTAATTGCCGAGTTTCTTTTACAGCGTGCTGAAAGGAAACCTGTTGAAAGGAAACGTGCTGAGAGCAGAACAGGTTCTTTATAAAGGACGTTGGGAAGATAAGTCCCTCTGCAAGTCTGTGGGGTGTCCAATCTCCCTGTTTAAAGAAGAGCGCTACACAGGTTGGTTAACATAGACATCGACACTGACCGTGTGTTGAAAACATCGGAGCCTGATCAGTTTAAAGCTTCTTCAGCTTCACTCCAACAAGAGAGAGAGAGAGAACGGAGGTACTTCCTGCAAGCAGCCATTACAGTTTATGATGACAGATGGAAAAGCTAGCTTTGGAAAATAAAGAAAAAGAATTACTGCAACAACACAAATCCCCTTTGGGATTAACAAAATGTGTTTTTTGATAATAGAAGTTCAACAGTGTTTTATTAGTGTGGAATGTGTTGCTGGTACTTGGAAACATAGTCAGCGAGTTGCAAGTCAGAGAAAGTGCTCATAGCGCGCTCATAGCATACAGAAACATTTACGTGAATTCAGCCAGAGGCTTCCACAGCTTTGCTGCTATATAGAACAATTGTGGAGGGGATTCCAGGTGAAGCCGTAACCGTATAGAGCGACGGTTTACGAGTTTGCAAAATTATTTTACTTTGGGATAAGGAAAAACTAAGAAATTGCTTGATTTCTTATTATTTTTTTAGAGCATTCATAAATGTTGTAGTTCAAACAAGATTCATTTAAAAGACTTACAAGATCTTTTGACTTTTTGACACTTGAAAGTCGTAGACCTGCCAAGCTCCATGTTTCACACCAGTATTCAGGGCCCCTGGTGGCAGAGCTTGCTAAACATTTATCGTACATGGAATGATCTGCTTTCATTTGAGGAATGTAAGCTTTCTTAACTGTGTTAGCATTAGAGTAAATCAAATCCCAGTCAACTTGTGAAAGAGAGAAACAAGTAGGCTGCATTTGCTTCATGCTGTGCTATAGTTGCCTCAATCATTTCCTTCCACCAGACAGACTGTGCCGCAGACAGCAAGGGATCCCTGATGGCTCGTAGCTGTGACCAGCTGCTAGTGTGAGTGTCAGTTTTTTAGTCCCAAACCTTTAAGCAGCCAGATGGCAACTGCAAGACCTGGTGACACTGACCGCCTAAGCCAAAGTGAGTGTTAGAGTGCGTCAAGTGTTATTAATGTGTCTAGCTCATCGTGCCACAAATTCAGATGGCTGATCAATCAAATCATTTGGAACTATAACTTCTGTGCCTTGTTTTGAATAAATATAAATTCTAAAAAGTCAGACAACTCAGGTGACCACAGAAAAATAAAGAGGCTGGCTGGGATGACAGCTTAAATTGCAAATAAAGCTTGCTCTATCATAAATATTATTGTATCATTGTTATCCAAAGATGACTAGTTGTAGTGTACACCCAACATAAATAACAGCAATAATGATACCCTTTAAGATGTCTGTTCGGTCAGTCAGCAGTAAACGGAGATATACGTACTTTTCCCCTCAAAACCTGTCATATATTTTCTTTAAAAAATACCTTAGAATGGATGAAAGTCCAAATACTGCATTTTGCCAGCTCTCACCCTTGATAAGTGTATAAGAGGGATGACCCTCAGAAATCAATACTCGTCACCACATTCTGACACAAAGCCCTCTTCCTCCTCCAAGTTCAGATGCGTACATATGTTCATCCACATTATGGGGATTATTTTCTCCATCATCTCCAGTATTAAAAGTAGTGCCATTAGCCATCAAGTTATGTCAAGAATTATTAAAAAATGCTAGCCTGAAAGGAAAGAAGACGAACATTTCCCTAAAAGACTGAAGTCATCTAGAAAGGGACCAAAATCCGCTTATATAACCTCTAAAGTTGATTTAGTAACAAATTATCTTATTTATATTGGTAAAAAATGTTTTTTTTTGTCATTGTGCGGAGAAGCTGGTTGATGAATCTGACCTCACTTTCACACACACCAAAGAAAATGTTCTTTTGAAATATTTCAAATCCAGTCTGTTCGGTTCAGATCAAGGTTATTTTTATATGAACCTTTATTTTATTTCTTTTTCGCGCTGTTACATATAAGATGTTTTATGGGAGATTTGGAGATCAAAATGTTTGAATGTTTCATTGCATTTTCACATCTAAAAGAATAAACCCTTACATGTACAACCTTACATGCTCCGTCTGTAGAGATACACAGAGGGAGGAAAGTGCAGCAGAGGTACCAAATCTTCGTGACATGCAAGCTGAAAGATCTTGTTAGAAAGTTGCTTGAACACAGAAAACTTGATCATTTTTGATTAAGTGTATTTGACAGAGAATTTTGTATCCCTTCCCATTCTGTTTGATGACCCTCGTCAAGGTATTTTTTTAAACCTAAATTTGCCCATGTAGATTTAGACTCAACTTTATTTATCCCTTGGGATTACTCCTTCACCCCGCGGCCCCATTAGGGAATAAGCAGTAACGATAATGGAAGGATGAATTACTCCTTCAGGGAAAATATGGTTTCAGTAGCTTATGTAGAGTACAAACGGCAGAGTTAAAGCAAGATGCCACAAATACAACAGACAGTATAAAAAGAGTGTATATAGTACAAAAGAGCATTAGAAAAGTTGTATATATAAAATATCTGCACAGTAAAGAGCTAAGGAAAGACTACACAGTATTTGGCTTGGATTATTGCACTTGCACTGCAGAGATGTACTGACCTTATAAATAAGTAGAAAATTGCAAAGACTACACAGTAGTTGGGAAGTGTTATTGCGCAGTGAAAGAGAAAGAATGTACTGTTAGGCACAGATGTGGTAGTATTCAAAAGAAAAGCAGTTGTGATGGAGACCATAAGTGAAAAAAAGGAAAAAAAGGGAAACGAAAACCAGCATTAATGAACAGGCTCACCTGCTTTGTATTTTGACACACCCCTACACCCCTGTCTGCACCCCTTCATCTACCTTCGTCTACACCCTTTCACCTTACATGGAGGATGTCAATATAGTGCTGATAACATAGCTCTGCGTGATGCAGTTTGAAATTTTCCTATCTCCATCTATGATTTCTGTGGCTTGTACGTCACTGACTGCCACAGAAGAATAGCTTTCAGTATGCAGCTGTGGTGTAGAGCCAATGCAAACGGAAACTATAGGGTTTCTCCTCATTTGCCCAATGCAAAGAGCTCTTGACAAGTGGCAGTACCATGTATGGCAAGCTGGCACTAGATTAAATAAGTAAACTAGCTTCATTTTATCTGTACATTTGTCTCTCATTGTCTCCTGGATGACCACCTGTACAAAGACCCTCACAGAGTGATTTTCAGCATGAGCTTTTCTTATCAGCTGCTAGCCAAATCCTCCTAATGAACTGTACCGCTGACTACTACTGATTGTATGTAGCTACATTAATATGATCAAATCTAGCAGATATAAAACAGGTGCATGCTTCTGTCTTCAAATACTACCTGACTTATCTCGTGCCATATTTCAACTGCATGTCCTAAATCTTAGACTGGACAAAATAGAGCATGAACAGGAAGCCACATACTGGGATTACGGATAGGATTTAAAAGATTTGGATGACAAAAAATGATTCTGTTGCTCACACAGACAAAATAATTTCTCCACATCACCACAAATCAGGGACACGTTACCATTACCCCACTTGTGCCTCTGAAAACTGGGTTTGAAAGCACAACTAATGCACGCGTAGCGGCATCAAGGATACACTGTCATGGTCTGCAGCTGCAGGTAAAATGAGCAATCAAGGACATTAATTCATAGAGGGTAGTGTTACCGTTCAGATCAAAGCAACAGACCTCATGCTGCTCAACTTAATGGAGGGCAAATAAACTTAACGGCTCTATCCAGGCAAGCGGCAAATGTATCACCAAGCAGCTCCTACCAGTGTAGAGCAGCATCACCTGCTATTATGTTGTTAGAAAATCTCAACAGTAATAACAGCCTCTAATTTGCTTTTCTTTGAATTCATGTGAATAAAATGGGGATTTATGGACACAAGCCGTCTCTTCTCACTTCTTACAACTACAGGCCCATTCCCAGTGAGAAGTCTGAGATGACTCTCTTTGAGAAACGAAACCTTAAAACGTTTTGGGTGAGCACCTGAGATTTTGCACCGGTAAATGAAAAAGGCAAAGTCATAGCAGCACTCTGGGCAATTGGTGCCATCCAGGCAGGATTGTTAAGTTGCCGGTTGCCATGAGGCAATAAAAGAAATGCACCATTCCTGTTTTTGTGTATATTCGTGTCGGTGGGGTGCCCCCCACATCAACCCTGCTGGGTGGGTGGGGGGGCTGGGGGGGGCTGGAGGGGAGGACCCCGCTGACTTTTCTTTTCTAGCAATCACTGGATTCTGAGGTGAGGTGTTCCTGTCAGGTTCATCATGCCTGAGGTTTCGAAAACCGACCCCGCTCCCAGTTCAAAGGTGCATACATGGGGCTAATAAAAGCGGTGACAGCTTTTATAATAAAGACTGACTTTTTTTTACAAATCATGTCCTCAGGATTAGGTCATTTCAGGTGTATTCACATGTCACGCGATAAAGCTGTGGCAGGGCCAGTTGCCTGATTTGCCTAACTTGTAATACAGCTTCCCCTGCAGGAGTTCATCTTACAGCATCTAAAATGAATTACACAGACAAATGCACACACACACACACACACACACACACACACACACACACACACACACGTACACACACACACAGAGGTCACATAAACTTATCAGCATTTGCAAAGTGAGCTACAGTCTATTTTGAAATAGACTATTTTGGTCCAGGCTATTAAAACTAAGTAGCAAAGTGCATTCAGTGCTGAATGTTTAATGTTCAGGCATAAACGCACACACACTCAACGCGGACAACACCGCATAAGCCCTGCTGCCACAACTAAACACTCGGTGTGCAGTTGCTTCCAGGAGGTTCCAGTTTCACTGTACACACAAAGCTGCTAATGTTAGCTCAGACAAACAGTCTACCGGTGGGTAAGGGGCTGGTGGGAGGGGGGGGGCGGTGTTGTTGGCAGTCGTGATCTGCCAACCTCCTGCACTGTGTTTTTACCAGGTGGGATATTCTCAGGGGTCATATTGAATGCACAATCCATACGGTAGTGTGAGCAGAAAGGTGATCTGGCTGCAACACACCGGCCAGGGAAAATCCCTCTGCGTGAACAATCGGGAAGTATTGTATCCCGAGCTCTTGTTAAGGCGCAAACTAGTTCTTCCACCTTGTGGGACGAATATGACCAAAAGGCAACTCACTCCTACTGACTCTGAAAATTCTGTAGTTTGCTGCTGACCCACTGAACTCATCGACCTACAAGCATGCTGATAGTGCCCATGTGCTAAATGGATAAAGTTGCTACATTAGAACTACAGGATCTCAACAAGTGCCTTAGTTATGTGTGTGTGTGTGTGTGTGTGTGTGTGTGTGTGTGTGTGTGTGTGTGT
>JABUIW010000037.1:2291930-2303627 GCA_013363375.1 Menidia beryllina
CTTTCTTTCTTTCTTTCTTTCTTTCTTTCTTTCTTTCTTTCTTTCTTATTTTTACTGACCCAGATATACACATGAGGATGGTCAATGAGACCCACACTCCCCCAGCACACACTCAGACAAGCTCACTCCGAGGAAATGGACCTAAAATAAAGCCTCAGATGCAAAGCCACTGAACCGTAAAGAGCTCAAAGTGCCCCATGCCTCTGAAACAACAAAGACATTACAAGCCAGTAAAGTTTTTCTCGACAACCCGTGCTCAACAGAGCCATGCAGACCGTCTGCTTCGCCCCGGTCACATCCCCTCTATAGCGTGCCTCTCTCATCAGACAACACACCAGCACAAACTTCACCCACCCTTCACTCTCCTCTCTCTCCCTCTCCCTCTCCTTCTCCTTGGCTTTGCGAGACTTGTGCAGGAGTCCGATCAGGATCACGGCTGCCCGAATGCCGGCTTTTTTGTTGTGGTACCGTCCTCTGGCCTGAGGCATGCTGGACGCTTCGGCCGGTGCCAGCAGGGGTTCGGGCGACAGCCGGTCCAAGGTCAGGCCGGCTCCAGGGCTCCTGGGCTGCAGGACCTGCTTGGCTTTGCGGGGCTCCAGCGTGAGCGGTGGACGTCACAGTGTCTATGTGTCTGGACAGCAGACAGTCCTCTGCTGAGGCAGATGCCCTTCTGAATTTCTGGCTGCCTGACTGGCAGCTTGTGTGGCTGTGCTCAGACCTTCAGGTGCACGTCAGCGGCGGTCCAAAAAGTTGCAGCCTGGCGCAGCGTCAGATCTAATTAAATCACAGCTGCCGTACTTCCAGGATCAGTAATGAGTTAGTTGTAGTCCCAGACGTCAAGAGAGCCTCTGCAGGATTCCAGCTCAAGGTGAACTCTTATCTGTGTTTTCTACTCCCGCTGTAAACATGTGCATCTGTGATCCGTAACGCACCATGGCCCCGGTGAGAGGAGGAAGAGCTGCAGCCTCGCATATACCCTCACTGTAGCACTGCATCTCTGTGTCTGCCTACCTCTACCTTCTCACCTCTCCCTCCTTCTCCAAACATGCTGTGCTTCTTCTGCCTCTCTGTCTGCTGCCGCTCTGCTCCCTCCCTTCTGTCAACCAAGCCCTTCCCTCCCGCATCTGATAGGCCAAACCGAGCGAGGTACCTCCTCTCCCCACTCCTTCTCCACTGGATACCTCCCTCTGTCTCTCCCTGTCCTTCTTTCTACTTTGCTAATGTTTTCCCAGTAATCTTTCTGACGCCGTTCTATCGATGCTCGATTTGGGGATTTCACGTTTGGGGCGGAAGAATGCACAAACTAACACCCTACTACCCCCCCCCCCCCCCCCCCCCCCCCCCCCCCCACCTCACCGCACTATACCCTAAGTGAACACACACGCACGCAAGATCACACATCCCCCGATGTGAAATCTCAATCCATTCAGGCTTATCAGCCTATTGCTTGCTGTTCCGTTGCCAAGGACATTGGAAATTAATGTAATCCATACAGATGATAGAAGCATGTACTAAACAGTGTCAGAAATTAAAAAGATGTAAGCTAATTTTATACACTGAAATATTACACTTTTATCATTGGTGTTTTTTTCTAGGCGTGCCTATTAATACCCTGTTGTACCATGTTATATATGCCTAATGCTACTAAATCTCCATTTTATACTGGTATTACTCTCCGTCTCAATCCTGAAACAGTTTAATTTTCTGCTGTCTCATTTCAGGACACAGCAAAATCATCTTCCAAGAATATATTGATCTCAAGTGCTGTACCCCCCATCTGTGGCCACCTGTTGTTCTTCCTTTTTGAGCGGACTGTTTGTGGGTGAGTCGAGGGAATGCATTCTTCAGGGGCTGCATTCACTGCTTTATCTTTTTTTAAACTTTCCGCGCCTTGTCTTTGGACATTATTTTGTTTGCACTTATCATTGCTTACTAATGTCATCCTTAAAAGACTATTTGGGCACACTAGGAAATATTTAAGTTTATATCTATCATGTGGATGAAGTAGAAATTAAATAATCAAACTACAAACAGTAGTGGAAAGAATCTCCATTTCCATGTTGTAAATTAATCCATGAGTCATAAGTCATTTCATACTTAATATGGATGCAGACAGCCTTGGACAGCAGATTTGCATGTGTAGCTGATGATGTAAGCAACATAAATAGGGTCATAAATAGGGTGATAATCGTAAAGGTGGCCACAGGCTTGTTTTTTTCAGCCAAAACTTAACCTGAAAGAGAACTAGATCTTGTAATACTCTCCATCTCCAAAACCCTGGAGCAATTTTGCTTCTAGATCCTTTGTTTAAAAGGGGGCTTTTGAGGCAAATACCACATTTAACACAGAGAAGTAAGTTTGGTCTTCCAAATAAAGGGAAATTGGAGAGGAGCCACAGTTCTACACATTACTAATGGCTGTTTTCTAATAAAAAAAAAAATCAAATGTAAGCGGTCTTATGCAGTCATATAAGAAAGGTGAATATAAAACTGCTAATGTATTTTCATAGCTTGTCTTTCACAGTGGTGTTCAGCAATAAACGTTTATTATTATCACAAAGAGTTTAAACAAGGTTACCTACTAAATCTATTTTAAGTCAAGTTGTTGCAATGGTTGGCTCAAAATCAGCTTATTAGGCTGGAATCAATACATTAGCAATAGTGCTGAAAAACTAATAATTTTTGGGGAAGATGATTATGTTGAATGTATTGAAATATCACATTGTAATGTTTTCAGGCTCAAAGTAAAAAATGGAACAGATTGTGTTTGAAATTTAGATGATTGCCAAGTGTCACGGTTACATCACGCAGACTGAACACTAATGAATGGATGACCAGTGTGATAATGATCCTCTGATTTGTTGCCTTTTTAGCTCCTCGTTAAAATGATTTACCATCAGGCTTTTCTGCATTGATTTTTTCATTTCTCAAATGAGTTAATGGCAAATAGATTTTCTCTTCCCTGGACTATGAAACATGTCCAATAAAACATTTTTAAAAGGTAAAAATATACGTCTCTCATCAGAGGTCACGTTGCAGCATCGATAGAACTCTGCAGACAGACAAGGACAAAGACATAAAACTAGAAGCCATGAAAAGCTGACGCAGCAAAAAAACAGAACAAAAAACACAGTGATTCATTTTCCACGTCCAGTACAGCGAGTTTGGGTGAGAGTGCACGTTCTTAATAATAAACAAAGGTAAATGTTGTAAATGGGGAGAAATAAAAAAATTTAAAAAGGATCATTCAAGAGAGGGAACAAAGACATCTGAGTAGATGAGATGATGCTTCAGTAACTGTCTGAGAGCAGCCAGGGAATATATTGAGACTAGAAAACAGCAGCAATAAACACAGCAATTAAGGGGAGGGCCCACTTTGTGTCCTCATACACAGCTTTTTTTTGTGGATGATAGGCACCATGGAAACCCGGCAGCTGTCAGAGGATCTGCCTGAAGAAGCCCAAAGGTTCTATCCCCTCGACATCCACCCAAGAAAATCTTGTACAGGTCTTTTTGCTATTCATCCCTTTTAGAATTCGCTTTCAAAATCTGTCACGCGCCATTTCTCGACTGACCCGCGCGGGTCCTTCTGCAAGACCCACCTGAAGACTTTCCCACGAAAACGGTGGTGACAAACAAGCGAGCTCACAGCTTAGCTAGCGTATCAAACATCCCCTGAGGACAGACTGTTACAAACACGTGAAGCACATACATGTGTATGTTCTTGTAGATACACTCAGCCATGCCACCAGGGTCCTATTGTGCGTCATTGGGATATGGAGGGACGGCACACCTGCATTGAGCTAGTTTGAGACACACAAACACCTTTCGGCTCTTCTCTGTCTCTCTTTCACATACACACTCACACACGTTTGTCTAAATATCCACAGTCTAGACATTCCACTGATCCAACGCGTTCCCGAACATTGGCCTTATCATCACAAGTGAATGTTTAGTTCTAATCTGTATCCACTGCAGTGTGCTTACTGCAGGGACCAAGTGTCAACCTCCTGAAATCCCTTTGGACTTGTGGGACTGTAATTTTGTCCCCTCATTTGCAAGAGGTCCTCATAACGCAATAACACACACATTCTGATTCAACCCTGGGACCCTCTTGTTTTAATGGCCAATAAACCCAACAGACTGTGCGTTTTTTGTTTTTTTTTTCAGCTGAATTTAGAGGTTTCTTTGGTTTCATTCATTCATTTTCCCTTTTTTTTCTGGATTGGACTCCCAAACATGGCCAACAATTTGCTTTGCTTAAAAACAGCATCTATCTCTACAAGAGAGATGTCCCTTTTTCCAAATTTTACTTTCCCCAAATCTGATTTTAGTTTCCTCAAACGTAATTTAATTCTAAAAAATAAACCCACAGTAACAGAATGACAGTTTTAAAATTACACAGGAAAACATGGCTTCAATGGTGTGTGTTTCAGCCATTATTATCTGTTCTCTTTAAGTCTCTAGTGTTTTGTGTGATGGTGTTCATGTGTGTGGGGAGACATGCACACACACACACACACACACACACACACACACACACACACACACACGTGTGAGCGTGTTTGTGTCTTACTGGTGCCAAGCAGCCTTTCCTGTCACTTCACAGCTCCTAAAGAGTCTTGTAAACAAGCAGATCCCAGCTTGCTAATGTCACCTATCTTTACAGCTCATTCTATGTCAGCATATACACACAAACACACACACACGACTGCACGATTGCACAAACAAAAAAGACCCTACAGAGAAACATTTTTATTAGATTTGTTTTTTTGGTAATCCTTTCAGAAGATTAAGCCTTATGCACTTACAAGGCTGCACACACCAACATATACAAGCACACATACACACATAAATTGGCAAACAAAATGCTTGACCAAGCTGCAGAAAATCAGAAAATGACCTTGACGGAGTGCAGAGGAAAAACTCAGTGTTCTTAAATACACAAATACACCCACACATAGACGCAGCTATTTTTGTGATGATATACATCTGACACGATCCATTTCTCGGACATTACCTTAACCCTAACCATGACATCCTTATCCACGAAATAACCCTTATAACACGCTGGGATCACCACTGTCATAACAAGCCAAAGCGGACCCACCATGCACAGCAGGTTTGTCATTTTTTGTGTATATGTTTATTCTTCTGTAGACGTGTATTTCCACATATTAAGTGGGTAGGACGCTGGTAAACATAGTTAAACAAACCAGTTCTAAAAGGGCGGTCAGTTGGCTCATAAAACTTTGTAATAAGTCATTGTACACCCTACACAAATCCCACCATGGTGTTATAGACTATTCCAGGATCAGCTCACACACTATGGCTTGCAGGGATTTCATCTTTCAGTTTCTGGCTCTGTGTTTAGTTAAGATTTTAACTTGGACCCCGCCTCTTGCTGGTTGTCAGCTGGGATAGGCTCCAGCCCCCTGCGACCCCATTGTGGATAGGCGCCACAGAAAATGGAGGAATGGAGATTTACATGGACTTGCTGAGGCATGGAAACTTCCTCTATGTTGGATCTTACATTCCTGCTCACAGATCGCTCCTTTGTTATTTGCAACAGTGACACTTCATTTCTCAAAGCTCTTGTCCATGTCACCCTGCAATCCCTCCCTCACTTTTGCTCCTGTTGGAGTAACTTTCCATTCTCCAAATTCTCCTGATTTCTTACTCTCTCCATTCCACATCCTGCAGACTTGCATTGCATTGCTAATACAGATTTCCCAGCAAACTGGAACAAATAACAGTAACCACACTGATTATTTATATGAAAAATATCAATATCTGAAATGTAAGAAAACTATCTAGATTCCAGTGAATAAATTAAAACTCAGTTCATTATTTCAATCTATGATGATAATGGAAACTAATAACATTGTGTAAATGCATAATGGTGAAAGCACTTCTATAATCTGCAGATTTATTTAAGAGTAATCAAAACATGATCGAAGAGCTGAATATGTGTTGTTACAGATGTTCTATTTAGATAATTTGTTATATGTAACTGATTACTTAGTTCCATTTAGGATCTATGCCTCTCATCATCCACACCTATCTTCCATTCAGAGTCACTTCATATCTCAGCCCTTCGTTATCTCTGCTCTCTGCGTTCTTTCCTGCCCTGTACAGTACAATCTAGTCCTTTCAATAATTCAGGAAACTCCTCCGTCCAGGAACAAAAGTTCATGGGTAAAACAGTGACAAATCTGCAAGCAGAAAAGCTGATCTGCATTCAAGTGACTTTTCAAATGTGCAGATGAAGTCATAGGCAAAAGGGTGCACATGGGCCTGAAGCCAAGTTTATGTAAAGTGAGTGATGGAGGCATTTGCACTACACATAAATCCATAAAACAATCAGCCCCTTTATAAAACCTGAAGTTCCTCTTTTTTCCCCCCCCACTTGCACACAAGCTCCCTCTTAAACAGGAAGGCAGAGGCAGCGTGTTGTAGTTGCTCATTCATCTAAAATTAGCAGTCTAAGCATTGAGTGCTATCTCGTTACGTATGTCAAAGACAACTTTAACAAACAGGACTCAGATTACATAACTAGTTTTGATTGTCAGCTTCGTTGTCTAAATTTGACAAATTCCATGAGATGACAGCTGCCTAATCACGAACAGCCGTGGTCCGGTGTCCAAGCCTGTTATACAACATGCTTCAGCATACTGTATTTTACTGAGTCAAAGAATCAATCACAAACACATGAATAAAAAACGCCACCGCAATAGCCATATTACTTTTTTTAACATGAGTACTTTCGATTTTCACTAACAGGATGCTTTAAATGATGAGCCTTAAATCTAAGGCCTGTAAATGCACAGGTAAAGGTGCGGCTTCATTGTAGCAAACTGCAGTTCATTGATGGTTAATGACGTGTTGGATGTGTTTTCTTATAAAAATTTGCAAATTGCCTCGCCGCTAAAAGATAATCATCAGTTACACAGTTGTAAATTCGCAGCTCATTTGAATGTAGTTAGTTAACCAGTAACGGCATAAAATGGCATTTTCCGTCAAGCAGCTGCCCACCTACACACTCATTCACTTGTGGACACAATAAATGCAGTGTGCTGCCGCTTGATAATGATGACTGTTTTAACTCAGATGGGTAGATGGAAAATGGTTCTCTCCTCCTGAAGAGATGCCGGGTTCAGGGGCAAAAAATATCCCGATGAGTAAACTTGATTCATGCGAAACTTCCTCGATTCTGGCCTCAAAGAAGGAGCGTTAACCACTAAAGTGGATGCATGAAGCTTTAGTTTACTTTTAGGTCCCATAATCTTTGTTGAATTAATCCCACTATGCTGGCACTTCCCATTCATCTTATCATGGTTTCCCATATTTTCTCTTTTCCTAAATTAGAATCTACATGAACTGGAATGAACGTACAGGATTCAAACTGAACTTGTTTTGAATACTGCCACACACATTGCAGCCGTGTCCCTTCTAAATCAACTGATGATAATAGTGTTGGGAGATAATGAGTAATTATGTACATTCACATATTACTATACTGTAATATAATAGTGTCATTTGATGAACAGTAATTTACTGGAAATTGATGTATAGTGGGCTGAATCTAAGACTGCAGTAAAATGCTGGCAACTCCATTATTGCTTTAATCTTATAGCTGTTTTATGAAATAACTTGCTTGTCCTTGACTGTTAAACTGGACATTTATGATAATTCTATTGAAAAATGTACCGCTCGGTGGTGACAATGCATACAAAAAGAGAAAAGAATCTGAAAGTATTGACATAAGGAAGATAATATGTTGCTGTTGTCCTACATTGCTTGGACAGATCTCTCAATATATTTGTTTTATGTGTTCCAAAACCATTTAGTCTGCAATCATATCCATCCTCTTCTGTCCAGCTCTCATATTTGTCATCTGTGCGCTTCACTTGTACCACATGTTATTCTTGTATCATACAGAAATAAGGAGACAGAAAAGTTGTTATTCTGCTCTGCTCTGTCCACTTAAGTTGTTTCTTTGGTCTTGCCTCTCCGCTAATGAAATCAGAGCGTCTCTGGGTGGCGCTCCTAGTTGTCTGCCAGCTGTAGCCAGCCCTGCAAACTAACAATTTCCTCTGCTAGAAACATAAAATGAATCATCAGCTGCACGATAAAAGAATTTCCCAGCCCTGCTTGACAGCTGTTTCTAAACGCACCGGCATTATGAATCACTGTTGCGCCGTATCAGCGTCAGGGCAGCAAAACAAACCATGGAAGGCAATGGATTATTACTTTAAGATAAGTTTACAACAGCATGCTGTCTGTTCTTCTCAGAAAGAGGAACAGTGAGTTATTGCTCCACAGACCGTACCCAGGCTCAATGAAATAACTCAATTGCCGACACGCATTGATACGGACAAGCATGTAACCGCATGGAGCTGTGTAAATCATGTCAAGTGACATGGGAAGATGAGCGGGGAAAAGTGTACACAGCTAGAATTGGCAGCAAAGGTGGACAAAAGCATTTCCAGGTGTAGCATTAAAAAGAAAAGCATGAAACGGGCAGTCATTTCCAGCTCAACGCCCGTGCTGAGAACTCATAAGACAAATTTTAAGTACAGTGCGCCCAGTGACTGAATACAACTCTCCTCAAATGGGAGGCTCTGCCTGCGGCATGGAAAATGTAACCCAATTTCAAATGGCCTCAATATTACAGACCTACTTCATTCACGTCAGTAATACGGCATTATAGTACAAGAAAACTAAGAAAAAACAAGAAAGAAGAAGAAAATCGCTTAAAGCACACTGAGTAACTTGTTCTAATATTGGTCAGTGGACTTGATTCAAGTGTCGTAGTTCTCAAAAGGTCAAAAGAATGATTGGTTTCCTCTTAGATTACCGCCTGAGAAGTTTTAAAGGATACTATTTCAAAAATATTCTCTCTCATTTATAACTGACGCAGGCATTAAAGAAGTTTTTTTCCATTTTCAGATCATGTACTGTGTGATTTTGGAGTCTGTTTCCTTAGTTTTTGCGCAAATGATAATAAGTGTGGTGGACAAAAATTAAACATATGTGGAGAGGGGCATGTGCACAGGAACTAAATCAAGTGTCATTCAAGTGAAAAACTGTCATTGTAATGCTTCAAATGTTCTTTGTCATGGTTCATTACACATGTAAGTGTAGCAGTTCGCTGGACAAAGGGTCTTTAGGTAACTGGAACAGTTCTCCAGGTAATTCTGGGAATCAGGCTTCTGTTAGAACTGAGTGATGACGCTCACACTTTTCTGAACTTTTGGTGTGTTTAGTTTTGACAAAGGACTAACTGTGCTTATTTGATTCAATTGAATGATGCTATTAAAGGTGCAAAGAGATGGAACTTTCAAGCATCACTGAGTGTCCAGGCCCATTTGCATCCAGCTGAGTGACTCAAACTTGCCCTGTAAATGTCTTTATTCTCATTTTCCATGGCCCCATGCAGTATGTGAAAAAAGGAAAGTCTCAACGCAAAAATCCTGCTTTTTCCAATGAAATTCATCAAATTTATACCGGAGCAATATGGTGATTCAAAGAGTTATACTCTTTGAAGGCCAAGATATATTGTAAATCTGTAGTTGAAATACCAATTATGTCTCCTATTGTGAGTTTCCAGGCTTATTATATTTTCTTGTTATTATATGAAAAAGGGGGCACATCATTTGGCCCTATCACTGTACAAGCCAGTTTATGAGCTTATTAAGCACAACGCCTCTCAGCCAGACACCTAAGTGCTCAGGTGCACAAATGCCGTCAGGTTTTTAAGTGCACACGATGCTGGTTGCTGTTTGGCTGTAACGTTATCATAAAAGGGCTATGACCAACTAACTACAGCACATGATGGCTTCAAGATGACTGCATTGCAGCTTAAGCACATCAACACACAGGCCCACAGTGCCACAATAATGTCATTACCGAGTCACAAACGGAAACCAGCCTGCGTATGTAGGTGTGTGAGGATATCTGTGTGGAAGTGTGTGCTGCTTTCACCACATTTCCAAGTTAAAAAGATGAATGAATAAAGCATGGTTACACATTTTTTTTCTTTTTGAACCTGATCTCACGTTAGAATGATTTTCATGTTTTTCAATCAAATACACAGATTGTACAAAAATATGCCTTCCCATATGATGTTTTGGTTCAGCAGTATAACAACTTGCATCGTCCTTAAATCGATGCTGATGAAGATATCAGCATTTTTTTAAGTGATGTATTTCTGCAGGATGTCTGGTTTGGGTGTCCGGTGTATTTTGGGGGTTTTTAGCGGAGGGTTTCCGATGATTTAGTCGAGGGGTATTTTGATGTGATGCATTAAAGCAAAGCCTCTTGAATGCCGTTTGCGATGTTTTCCCGATAATGGCCAGTTTTCATATGTATTGCCTTGCGGTAAGTTCAATGGATTAAATCTAAAGCGGACTTTAAACAGACTGTAAATGTCTTATTTACGTACGTGCCATCAAAACATAAATTCTGTTTTTGTGAATCATTTTGAGGAGTCTCACAAGATGCACTGACATTTATCATTTGAAGGGAAAGACGAGGATTTCTTAAAGAACACCCCATGCACAGAACTACCGCACAGGCCTTTAGCCCCCATGTGAAAGGCTCCAGATTGGTGTCAAGTTTTACCTTGCACTGTGCATGCATGTTAAATCAGAATAATTAACTGTGTAAAACCACTCAATCATGAGTCTGCCTGTGCCTTGCTAAGACAGACTCATTCCCTTTTTTTTGCTCATAAGTAACAGTATTTATGCCAGCCTGCTCTTTTCATCTGCCGTCTCCCCTGCTTTGTGTCTCTTATCTTCCTCCATTCTTTTGTCTCCTATCTTCACGTTTCACTGGACATTGTTAATACCCTGGCACGATTTCAGGGCACACAGAATGAACCTGCTAACAGCCTCAAGTGAATGAACCTGTCAGGTGGTGTGGTTCTTGGAGGGAGGACTCAGGTGCGGAGATGAGGGAAAACAAGGTTTATTGTAACAAAAAACCAGAGTCCAGACAAAGTACAAAGCAAAGCTGTGGAAAACTGTGATCAAAGTAACAAAGCAATGAGCAAACAAGACTGAGGCAAAGTATGACAAAGTAACAAAATAAAGATTAACAAGACTGTGACAAAACTGTGACTATGACGAAAGCAAACCTGGCGTGGGGGTGACGAAGGACAGGACGGACAAGAGACGAAACAGAACGACCCCGCACCAGACAAGGGGAAACGAGGACTATTTAAACACATGAGGGAGGGAAACCCCAGGTGTACACAATAGGTAATCAAGACGAGACATTCCCCCAGACGTGACAGAACCACAATGTGCTCTCTGATACATCATTATTAAGGGACTGCCATTCTAGTTTGTGTCTCTTGACTTGCCTCAGGGTTCGCATCACTGTCTTATTTACAGAACTATGGGAGTCGCCCTTCATTTCTCCTGCATCTCCCATGATCTTAAACACAACAACGCTTGAGACGAGGCAGAGTGCAAGCATGTGTCTTTGTGACTATACTTGCAGCCCACGCAGCCAGGGGCCTTGCTGAGTCGACCAAACAAGATACCATGTGTTTGTGGAGAGGCGACAGATGGAGGAGGAGGAGAAGAGATGAAGAAGAAAGGAGGAGAGCTACAGAATGTGTGACTGTTTATTGCCCGTTGCACACACACACACACACACACACACACACACACACACACACACACAC
>JABUIW010000037.1:2303637-2330595 GCA_013363375.1 Menidia beryllina
ACACACACACACACACACACACACACACACACACACACACACACACAGGCACACATATGGAAAGCACATAGACATGGCTTTAAATAATGACAGATAGAACATTAGATCATTATAACTCAGTTGTTATAAAAAATTCTGTTCCTCGTATGTCTGAGCCTGGAACTAACTGACTCAGTGCTGACTTACATGGCCTAACCGTAAAAACCATGACAACATAGAGAACTCTTTTTCTGGCTTGGGTCCCCTTAGAGTTCAGTCAAACAGAAAGTTGCTAATGAAAAGTTAAGATAAGTTGCTCTCGTTTCCTCATGTTTTGCTTCCAAGAACTTGCATCTACAAAATATAGATAGATAAATGTAAGACTGGGATTAATTTATATTATTACAGCAGTGAGCTGACTGAGAGCTCTTTAAATACTTGTGAAATAACTCATGGATCAACTCAATGACTGATGTCAGGACTCATGTCAGTTCTTTTGAGAAGAAGAGGAGACCGAAGAAGCCAAATTTAACAAAAGAGAAAAAAGAAAAGAAAGATTTGGAGATTTGGAGAAACTTTTTTTTTCTCCATTTGGAGGAAAAAAAAGTTATGAGTTGATAATCCAAAAAAACAAAACAGAATAAGCTGTAAATTTATTTTTTTAAAATGTTTACACTTACCCTTAAAAAACCTTGACTACATGAAAGTCTGCAGAGGAGTTCTGAGGTAATCTCATGCAACTCCTAGAATTGTGCCAGATCCCCCAACATTGTTATATTTTGACACAAAGTCTCTGAAAAAACAAGACTTTAAATAAAAACTTTAAATAGCTGGAAACTGAAAAAGCTGACTCATTTTCATGCTTTCTTCCATTATAAAAGTTATTCTATCCAAAAAGAAATCATAATACCAGCTGATGTTTGAAGTAATAGCAGTAAAAGCTCTCATCAGCTAACTATGAGACTGATTACAGCCGCATTACTTTAGTGGGAAATAAACTGCATCAGAAGCAATTTGGATAAAATGGTTGTTTTACTGCTTTAATTTGAGCTTGAATATCCCAAGTGCTGAACACATCGGCGTTACTCATCCTGAATCGGACTATTCTCACTTCTCTCGTTACGGCAATAATTCGATGGTAATTTCCTCCTCTCCTTCTTAACCGGTTTCTGCAACATTCAGCTCTGCACCATAGAAAGTGTGTGTGTCAGCGGCAGACAATGGCAATGATTACTCTGCAGCGCGGCTATGTCGGAGCTTTCCTGCTGACAGTTATTTCATCACCTGGAGCTCTGGAGGCCTTTGGTGTCAATGACAGGGAACTTATCGTGCAAGCAGGGGCAAAAGCTGAGCGCATCAGGATGGGTGACTCGGCACACATATTGCACATGAACCCCCCCCCCAGCAGCTGCGTAGGTCCTTCGGGGTCCTGGCTGTAAGAACTAAAGAGGGATGGCCTGTGCGCGTGAGACAAAGTAACTGCAACACCAGCGGGCAGCTCAGTGGACTTTAGAGCAAAACCAAGACGAAGAGGACTAGAAAGTGTTTTTGTGACCACACACAGACACGAACTGATTTTTGTTGGACTCAGAAAAACACTGAGGGTAACCATGCCACCAGCTTGCCTCTTCCCTATCATTACCTGGTTCTTATTTCTCCCTACATTTTAAACATCCATTCCCCTTTCAATCTATTGATTATCTCCATGCAAGCGTCCCCTTTCAGAACAAATAAATGAAGCACGTCCAAGTTTCTAGTGGACATGGTTTTGTAGACTGAAAATTTACAATACACATTTACAATACATCCATGTGTCCATGAGGGATCGCCTTTTCCTCATCAAATAAAATCCTTCGTAGTAATATACAAGCGTGCAGATTGATTTATTTTCAACACAGCCTTGCTGTCTGTCGCCGAAACATTAGAGACACTTTATCGCACGGGCACACACATATACACATATATCGTGCTAAGACAACTCGGACAGCTGTTACAAACGACTCTCTTGCCCTCTGATTGTCCAAAGTGGGTTCTGATGGATGACCCATCAGCTCTGGGTGTCTGGAAGCCTGTCGGCCAATCCAGGCGGCACCAACCCAGCAGAGTCTGTCCTCATAAAATCAGCATCACGGGCCATTTGTGAAAGCTCTTTTATAACCTGCGGTAGAACTAATTAACCTCTGCAGGGTGAGTTGGAGAGGATGCATGGAGCCTCTGGTAGGCCGGAAAACTGAAGCCGGGTCATAACCCTGATTGTAAAAGAGAGGAAAAAACTAACCCAAGTAACAAGAGGCACTCCCAAAAGATTAATCTTTCTTCTTCATCCTGGGACAGAGTCCACTCATGGTACCCCCCCCCCCCATTTCCTCATATGAACTTTGTGACTCCATTTGAAAGGGAAAACCAGACATTTCATTAAACCGCAGAGTGATCTTGAAGCAAATGTATACCTTTTCGGGTCACAGTTGATGTGCATTAACCGTTTTTTGGTTATGAGGAAATTAAACTAGTCGTGCCCAGCTGTTAATACGGAAACTTTGAAGAACAGGACAAAACAATTGTTGCTCCTCCCCACCTGCTTTAGCTTTATTATCATCAAGCTTTTCGGGATGTGCGACCCCAATAAGCTTCATGGAAAATATTTCTACAGGTTGCATCTAAAGGTGTGAAAGTTGAATTTTTCACACGTATTTAAGCAAATCCAGTGATCGCTCCTCCTATTCTTGGCCTAAAAACTAATACTTTTAAACTTACAGGCGCGAGTCCAGTTATCTTTAGCTGTATAGTCTTAAAATTCAAGGTCGAGGTTCACAGGACACAATAGCTGATGATAGGTGTTTTGCCTATAAAATCCTGAATATTTTATGTCAAAGAGCGTTACTTTCTCCCAGATTTGACCCTTTCTAGGAAAAATGAACAAGTGCATCCATGCCAAATGGGGCCTAAACCTCATTATGCAGTCACCCATCTCCTCCAGGAAAATCTCCTGATTTGACATAAGTGAATCAATACCAGCTGCGTTGAGAAACACCAGCCAGCATCTGTCCAGTCTTGTAAAAATCTGAGGCGGGGTTAATGGAGAGAGGTTGTTGTGAGGAGGACGGACAGGATGTGTTCCCATCCATCCATTTTCTGCACCACTTACCCTTTTGAGTCTGGAGCCAATCCCAGCATTTGAGCCAAGCTGCACCATGCGCAGGCCATCGTCTTAACATGCGGATGAGGAAATGTCTTTTCCAGGCTATTAAAAACTGTTGGTGCCACATGCAAGTTCTGAATTACAACCTGTTTGACCCCAGGGGCAAGTGCATGACAACCGGACCTCCCTGTTTTCTTCCGTCCTTCCAACAAACTATTGCCGGATTGTCATCCATCAGCCAGAAGAAGGCACAATTACTATGACGCTCAAGTCAAAATCTCCCCATGTAATACACAATTTCTTATTTTTTATCACAAAAACAACAGTGTGCATTCCTAAAATGAGTTCATTATCAGAGTATGTCTGCTTTATAGTTATCATGTAACCTCTTGTTCCTCAGAGTTTCCCCATCTGAACTGCTTACACTGTACTAAGCTTCTAGTAATCCCACCAATGATGAAGAATTACATCAGAGCAGACACCTGACACAAAGGTGTCTGAGACGAAAAATCTAATCAGCGCCTAAATACAAGAGAAGTATGATTACAAGTAGAGAAATTACATGAGGGGAGGAAATCCAAGAGAAGCTGCCGGCAAGGAGAAATATGATCGAATGTCAGCGAGAGAACATGGGCTAGGGTTGGAGGAGAGAAAAAGGATTTGAGGGATGAAGGGCAATGATGAATAGGAGATACATCTTTCCTTTTGCGAGCACTGATTGCAGTGTCAAATCACAGCCGGCGCTTTTGCTAATCTCCAAGCACGCATGCCTCGACTGGCTCTCTGCTCACTGTTGTCATTTCACTGTGACAGAAATGTCATCAGACAATTATTTCCACACTCTCAGGCCTATTTGCAGCGCACCAGCCTTGCTTTACTTGTCACGCGGTGGTCAGTGAGCGGCGCTTTGTTTCTCGCCAATTGCTTAACTGGCTGATCGTGGATTTCTAACAGGTACGAGCAGACACGGAAAACAGCTTTAAACTCAGAAGTTTCCCTGAAAACAATATGGGGTGGATCTTTTTCTTTGAATTTTGCGCTTTTTGTTTTCTGCTCAGCCAATGTTTCTTTCATCCTTTCATCCCCATTTTCCTCCCTGTTTCCCCTTTGAGAGCATAATGTCATGCGTAACGTTCAGGGAAGTAAATCAATTTCCTGCTTTCTCAGTTTGCTCGGCTGACTGATGTTGGCTGACAGCTGGGTGCCCAACGTATGCAAGGCAATACACACATGCCTGTTAAAACACGAATACACACCTTAGGAATTACATTGAGCACGACGAAGGAGATGTGATGGCACTAGGTTTTGGCACCACATCCTGGACTTATAAAGAGCCCCGTTCAAAAAGGCCCAACCTTGGAAAGCAGTTGTTATCAGTCTGACTCTCAAAAGCACAGACTGAAAAAGGACTCCCACTAGATTCATTTTATTTCCTGTGCAAACGAAACGCCTTCCATGCCTGCAGGTTTGCATTAATTCTGCTGAACTGGTGAAAAATGAGTGGCATACATTTCCTGAAGTAGCTTCAGTACCCTTATTCTGCTCCCACTGTCGTCCAAAATGCAAATAAGTCATTTTCTGCATTCTCACATTCAGTCAAAGCAGCAGCAACTTACTCTCATAACTCTGCGTTATTTTTCCAAAATGTATAGGATTGGGTGGAAATGCTCCCATGGCTTGATCAGAATGGTCCTTCTCTCACCAAGAATGAAACAACCCCCCAAAAACCAGGCACTTTAGGGTGGAAAATGTGATTTGGTGAAGCAGACAAAAACAATCCCCCCCCCTCTTTTCCTGGTAGGGTGGGCAGCTACTCATTCCCCTCTTCTTTTTACCATTGCAAACACAGCTGAGTGAGCAGCAGGATTACTCTCTACGTTCTTTACACTTCTTGAGGCTGCTAGGGTGGTGTGAGAGTTAGCACTGTAGCACCTTAAAGCACCTTAAAGCACCTTAAAGCAAAATGGTTCCTAGTTTGATGCTCTGTGGCCTTTCTGTGTGGAGTTTGCTAGCTCCTCTGCATGTGAGTTCTCTACAGGTACTCAGGCTCTCACCCTATTCAACTCTACAAAGGCCGAGTGGTGATTAGAAACTGACCTTAGGAATGAATGAGTGTTCTTGCCAAATTGCAGCAAGGACAGATTCCAGCCTCCCAGCAAATGGGAAATGGATCAGTTGGATTTGGATAACGGACCGATGACTGCTCATGGTGGTTTGAGAACCATGCAGCATGTAGTGAGGCTGTTGCAGCATTATCTGGGTTTGGTAGTTTAATTTTCGACTGATTTGTTTTACATGCACATTGAATGTAAACATACTGCAAAACCCTTAACCATGGAGTTTATTAAAACCATGTCTAACAATGCTGTTTGTTCTGGTTGATGCTTTGAAAAGTCTGTGGTGTGAGACTGTTATTTCTTCAACTTAAAACAGGAATGACCAAAAATAAAAGGAGATAGTCATAGCAACAGTACCTAAGGAAGGTGGCGCCTGAGTTGCTTTATTTTAAATGTATTCTAATCTATTTAAGCTGCTACTTGAATAAAATGGGGCAAGGCTCACAATAGATTTAGATTTCCATCTTTTGTCATTTGATTTTCAACTGACTGGGGGTGAAATGCAAAGATCCATCAGGGCAGGCCATTACCATTTCAGCTGTTAGTGAGAATGCACGAGACCAAACAGGCAAGGACAAGCTAGGCGGTATCTGCACATGGCTCATATGGAGATGAATTATTCTTCTGAAAGAAAATTGGGTTTGAGCTAAGCTCTGTCAGAGCGAGACAGGGCTTTGTTCACTGCCTCTGATGTGTGTACAAACTGGATGCACAGAGAGGGAGAATGGGCATGGGCTCACCAAAAGCAGTTTTCATATGGGAAAACCTATTTGAGCACCGCAATGTAAAGGCAGTCGGATGGTGAGTGATGAATCGAGACTTAAAAGGCTTTTGAGTCGCGGGGTGGACCTGAACATCAGCCAGGATGTGCGGAGGTTTAACCGGGACCCAACAGGGTCACAGCGAGGGCACCGACACACCGCCACTCTGTGATAAGGACACTTTAATCCACAAAGGTCACACCTCATAACAGAAAGTGATGAAATAAAAAATAACAACTTTCTCAACCCCTGCTTCCACCTCTCAACCTCTTCCTCTGCTCTGCTTCTCATTCATCTCCAGAGAGAAACTGTCACATTTCCTGTCCATGTTTTTTGTTTTTCTCTCCCACAGGGACTCTTCTCTCTCTTTTGAAATATGAAGACCTTCTCTGCTTTGTGATCTGGAAAGCGATGATAAAAAGTAACCTTCTCCTCTTAGTACCTGCTTCTCTCTCTTTTGATACTTTGTTGCAATCCACAAGAACAAAGAACGCGGTATACTCATGCCCTTATTATTTATTTCTAAATCTAAAGCAGCAACCTTTGTCTAATGCTGGTTCTCTTTTTGCACATTAAGAATTTAATTTTGATTTTTGAATTTTTCAATGTCTCTTTTCAAGTGATGAAACCAAAAAAGGGAGTGGAAGTCAAAAAGGAATTGGAAAATAATGTGTAAAAGCAACGCTTCCAAATTCAGATTGAGAGGTGTGTTACTCCGGTGCTCAGTAACGGAGTGGTTCACGAGCCCCAGGACAAACACTTCAACGGTGGGTTTTAATGTGACTGCTGCAAAATGACTCGTACACTGGGAAAAACAAGACATTACAATGGCTTGGGGGAGCAGAGAAAGAGGATGTCGTTTATTTTCCAATTTCCAAGAAGATTAGCATCCTCCACCAGGAGATGACAGTGCAGGGGAGGGCATTTCTGTACGTGACATTTCAGTGCACAGAACTATGCTTTCCTCAAAGCAAGCAAACTCTTCTGTTTGACATTATGTGTAAATATAAAACGTGGGGCCACACCTTCTAAGTTCATCCTGGCCCATCAGGTCAAAGCTACTCACGGCGTATAAAAGAGCTGTGCTTTTTTAAACATAGGCTCACGATGGTCTCCACAACCTAATCTAACCTTAACCTTAAACATTTTAGTTTAATAAATTAAAGTATACTGTAATGACAAATCTGAATATCAGAGTGTGCTTGAAATCCAGCTTTCTGCGTAGAGGTTAAAGGTCAATCACTTTTAATGGTGCTCATTTATAGTGTAACTGCTCTTAATCTACTAATGATGATAATGTGGCAGACATTACATAATTCTCTGAAGGTGGACTAAATCCAACAAAGGTAGTGAATAACGAATGTATACAAGACTGTATAACTCTGGAAAAGGGCTTTAGCAAAGCATCTAAAGAGAATCTAAAGAGAAGCTTCCAGACTTTGGTGTTAAGATTTTTCAGACACAGGCTCCCAGCCATCTCCAGCTTCTTATTTTGGGACTTGTGGTAAAAACTTGTGGTTTAAGATTTGAAACTTCAGATAGATAGATGGCTCAGTCTGTAGCCACAGCTTCCGCATGGCTCAGACAACAATAATCATCCATCACGGCCGTCGGGAATAAAAGCAGAGTGTCACAGAGCGGATGCTAAGTCATCCTGATGTGGTTTCAGCCCCTCACTTCAGTGGAATTAGGTTTGTCGAGGTGTGCCACACATCCAAGTGCTAAATCCAAATTGCTTAGAGCAAGCATTTGAGCATAAAGTGACGGTTATAATGACAGTCAGGGATTTTTGGTATTCAGCACGCACAATGGGGCTGAATTCTCCTCCGCAATTATCATGGCCAAAAAAATATTGAATGATGCTCTTTGTAGTAAAGTCTGCAATGAAAAAGCAGCTCTTGTTCAGATGTGAGACTGAAACTAAGTGGGTCTGCTACAATTATCTCCTAATTGACATGGAAGTACAAAGAGGAATCCTTTTTCAGCTATAAAACAATCATTACTGCTATAAGTGGTGAAAGGGTTAGTATTTTCATCACGTCGGTTGTTAGTTTTTTCATGTTTAATGGTGGGTGTTTACTTTTTACGGAGGGAATTACTTGATATTTGAATTTCTGTTACAACACTACATAAGTCATTCCTTTCTCTGGCATTCTCACGATGCCGCTCCTCCTTAAATGCAAAACACCTCTTATGGTGGGAGCTGCACAGTTCTTTCTAAATTGTCTGTAATAATCAACACATTCACAAAACATTAAATTACCAACATCTCTACTGTAGATTATCCATTCAATCCTGGTATACAGACCACATCACTTTTGTATAAATTAGACACATCTATATCAGAGCACATGTTTACGTATTTCTACATGTTTGCATATTTTCAACACTCTTTACCTTATTTTTAAACTCTATTTCAACTTGTATTGGTGCATATATATTTTTTTTCATATGCTTAGTTTTAGTTATTTTATCATTATCTATATAATTCTATCCATGTTTTTTGCTCTTGAATGGATGCAGTTGTAACAACAGAATCCCCCCCTACCCCTGGAATCAAGAAAGTATTCTAATTCTGATTTAATTAAAGTCAAGTTTCACTATGATTACCAACTTCATCACAGAAAAACAAACGAATAGTGTGTCTAAGAGGAATAAGATCATAGCTAACACATGAACTCTGATCCAAGATCTGTGAAAACCTTTTGTATACATTTTTCTTTTTTAAAAATCTTTCCTTTGAATTCTATCCGTTTTTGAGTACTGATAACTATTATTTCCAATAAGCAGAACTGGTAGTGTATTGGTGTTGACAAGGAAACAAAGATAGCTATCCCTTTACCCATCTTCTTAATGATTAGTAAGTGTTACTCCATCACATAATATCGATTTGTTATGTATGCAGAGGAGAAAATTTGGGTCCAAAACCTTAATGATGACGATAAATCTGAATGACAGTCTCAAAACCGTCTTGTGATGCAGGAGTGAGTGAACGAGCAACAAATGTAGCCTTTTTCCTAACGAGGAACGATGACCTTTCTGAACGGTAAAGCCAGCACCCGCATGATGTGCAAACTTCTTTGCTTCCAACTGGTGCAGCTGCAGCTGTGGGGTCAGTTTATCCATCTGAGAAATCCATATCTGTATATCTTTACCCGCAAAGACTATATCAGAATGCAGCACTTTGGCAGAAAGTCTTAGAGCATGGACAGGTACATCCTATGATCCTCTCACGTCTTGACCCCCCCCCCCCCTTAAATAAGAATCTACGTGTGGGTGGGAGAGTGCGCGTGCGACTGCATGCATGTGAGCTGCTTACTCACCCTCTACAGCTTGCCCTCTCTCTCTCTGAATAGGTGAGGGTCTGTTTTATGAGCCCTTAACAGCCTGCACTCAGGCCAGATGGTGCGCTTATCAGCCCCTCTGCGTGTGTGTGTGTGTGTGTGTGTGTGTGTGTGTGTGTGTGCGTGTGTGTGTGCAGCATCAGTGAAATGGCAAGAGGTAAATATTTGTCGAAAGCAAAGAGGCAGCCGGTTGTCTGGGGGACTTCAGAGTAACAAAACGGTCACTTGAACAAGCAGAACACTCGGGAACAATTTTAGAGACAAAGAGAGAAGGAATACAGCGTAAAATGGCCTTTTTTCATCTTTGTCCCTGATTAACAGTGTAAATACTTTAAAGCAACCTTTGTGGGGCTTTAGGCTTCTCTTTGCTCTTTGTTCTTGTTTAACTTGGTACTAGTCAGAATGACTTTGGGGCCACTGTACTGCGATGATGCTGTGGATGTTCAGACATGTTTGACTATATCATTTGTGATTGTGGCAAAGTTATGTGTTTAATTTGTTTTTGTTTGTGTTTTTTTCTTTTTTGCTTTGCATAGAATAAAAGACTGAAGGACATCAGAATTGTTTTTACACATCTGAATAAGCGCACAAATGTTGTCTGCAGGTCTCTGCATGCATCGAAAGGGAATAAGGGTTGTAAAATTCCATATAGCAATCTCTGGGTACTCGAGGTGACTTTGACACATTGTTTGCTCCGTCCTAACAACAGCACGGTACCTCTGACTGAGCAGAAAAGGGAACACATCGTCAAATTTCTTCCACAACCGTATTGATTTAGAATTCCAGGCATGGCGAAGCATGAGAATATCTCATGAGCCCGTGACACATTTGCTATGTAAGCATTATTATGTGTACTTGTACTTAATGCTGAGAGCTAAATGAGCTAGAAGTAATAACAAATATTTTCCTCCAAAATGTTACAATCCCTTATAAGAAAGCAAGGTTTTTGTGTTAAGGTTTTGTGATACGATATGCAGGTTGTGTTGTGTCAGACAACACTTACAACATAAAGCAATCACAGAGGTGTCCATCCAGTTTATCCAGTATGGGGCCAGGGATATGTCACTGTTTCAGTGCACTCACACTGCTCTCATAATACCACTTTCACAAGCAGCCAGCAGCTAATTCAAAGGTTTTGCTTATTGTTGCCAGGTCAGGAGACTAATTTCTGTAAGTAGAAAACAGCAGTGTGTTTTCTCTTCTTTTAGACAAATTAGTTCCTCTAAATACCCTGCTTTTTATGAACAAAAAGGCTTCCGCCACAGACTGCACTTTGCTTCCAATCCCCCTCAGTTTTCACAAGAGAATTAATCTTTGATAATTCAAACTGAAAAGTGATTAAACGGAGGGAGAATGAGCCACAGGTCTCACCCCAGACTATATTATTCCCTGTGCAGCCTCCTCTGCTCTGATGTACCCCAGCAATTAAATCAGACTTAACCTTGATCAGAACAGAGGCTCTTGGTCAGAAGCCAGCATCAGCCACTTCCTAATGAAGCCGTCTGCACTCTCCATGTACCCAAATCTCTGGCCATCCTTTTAATATTCTATTTGCGGAAGTTCATGATTAAAATTCAAGTTAACTGGATACAGAGAATACGTAAGTACTTTTTTTTTTGTTGATCATCCTGTCCCCTATTAAGGGATATCACTCTACACCCATGTGGTGCAAACACACTGTTGTTGTTTTTGCAAGTCAGATTCTTCTTCCGCTGGTTTATGTTTTGCTTCTCTGGCAATGAAATCTGGCCTCAAGGTGAGACAACTGGGGCAGTCACCATGGTAATGAACCATGCCGGACCATCCCTTTGGTGATCATCAGTTCCTGTTGCCATGGCAACAGCCAGGGCTCCCTGTAGCCTGCAGTATACAGTATGGCAGAGAAAACACCGGGATGTTGTTTTCGGACTATACGCAGAGACGATCCTGCTGGATTTAAGGCACCGTGCATCAGATCAAATTCACCAAGAACAGCCGACGCTGTCCTGCAGAACTGTTTTTAAATCTCCTTGGTACGGAGTTAAAAGACAATTAAAACAAGGGAAATGGAAAAACATGATTCTGCAATGTTGGGGAAAAGACCACCCATTTGTCTGTGACATAAAAATCAGTGGATCAGCTTGCACTTCATTTTTCTTTTTTCTTTTACTACTTGGCGTTGAAGGAAGAGAGAACTACATTCACTGTGGGTAGTAGCCATGTGGTCGTCCTTCAACAGGTTACATGTTAACAGGTGGGGCTTCACTCAACACTGATTCAACACGGGCGATTGCAGATAAATTGCTCCCTCTAGTGAGCTTTTGCCTTCACTTGAGGCTCTTTTATGGCAGTCAGTCTGTGGCATGCCAGTTTAAAACGAAAGTGCATTGCGCCCTCTTGTGCTCACAGCGAATAAAGCTGAAAACAAACAACTACATTGTTTTTGACAGAAATCACACCAGGGTTTTCCCATAGAAAGTTAAAACAAAGAGAAAGGCAATCAGAATTTACGCCTAGAATTGTGTACATTTAAACATTTTAATCAAACGTTACAAATGATATGGGGAAAATTACCACTCGAATTACGAAACCTGCAATCTACTGTTGCACGACTTTAGGGACGCTTGAACTGAGAGAAGAGAGGAAGTACAACATCCTCCTCTGAGTTGTAGAGGATGGGTGGAGTTTGACCACTTCCCACATCAAGCTTGTATAAGTGAGCTCATGACCTTGCGGTTGTTGTTTCTGTACCATTTTCGCACACACCGAAAGCATAGGCTCACAGTCAGGGCCTTGGGATGCACCGTCTTCACAGGTTGATCTACATTATTTGGTTATCTTTCCCAAAATGGACTCCAGATGAGTCATATTCATCCTGGACTGGTATGTAGATAAAAACTGCCTGAACTCCTGACCCTCATTACCGCTTCCGTACTTTATCTCTGCCACGGACTGCAGGCTTATATTAAGTTAAGCGACTGGCCACGGCTGTGTACACTACATCAACAACCACTTCCAGTGAGCAGAACACAATAAAGCCGACAGCTCATTAAGGCCGCATACAGCTTCTATCTGCCTAATCACTGCTTCTTCTCTCTTGGCTGCAGAGCAAAGCCTCAAGCCTTTAATAAGCCGTCACCTAGAGTAAATATGATTCCAGCAAACAGTTGTTCTCGTGTTTGTTTGGTCACTAGACACCATAGGCTGTAATATAGAAGGCGCACAAGGAGCTAGAGTAAATGCCAGGCTCCAGAAATAGCAGCGGCCCATTTGCTCTTTTCCATGATGCCGGCAGACAGATAACATTTACACCTGGCCCCAAAAACTAGGCTGGGGAGCGCACTATTTTAAAACAAAGAAGATTGTGGCTTTCTTTTTTTTTAAATCTCCACCACTTCTTTTTTATTTCTTCTATGTTTTCTTCTATGTTTTATATCAGGTCTCCTCTCAAACCAGTCAGCTTGCACCTCAGTCCAGCTCAGGTGGACAAGTAGCTCATGTTGACGTCGGTATCATTTGAGCTAAATTGAGTGAACGTGTCAGCTTTGAGGCAAATTGGAAAGAACAGTGTTGTCGGCACTAGCAAGCGAGCTGGCTGCGCAGGTGCCTGTGGATAGTCATCACGGTCCTGTGAGAGGTGCTTCTGAGTGGAGAAAGGTCTCAGATGTGAGCGCTGCTCTCTTTGAAGGGGTGAAGAAGGGGTCTGAGGAGGGGGGGAAATAATGAATCCAAACTGTCTGTGTCTAATGAGCTGCAGCTGGCTACAGACTCCGTCTCTCACAAGTGTGGACCAATTCTGACGAGGGGAAGGATGGAGGAGCCAAGCTGAACGCCGGCCAGGACCACCATCCAGCATCTAAAACCACCTGTGATCCAGCCTGACAAAAGAAACCGTCCAATATTTTGTTTTGTTTTCACACAATTTGGAAGCCGGAGTTACAACATGGAAATGATACACTGCACAAAGAGAATAACATTGGGCATATTTCGCCCGGGGACAACACTGACAGGGATGTGCCACTGTTTTCCATTTGGGAGAGGACTGATTAATCTGTCAGACTGAACGCTGTGTTATTCATGTATGCACATCGCAGACAAAAGCAATCATCTGATCTGTATCAAACGAGCTGAAAGCTGGAGCATCAAATATCCTGGAAAACAAGTGCTTATTTCTTTATCAGTTATAGTTCAGAGTGGCTTTGCTGCACAACTTGGCCGACTGATACATTGTAGTTTTTCCACGTAGAAAATAAGTCATGCTTTTGCACAATATACCGTTTAAGATCACTTTTCAATACAGTAAAATATTAATTTTTTATCATACATACACCAAATCCCTGTTAATTACCCCCCCCACCTGGAATATGAATTACCATATTCCTACGGTTTTTAAATGTGGGGTGGGGAAATTCTCAGTCCAATGCACATTAGACCAGTTCTATAGAAGTAATTCTAACATTTAATAATGATAAGAATACAAAAACATTGTTCGATCTAAAATTCCTTGCACAAGAATAAAAATTGCCTCTCTGGACTCCTTGTTTAACATTCTAATACACTATTCATACCTATTAAGCAAACAAGAATGAATACAAATAATGTCTGGCTTCAAAATACAAATATTAACAAAGTATTCTAATCAGAGTGACACACAGCTTTACTCACCACAGTTTGCGTGGCATCGTCACACAATATCAAGAAGCTGATGTGCTACGAGCGGACCCCTGTTTTGTCCAGTCTCCACTCTGCTGTCCCTGTTCATCCACTTTTAATATCCCCCCCCTCTCCTCCACTTCAAGACAAAACAGATGCATGTGTTTGCGCCGGCACACACATGCACACTGGGGCGACATGAACACGGTCCTGATTATGCAGTTATTAATGAGGTGTAGTGTGGGCAGTGAAGGCGGGGAGAGCAGCCGGATTAATGACAGAGCAGAGAGGAGACAGCTGGAGAAGGAGGCAGGATATAGTAGGAGCAATGGAGGTACCAAAAGCACAACATCAACAGAGGGCAGATAGGGGAGAAAAAGAGAACAAATTAGAGCCCAAACACCTGCAGCCTCAGCAGGCAGGAAAACTTTAAAGTGACCAATGCAGCTGATGTTTTTTTTTTGTTCCCTTGGCTTTCCGTTGCCCCTTCTCTAACGCACTCATTTTTTTCAACTTTCTCCTTTTATTATATGGATTTCTGCTCCTGTATAATCAGACCACAATATGTTTCGATTAGAAGTTAAGTAAGAAAATCAAAACACTGAAAAGGGTGTATGAAAAAGCACTAACAATGTCTGTAAAATTATGCTGATGAAAGCGGTGAAGGAGGATTTGTGAATATTCATATCTATATATTTATATTTAAATATTATAAAAAGACGGCAGTAACCATCAAATCTGTCCATTTGCCATCGCTGCAACAAACTTTCCTTGGTTCATAATCATTCAATCAATTCTCAATATTCCCAGCTTAAAGACATGTTAATGAGAATCTTTTGCAGCATACAGACTTTCCGTCCTTCCTTTCATCCTTTTCTTTTTCCTTTCTTTCCTTTCTTCCTTTCTCCTACCCCACAGCAGTTTGACTCTGTGCTCTTTTTCCTTATCTGAGTCGAGCATCTGGACCGCATCCGCACGCAAGTCTTTGCTGTTCAGCATCCAGGCAGAGCAGCGGCTCCTGCAGGAGTCACGACCCGCTCATTCATATTCTGAGCCACTCCAAAGCACGAGCGCTAATGACACCTGGCCATGCAAGGACCACAGCACGAAAATTGTGTGCCGGTGAATGACAAACACACGTCATATGCAGCGTACTACAAACTGATCACACTGACATTTTTTCTCTCTTTTTTAAAGAAACCATCTATAAGCAGCATGTGGAGCCTTAGCACAGCATTTTAATACCATGTCTTCAAAGCATATTGGAGATTATTAAAGACTTTTACCAAAAAGAACCCCCATTAATCTCTACTTTGAAAGAGAGTAAAGAGGTTTTACGAAAAAATATATCTGCTCACAGAATGGATCTGAAAATCACAATTAAACTTTTTTTTTGTTATATATTGTCCAAAAGAAGCTTTATATTTAAACTCATTGCACACTTACTTGTTGTTACTCTACAAATAAAGCAAAAGTGATCAGTGAATAGACAAGTTTGTATGTTCAGAGCAAATTATTAGTTTGAACATTTTAGGTACTAACATAATTAATTCAAAATGGCTTCCAGTGAAAACTAAAAGTAAAAACTGAAATTCATTCGATGTGGTTTCAAGAGCCAGACTCATCTCTGAGTTTCTTCCAGTAAACTGACTTTAATCAGCATAAGTTACAGCTCACATCTAATAAATGCATGGAAAATAATATTTAGCATTGAGTCACAGGAATAACACCAAGGCTTTAAAGACAGTACTAAAATAAGGCTCAAAAGCAGGTGTTGGAGCAGCAAATGAGACCTGAGGACAGCGAGCATGAAACCCCAAAAAGTTTGAAGTGAAACTAAATGTCAGATCATCTTTTCACGATGGGAAGGAATTTTCTATACTACTGCATACTTGTTTGAACTGAAAGGTTTCGGGTGTAGACACACACACAGAAAAACACACTCATTCCCACTAAAGCCCCTCTCCTCCCATCACTATGGAAACCTCCATTGGTGAGGCTAGGCAACAGTTTGGCTTAACAAAGAGAGGCTGCGCGCACATGACAATCCTACAGAACTTCACAAGGAGAGATTAAAAACTCGAGGAGGTGAGCACCTCTGCCCTGGAAACCAGAAAAGACTCGGACGCATCAAATATAGCTGCACAAATCCAAATCAGCATTATCTGTTGACTCTTGAGAGTTTATGTTTGCAGAAGTCAAAGATCAAGTTTGAGACCTGCTGAGTCAGACCTAAACAAAGCCTGTGCTGGGCCAGTGTGCTCTGGCTGTCCAGGGACCAATAGAGAGTCAGCCCTGTGAACCGTTGCAGGAAAAGCAGCGCG
The DNA here is from genome assembly GCA_013363375.1 of Menidia beryllina. Classification (NCBI taxonomy): domain Eukaryota; kingdom Metazoa; phylum Chordata; class Actinopteri; order Atheriniformes; family Atherinopsidae; genus Menidia; species Menidia beryllina. The sequence continues at coordinate 2,319,934 of JABUIW010000037.1, forward strand.
ATCCAAACTGTCCACAGGCAAACGTTTGAACGGTTCTGCAATAAGTGTTAAAAAGTAATTGTCATTCCACTGGATGAGACTTATTAAACTCTACAGGTGAACTTGGTCACTATGTAGCAGTGGGTGGCCACCACACAACTCCCTTTCTGAATGTGTGTGGGTGGTAGCCTCAATCACCCAGAGAAAATCACAGAAACTTGCAGCATCCTTGATTGAACTCGCTGATGCCTGAGCCGACAAAGTGCTCCTTTCTGTGACGGGGACTTTCAGAAAATTACAATCTCACAATGTATCTGACAGCAGATGTTTTGAGCATGCATCTCATCATCAGCCTTCAACAGCCAGCCTGAACAGCTTCTTCAAATTAAAAACAAACAAACAATTTGGAAATCTTTTTGTCAAGACAAAAGGTTTTGGTCTCCAAGCAAAATTTCAACCACTCAACCATTTTTAAAATCCAAGTTTCACCCAACAACTTCAGACACAAATGCTGCAATAACTCGGATGATATATTAAATAATTCAAGAATGCTTTATCTATCTGTAAATGTATCTGAAACTGAATCTTTAGCACTGAGGCACAAGACCTATTATATTTAGTCTTTTAAAGGAGAGTGAATTTCTAATGAATACTTCCTGTTTTAAGGTTTAAAAAAACAGTTTAGCATCACACAGACCTGTTACACTGTGGATTGGATGAGGGTTGGCAGTCCATACACACTGGCTTTTAAATGAAACCTCGTATCACTGCATCCCAGTTTAATCTCAATCTAAAAACTTGTTGCTGCCAATTACAACACATATCAAGGTTCATGTGACAGATTTTTGTTTTAATGTCATAAAACAAACAAAAGAAATTGCTAGTTCATATGTCACAGGAGGCAAATGTCTTAGCAAAAAACTTGGAGAAAGTCTTATGCCTCCATGTTTACTTTGCACCTGTGGGAGGATGAAAGTTAAACCTCTTCCAGCTGGTGGCTGCTGTACTGTTAATGAGGAAAATAAATATTTCTTAATTTCCTGATATTTATTTATTTATTTATTTATTTAACTGAACTGAGGCTAAGGTAACTTGCATGAGAAGAAGTTCTGTACTGAGTCACAGCATACTTTAGTAAAACATCCACTGCTCTTCACTGAGAAGGCTGATTTTTTTCATTATTATTATCTTTTCATTATTATTATCTTTTCCCACTAAGTGGGAAGTGAAAGATAAGTCACGGGTTGAAAGCAAATGTGATGTTACCAAAATCAGAGCAATTTGTACACCAGGGCCTTACTGGAATTTCGCACATGCACTTTCATTTACACTGTACACAACAAACGCCTTAATGAAAAACTGTATAATATGACAAAACAACTTTCCTGAATTCAGGATGTGAAGGGGAACTCACCGAGCTTTCAGCGCAGACAGAGTAGACTTGTCGATCCTGGCGTCGATGCAGGAGGAGAAAAGCCAGACACAAAGAAAAACAGGAGATTTATTGATTTTTCAAAAGTAGGAATTCTGTTAGATCCTGGCCTATTAAGTTGGAATAATTTGGTTGAAATAACACATTTTTCTTTATGCCAACATGCACATATCACCATAGATCTGGTTCATCAAAATGTTTTTGAGAAGATGTACACTATTCACCCAGAAGAGGTGAAAACACTATTATTCCAACTTCATGGGCAGTATATTTATCGTCAATGCATTTGGTTTACGGTACATTAATGAGGACATAAACTGAAATGCATGCACTGAGGGAGCAAAGGTCGGACATGAAATGGCCACAACTTATTAACAGTATAGCTAATCCTAATTTATACTGATCTGCTTTGTTGCACACAATTTGAGTGAAAGATGTGAGCCCGAACTAACAAAGCCCGAAGCACAGCTACAGCATGCAGGTCAGAGCAGTGTCAGCGCGAAGCAGGGGTTGAACAAGGTTATTTCACCACATACTGCTCAGACAGGTTTCAAGAGGCCTCTGTATTCATAGGGGCTTTGTTCATGCCTCACTTCAAACTGTTCAAATGATAAACATAGAGAAGCAGAGCCCTGCAGTTCAGTTCCTGTTGTCTTTTTTCATTTTGTCTGTCTACACGCTTAAACTTAGATTCTGGGTGTAGTTAAAGAAAAACAAAAAAAAACAAGAATACGCAAAGTTGTCACTAGTGACATAATGCACTGTATAATCAATACAGTCAAAATGTGGATGGTGAAAAAAAGCGTCAGTTCTTAATGCAGCGAGGTGCTACTGATCAAACACATTTGATCTACTGGTTATTAACAGGTGTAATCACGTGTCTAAAAGCAGAAGCTTTTTCAGGAGGAAAAATGAAATAACATTGATGCCTGTCTGTCTGGTAAGGATAATAAGCCTATTTCTATATTTCATTCTCAAGACATTTTCCAATCTTCCGTGTTATAGACATTAATGCACCCCGAGGTCAAGATGATCACAGCTATTTCTCTGAGCGTTGCAGGAGCTTTGCAGGAGCTTCATCTTAGTTAACATGATATCATTCAAAGTTTGTGACTGTACAATACAAAAAAGTCTGGACACATATGGCCTGTTTTTTAGGGGTTACATGGAAAATTTGTTTTTTTTTAAAGGCGGCTGCACAGCCCAGGTTTGCACCGTTGCACACAAAGACTTCAAGATTTCTGAAAGAATATTTTTTAAACAAGACCCAAGTGGAAATATGAGGCCATGATGCAAAGAAACATGTTTGTGTGCATATCAACACAAAAACCTCACACCGACTATGACGCAGAGAGGGGGAGGAGTGAGGATTTGGGCTTTTTTCGCAGCCGGTCAAATGTGAGACCATCTGTCTGACTGCTGAAAGTTGGCTCAAATTGGATCATGCAAAATGACCACGATTCCACAAACGGCAGCAAAATCTTTTACAGACAGGCTGAGAAGAGAAAGAATGAATTTGCATTGATCAGTTACAGTGTACACAACAAATGTTGAACTCATGCAAATGAAATCAAGCTAACACACTGTGATAAACAAGAGAAGACCGAAATTCTTTAATAGAAATGTAAGAAAACACTTCATGCAGTTGCTACAATTTAAGGCTGCTATATTTAATTCCTGCGTATCAGCACACAGCCTCTCTATTTTGGCTTAGTTTTTGTAAAATGGACAGTGACAGTGATATATCATTGCATTGTTGTTCCTCTGAGGTTCACGAAAGCCAGTTTCAAGACCAAGAGATGTTTTTTCATGTCTTGATACATTAAACCTTGAAATGGAAACAGGCTTCTTGTTCGGGGTTGGCGGATTACTGTCTTAAGCAACATCTTTTGACATTAATTCTTTAATCTTATTCATTTAGAAATCCCAACCAAGCGGAACTCTGTCCCACCTCATTCATGGATACATTTACAGCATATGCTCGAACAAGAGAAGCACAATCACACAGCGTAGAAGCTATTTTTACAGCTCCAACCCCAAATCTGAAATTTCAGATATAGTTTGAATATTTTTCCCTGTCACTGACTAATATTAGAGACTGCAAAGCATCACTTTCAACAGGTTACATAAATGTTAGACATGTCCTACACATGTTTCTAGACTGTCATGTTATGATGCTATAGAAAAATAGATACTAGCATTGCCTATTAAAACAAATAACCACAGTGGTAAGGCCAAATATAAAACCACAGCATACTAACATTGTTTTGCATATGTTTTAATATTTTCTAGTGATTTTTTGTTGGTTATGCCTGTTGGATGTACAATGTACAACTGCAGACTGCAGATGACCTTCTCCTTTGTCAGCGTGACATTTGGTTCGCTCATACACTCTATCTTTTACAGTAACTGGACTTCAGACAGCTTACCTCTGAACGAGCGGCCCTTTCATCTACATCTCCACTTGTGTAAAACTAAATAATGAATGGTGACATTTTGGTCACAACGGGATGATAATTTCCAGACAGAAAGTGAGTAGAGAGGGAGTGATTCTCGTACCCGTAGAAGTGTCCAGAGCTAAGGGGCTGGTGAAGTCAAATCTTCTCTGAGATGACTCATCCTCTCCGACAAATTGTCACGCCAGGATTAATTATAAAATTCAGCTAAAGGTGAGCGCAGAGGATGTTGGAAGGCGTGTCCAACTTTGGTGAAATAAAAATATCTGCTAAAATCATCCAGATTCTTTATCTTATTAATGAAACGAACAGTTGGATTAACATCCGGTTGAATGTGGAAGTGTAGAAGACTTTTTTCCAACCATGCAGTGCTTTTCATGCTTAAACTGATATTTGAAAAAATATGTACAGTAGTAATTTGTTTCTATCGATTGATAAAGTGTCATTTAGATGGAACAAGTCTATCTATTTTTAAATGATAATAATACAGCCAACAGTGTCCTTTGATGACTATAGAAACTATTAGCATCACTTCTGGTGTCGTCACATGACATGACAAACATTTTGCAGAGCTCTTAAATGGGTCCATTCCAACATTATGTTAAATCTTTATGCAGCTTGTTATTTAAAAATGCTTGTTCAGCAACTCAGAAGCATCTTTTTCTCTCGTCCAATCCCTAACATTTACACGTCCGTCAAAACCAGACCTTTAAAGTCATGGTCGTCATATGTAACACTGAGAGCGCCCAATTGCTTTGCATCCTTTTTATCTCTGTGACACACAAATGTCACTAATTATGACGTGTAACGTGATGCAACAGAGCGGTCCACTCCAGTTGACTATAGCCTATCGTTGTGGGAGTCCGGGGTGGGGGGGGGATGCTTTGTTCCAGGGCCCAGGTCGGGAAGGTTGAGTCTTTTGAAGCAGCTCGCCAGTGTCAGTAAGACCACTGATCGCTGAGCTGGCACAAAAACACTACATCACGGTGTGTTGGCGCATTAAGTGCTAAATGGTTTCCCTGGCAGCTTTTTCCGGCGCTTCGCAATGGAACCGCACCTCAGCCAGTGAGTAAGAGCATCAGAGCACGACCAGAAAGAGCCGTGTCTCCTGGCAGGACAGCAGCAGCAGCAACAACAAACCGCGGGCAAAGACAAAGCAGCCTGTTGATTGTAACCCCTCCCTGAACAGAGACGGCACACAGTGAAACTGTGTTCTCTCTCTCTCTCTCTGTCTCGCACACACACACACACAAACGCACACACACAGCTGACAAACAAGAGGCCAAAGTGTTAGAGGTGTGACACAGCCGAGCAGTCTGAGCCCTCCACCCATCCTTCCTTTTCATGAGAGAGCTTTCCATTTGTGCACCGCCCACAGTGATATCGTAACGCCAGCTCCAAGCACATTTTAGCACGTTGGAAAGGACAATGCACATCATCAGAATTCAAAGTACAACTGCAGCCAAAGCAGACGGGAGCATGCACACGCATAATTTTAGCTGTCAGACACACACTGTCATCCTGTGTAAAGGCAACGTACCATCCAAATCCACCAAATGAAACACTTCTCTTCCTCCTCAGCATTTTGTCAGTCTGACCTTCTCAGCAGCCTTTCTTGCTCTCAGCCTTGTTCCTTTGGGAAGTGTGTGCTCTGCTGTCAGTCTCTGCCCTCTCTATTCTCTGTGCACTCGCACTTTCTCTGTCTCTGTCTGACTCAGGCTCCACCACCAGCTCCCTGCAGGTTCTGACTTTTTTTTGCCTCTTTTCTTTCCTTGACTTCTCTCTGGAGCTGCTCTTTTCCAGTTTGCCACTTGACCGGTCAACTACTTTCCTGAAACACTGCCTGCTCTTTGGCTTTCACACACACAGTCTGACACACTGACTTACACAGGTATACACATGTCAGCACAGGGGGAGGAGCAAAGTGAGGAGGGGCCACAGTCTCCCATCTGACTCTGATGGTTTGTTTCCCACACATTCAGACACACATTCACACAATTAGCTTTTAGTGTAGCATGCTTTTGGACTTTTTGCACATGTCCACCAAGCCAACAACACAGTTTGCTCATATGCAAACCTCCAGGAAATAGGAACACTTCCTGTACTGTGTGCAACTCACAGAGGGACTGCTCTACTAATAAATATGAAAAAAATGTTGTGGAACCGTGCAACACCAGATTAATACAGTACCATCTGACACTACAGCTCCAATTCAGTTTGCGCTTCCTTTAAGATATGGTTCAGGGATCAAGTTGCTTAACAGAGGCGGCATACAAATGACAAAGTGTACAATATAATAGTCTATTTAATGGAAAAGAGAGAGCTGAGCAGCCGCAGAGACACACTGCAGTGTATACATAGGAACCTCCTACGGTGTGGTCAAAGGGAGTGTCCTCCCTCACACCCTTCCCCTTCACTCAAGAGTTGACAGGTCTCACTTTCAGAGTGAACCGCCACACTGTCATTGCGTTGCGCTGAAAGAACTGAAAAAAAATGTGGTTGATGCTTTTTTAAGGTAGGAGTGTTCAGAACTGAAGCGCTACGACCCTTAAAGTCAGGCAAAAAGACAATGGAGAGGGATGTATGCAGTAAACCGGTGTGGTAACTCTTTACTGGGGTCCTCTTTGCATTATGTGTGTGCTCCTGTCAACCTCAGTATCCATCTCGTGGAATGCAAAGGTTGAGCAACGCCGTGAGGTACTGATTCACTCATGATTAAAGATATCCATCCAACCATTTATTCCAACCCCGTATTCCAAGCAGGGACACGAGTGGGCTTGAGCCTATCCCAGCTGACTGTGAAGTACACCACGGGTAAGTATTCAGTATGATACTGCAATATAAAATCCCTTCCAGCTCATCCTGTGTCAGACTTCTTGTAATTCTTGTGTCTCTCAGTGTTAGACAGACACTGAGAAACACACTCCTCTGGTTCCTCTGCTTTGGTTCCTGTTCTGTAACCTTCAAATATATATACATACATACATATATAAAGCTGTCTACAAGTCTGCGGCATTAGAAGGACCTCTAAAGTATGAAGCACCGCTCGGTTGAGGTTTCTTTTTTCAATAATTGAATGGATCAATGTTGTTGTTGATGTCAAAATTCCAAAAGCAGAAATACTGTCAAATTAACTGAGTCTATTCCTTTGGTCAATGACGGCGGTGGAAAAAGTTACAGCGACGGGTAAACCCGGTTGAAACAGTCCGAGACTAGCATCAATCTCACTTTAGAAGGAGGACCCATCGGGAGTAAGCTAAATTCAGTCCCCCGTTGCCGTTTAACTGCCTGCGTGGCTACTTTTGAAGTGACATCAGCATTTATGTTTTGCACCCACATATGGCATCAGTCAAATTGCAGCACATTGTCAGGACAAAAAGTAACAACATTCTGAGTACCAAAGAACAAAGTGCTATCTCATCTGCAGCACACGATAAAACAAAATCATTATTCCTAATCTACATGTATGAAAAAATGAGGTTTTCCTGTTAAATTGTTAAATAACTCAAATCTTTTGACTCGCTTTCATTGAAACTGATGAGCTGATGACAGCGTGTTGTAAGTCCAGTCCTCAATCCTGGTTAGACTGCTCTGATTGAGTTAAAGTGATCAGTAAAACCTAGAGCCTTAGACTGCATTGTGGTGATTGTCATTAAAAGGGTGGGAAAAGATAAAGGATGGAGAAAACCAGAGAAACATAGAGTGAAGGAGCAATGACTACAACAATGACTGTAATGGTGAAACTGGTACAGAGGTCTTTGCCATCAAATGGCATAGTGTGGCCCTCACCCTCCCTCTAGTGGTTAATAGCTAGCACTGTTCATCAAAGTCACACTAATGAAAAGCAATGAAAGTTGGAGAAAAAGATAACTCAGTGGACCTGGAACACTCTCAGCTTCCTCTTTAGTTTTTATAAATCCTCAATTTTACCCCTTCTGTGAAGTTTATGATCACTATCACACATAATCCATGATGATGTATAAGCCGTCCTAAATTGTACCGTAATTGAAGAAATGCCTTGAGTTTTCAAAAAATGCAGACAAAAATATACTGTTGTACTGTTGTCTGAAGTCTGGAATTGAGTCTAAAAATGAAAAAGACTTTCAGTCCCCTGCATCTCTTTGAATGACAGAATACCCCCCCCCCCTTCATTTCTGGTTTCAGAAAAGGAGGTAATCACAGTCAGATGTAATGTGTCAGAGGTGTCCAGGTAAAGGCTGTTAATGTCTTACAGATGAGACGACAGAAGTTAGAAAGCTTCCGAGGGTTGAACAAGAGGTAGATCTGTTTCATGCCATCATGTGGGTGTGTGTAAGCGGCAAAGAGAAGTGCAAACATGACTAAACAGCATAAAGAGAAAAACAGCCATGATATTAGCTTTCACACTTGTTCAGGTGTCACACTGTGTGCATTATTTGCCTTCAACAAATATTTTGAATGAAACAAAGCCACAGGGTTCTTGCCTTTAACTGGATTATGCCACTGGGGTGAGTCTACAAAACTGTTATCCACTCATAAGACCCTCTGTGATAATAATCCTTTAATTCCACATTATCCTTTAAAGTGCAAAGCAACTCCTTGCATATTAAAAACCTTTGACATTAGTAAAGGCTAAGCAGAATAAGAAAGAAACATTTGACAGGACAAAATAAGGCGCTGACTCTCAGCAGTTTTTTTCCTGATATGTCTTTTAGGCATGACAGCCGCTCCCCACACATCGTACAGGTACTTAGCATATGAGGAAACATAACAAGAGTCTTGTGTCAGCCGAGGGAGAAACAGTATATGGAGTTTCCTGTGTTTTGGCCATTTAATATACAATCTAAGGTGGTATCATAGTAAGCGCCATAGTAAAAGGGATCCTGGTTTGAATCCCCAGCGGGGGGTTGTTCATATTTGAATGGATGGATGGATGGATGGATGGATGGATGGATGGATGGATGGATGGATGGATGGATGGATGGATGGATGGAGGGATGGATGAACTTTAGGTTCACAAATGTCTTCTTTCATGCTTCAAGGTGAAGCAAGAGCGGTCTTGTTTCTTTCTTCACCGTCCAAAACACTGATAGAATCGTACGAAGAAATTAAGACGTCAATAGTTTTCAAACCAAATATCTCCAAGCTTTTGAATCACGTTGCAGTTTTAGAAAAATTATTGGCGACACATCTCATAATGTTTTGCAGTGTGTCTGCTGCTGTATCTGTGTATTTCTAAGACCTTATATTTTTATTTTCTTAAATGACTGAATTGTGAGAGAGCTTCATTTTTCAATTATATTGGAATTTGGGGAGGAAATGATTGCCCTACTGTGTCACCAATCTGATATATCTCCATAAATTCTCTTTTACTTCTCCTTCTGCTTTCTCTCTTATGTGATGAATCTAGTTTTATTTCATTTCTGTCTTTAATCTCTCCCGCAATAACTCTCTGTCACCTGTGGCCATGAGACTTCAGGAGAGACGCGACATTGCCATCTTTATTACTTTTGTTCCACCTCGAATTCACCCAAGTCTTCCTGCTCTCTCTCCACCACATAATAAGGCATTTAGCCATTAGATGGATTCCCAGAGGGTGACATATGCCCGGAAAAATGTGAGAGACCTTTCTCTTCCCCTTCATTTATCTCTCTTCCCTTCCACCCATTTCTCCCCTCTGTGTTCCTAATAGGTTACTTAGTCATATGAGGTTTTCCAGGAGGGATGCTGAGATGGAGGCAGAGATGATGCTCTGCTTTAATGGCTCCTATCTAATCAACATCCATAACCATCAATTATTGCACTGAAAACGACACGCTCACACACAAACCACACAGGGGGAGGGACCATCACTACCTACAGAATATCTACAGCACAATTTGTCCGACGGTATCTTGGGCATTTCTTGACATAACATCTGCTCTCCCTTCATTAGAGATACTCACAAATGAGAATGCACGGACAAACAAGAAAAGCAGATACCAGTGCAAAGTGAGGGACATTTTTTAGAGGAAATGTCACATTATGGCGTTTCCTCAACTCCCTAAGGTCCTATTAAAAATGTGAGGATTTTTATTGGTTTCAGCACAGAGGAACTTCTGTCACCCCCACTGAAACGGCTTATTTGGTCAGAATCTGATCGATGTAGTTCGGGATTATTTCCTCTTTATAAATGTAGCTTCCCGTTAACAAGACAATTGGAGAACTAGCCTCAGAAGAGGAAGAACGTTTGCGAATAGAGAGTAAATTGAAGGCCTGTGTCAGGATCCAAGGTTTTTTATGTTTTGTATTCTTGACTTGCCTTATGACATTTTAAAGTTATTCAGTTCCCCATTGTAACACTGACATTCTTATTGCATAATATTAAAAACAGACACCGAAATTGAATAAAACAGGCATTTAAACTGCACTTAATACATGTACAGAAGAAGATTTGTGGGTGTTAAAAGCTCTGCTCTCTGAGAGCTTCTTCTGGTGACTTTTTGTAACTTATAATGGTTATTAATACTTTTTGGATGATCTGAAACCCCATTTGCTGTCATAGTTGGGGTCATTTATCTTCTTGGATCAAAGAAAAGTGAATTATTTTCCCACACATTTTCCTCATGTCTGGTCACGTTCTCTTCTATCATTGTATCTTTCATTTCCTTCTCCTTCAAAATCTTCAATCTTTCTAAACCTTTTCTCCCTTATAGTTTTTCCCTGTGGTGGATTTTAATGACAGTGACAACAGGCCCACCCATACACTTACTCTTCCAGAGCTTCTACTGACAGATATAAACACACACACACACACACACACACACACACACACAC
>JABUIW010000037.1:2377868-2440696 GCA_013363375.1 Menidia beryllina
TGTTTGATTGCTATATCCAATCTGGTATCTTTACTTTTAAATGTACAGAGACTAATGAGCCTTGATTGTCATTTTAGTCTGTCAAACAGTACAAATAGACTGCAGTGAATTGTACGGTTAATTTATTTTACCACCAAACACCAGTTTATTGTGAATATTCTCACAGGGGTACATAAAGACAATAGACTAGAATGGAAAGCTTTTATTGTTATTGTGGGACAACAGGGCATGCTTTAATAACAAAATTACAAGGGCTGCATCAGAGTGCCGTTTAGTCAAATATAAATATACACAGAGAAAAGAGCAACAAATCAAATACTAATATCTTAAGCTGTTTGTATAGCAGATTTAAAAAAGAGCAGGGAGTTGTATAACCAAACATGACATTACCCATTGTGGGCAAAATTAGTTGCACAGGTAAGATTCTCTCCTTTCTGCTCCTTTGGCAGGTAAGAAAATGGGGCAAATGAAAGGTGAAACACTAAAGGGACTGTGAACTCACCTGTTCTCTGTATTATGAAGGGACAGGCATGTAAATCATCCATCCATCCATCCATCCATTGTCCTCCGCTTATCCGGGGTCGGGTCGCGGGGGTAGCAGCCGGAGCAGGGAGACCCAGACTTCCCTCTCCCCGGCCACTTCCGCCAGCTCCTCCGGGGGGATCCCGAGGCGTTCCCAGGCCAGCCGGGACACATAGTCCCTCCAGCGGGTCCTGGGTCTTCCTCTGGGCCTTCTCCCGGTGGGACGAGCCCGGAACACCTCCCCAGGGAGGCGTCCAGGAGGCATCCTGAACAGATGCCCGAGCCACCTCAACTGGCTCCTCTCCACGTGGAGGAGTAGCGGCTCTACTCTGAGCCCCTCCCGGATGGCCAAGCTTCTCACCCTATCTCTAAGGGAGAGCCCTGCCACCCTGCGAAGGAAACTCATTTCGGCCGCTTGTATCAGCGATCTCGTTCTTTCGGTCACTACCCAAAGTTCGTGGCCATAGACGAGGGTGGGAACGTAGATCAACCGATAAATTGAGAGCTTCGCCTTTAGGCTCAGCTCTCTCTTCATCACGACAGACCGGTACAGCGCCCGCATTTCTGCAGACGCCGCGCCGATCTGCCTATCGATCTCGCGCTCCCTACCCCCGTTCGCGAACAAGACCCCGAGGTACTTGAACTCCTCCACTTGGGGAAGGACGTCCACTCCGACCCAGAGTAGGCACTCTACCCTTTTCCACTCTTAAGCCTCCCTGGGAAGGTCTATTCAGCGGTTCTGGAGAGGAGGGTCCGTCGGATAGTCGAGTCTTGGATCGAGGAGGAACAGTGTGGTTTTCGTCCTGTCCGTGGAACGCTGGACCAGCTCTATACCCTCAGCGGGGTCCTAGAGGGTGCATGGGAGTTCGCTCAACCAGTCCACATGTGTTTTGTGGACTTGGAGAAGGCGTTCGACCGTGTCCCTCGGGGTATCCTGTGGGGGGTGCTCCGGGAGTTTGGGGTACCTGGCCCTTTGCTACGGGCTGTTCGGTCCCTGTATGACCGGAGTCAGAGTTTGGTTCGCATTGCCGGTAATAAGTCGGACCCGTTTCCGGTGGGAGTTGGACTCCGCCAAGGTTGTCCTATGTCTCCGGTCCTGTTCATAACTTTTATGGACAGGATTTCTAGGCGCAGCCGAGGTGTTGAGGGTGTCAGTCTTGGTGGCCTTAGGATCGCATCTCTGCTTTTTGCAGATGATGTGGTCCTGTTGGCTTCATCAAGTCAGGACCTACAGCTCTCACTGGAGCGGTTCGCAGCCGAGTGCGAAGCGGCTGGGATGAGGATCAGTGCCTCCAAGTCCGAGACCATGGTCTCTCACCGGAAAAGGGTAGAATGTAAATCATCAACAGACCAAATGGGTAGTTTTTTAGGTTGATCAGTTTCTAGCAGCATCTTTCTGGACTAATTGTTTATGATTGAAGCCACATTATGTTCGATATTCTCTACATTTTTCTCTTTGCTTTTAAAGTTCAGAATGAGGAAGCAAACACAGAAAGGTGCAGAATTAAGTGGGTTGTTGTAGTCCGTGGGCCAGAATCTGTACGATGACTTTCCGTTTGAACTTTTTGGGGGCAACTTTCTTCCAGTTTAGTTAGATACCTTGGACTTCAGTGATCTCAAAAAGCCAATGTTCCCGCGTTTTCACTTGCACATTAATTAATTACGGCCAATTAAAATTTCGGTAGTTCCACATCTGGCCTATAGGTGGCTAAAACTAACAAAATCTCCATATTTTCGGTTTTAACCAAGTGATCTTTACCAAAAATACTTTAAAATCATTAAGGTTGATCATTAGAAAAGTTTTTTTTATGCAAATACTGATGGAATCAACATGGAAATGCAATTTAGACCTTTAGTTTCTATTTTCGCTGCCAGAGGGCCCCTGAACCTGAATACTACATATTTTCCACTTTATACAGCCATAGCAAGACAAAAAACAATAATTTAATATGCAAAACCCTTGTTTTTGGTCCAAATCATTTCTTACTAATTTAATTATTGAAAAACTGACACTTGACTTTCCATCATATTGCATTTATTAACTTAATGAGAGAAAAACAACTACTATCACAAGTAAACCTTGGTATAAAAAATTGAATAATATATCATTTTCACTGTCAATAAAAACTAAGGATCCATATTTATGTCCAATATAAAAATCTGAACCTCTCATATTTACAGTTATCTTATTTCTATCTTAACCTTTCCTCGCGACATCATACTATTTAAATCCAAATATATCATATTTACATCATATTATTTAAATCCAGACCTCTCATATTTATATCTTTTATATTTTCTTCAAAAACTTACAACATATATGAAAAACATCATAACTCATCATCTGAGTTATCCAAGTCCTCATTATCATTTGAGTATATCCCTTCCACATCATTCTCATTTTCAATCATAGCAGGACAGTTTGCACAGTTGACACATTGGCAGAGGTCACCACATGGCAAATGACCCCTTTTGCATGGACAGATTTGTGTAGTACATGCATTTGTCTTGCACTTGCAAGACATGTCCATAGTGACATCAGATGGAGCTGGGGGATTTACCATCCAACAATAGGAGAGCACTCCATCTTCAAAGGACCAGCCATGGCCTTCTGGGTTAGGGGCGTTTATAAACTGGTCCAAACACCTTCTATAAATTGCTAGCTGGTATGGAGCTGGCTTAGAATGTTGTCAAAGACAAACATCATTTGGTGGAAAAGATTTATCTGATTTACAGAGAAGAGAACATTTTAAACCTGGCATCATTAACCCAGTTTTTCTGTCAATAAAAGTGACAGACAAATTCTTCAAGCTGAATGAACAATTTATCATCAACATCCCAGTTTTTCCCAAGAATTTGAAAGCAATTAACACCTGGCTCTGATTCAAGCATCAGCCTTAAGGCTTTAACTTTTCCTTTCCCTTTAAAAGGCACTTAACATGTCACATCCAGTAAAAGCATGAAGACCAACAAAAGCTAGACCTTTCCTTGGACCATGAAGACTTGCTAGATGAGAAATATTAACAATACGAGTTTTGTTGCCAGTCCCTGTCTTAAAATAGATAGTACTGTCAAAACAATGCACACAACCCAAAGCCAAGACCATGACATCAGTGTCTGGGCTCACGATGACAGCAAAGAGTGCTTTGGGTTTGCTCGCGTACAACACGTTTACTTGCTCTCCCAATTTTTGTTTTGTCCGTGTACTTCGAGTAGCACTTCCTATGGTTCCCCAGCTCAGCGGGTCCCGGCGACTCAACTGTGAACTGAGAGAAAGTCTCGGCTATTTCTTTCTCCCTGCCATCCAGGTCTATCCAGGAATTGCAACTTTCAAAAAATCGCCGCCAACTGGCACCAGAAAATGACATAATTGGACGTTCTTCGTATTGAAACAAGTGCAAAAAACATTTCACGGGCGCTGCCATATTTAAATAACCGAGCTCTCGCGCTGAGATTCAGCCATCTGATTGGCTGATAAGCAAAACTCGGATCTCGCGATTTCTTAGATTACGGCGGAAAATTATATTTTTAATCGACTATAACTTATTAATGTGCAAGTGAAAGGGTGGGAACATTGGCGTTTTAAGATCACTGTAGTCTCTAGCAACTTATCCAAGTGAAAGAAAGTTGCCCCCTAAAAGTTCAAACGGAATTGCTTAAGGAGACGTCGTACAGATTCTGGCCCACGGACTATTGGGGAAAATAACAAATTTTCCTTCACTTGTATATATTTGTTTATTTGCAAATATTCTGCTTTTTTTTTTTTTTACTTTAACAAGAGGGCCAAGAGAAGGGGGTTATATTTTACGGAGGTAAAGGATCAGCTGAACGCCATCAGGAGACTAAGACTCAATGTTTTCATATTTAAAAAAAATTCAAATAAAAAATGTTTTTTTTTTTATTGTTGCACGTTTAAGGTTCTAGCTAGTGATGGCGAGATCCATCCACCCATTATCAATACCGCTTATTCCCTCATGGGGTCGCGGGGGGAACTGGAGCCTATCCCAGTGGTCAACGGGCGAGAGGCAGGGTACACCCTGGACAGTCCGCCAGTCCATCGCAGGGCTGATGGCGAGATGAAGCTTCATAAAGCTTTGAAGCGTTCCATCCAATTGGTTCACTCGTGTGTTGAAGCTTCATGGTGCTTCATTTGCTCTGTTCTGCCCCCTGGTGGACAATAAATGTTAACCGTACAGCGTGGTTATAACGAGACTCTGGCTTTGGTGTCTGAAGCATTGAGTGAATTAATCAATGATGTTTGTGATGCTGCCATCCAGGTTGACCCCGCCCCTCCCCATTGGCTCCAGCCCCCACCCCCCCACCCCATTAGGGGATCGGCGGTACGGATGGATGTTTGTGATGCTTATACATGAATTATAAACTTTTAGATGATGTCTGTCTTTATGATACAATGACAGGGAAGCTTGTATAGATCGCTCACAAACTCGTAATTGAGTCCCAAGTCCACAAAATGTGAGGGAGGGATTCATTGCGTTTTGCTGGCCCTTATTTTTCAAATAGACCGCCAAACCGTGAACCACTTCCTGAACCAGTCACGTGGTACGGCCGGTTCGCGAGGCTTCAAACGTCACCGCATTCGTCATCTACACAAGCTTCGATACGCGCTTCACAGAAATCATCCTGGATTTCTCGACACGCGCTTCGAAGCCTCGATACGAAGGGACACATCTCTAGTTCTAGCATTGAGGGTATTTGGGTCCTATTTGTCCTGGTTCTAATGGACCTGTAGCACCAGCCAGAGGGCAGCAGGTTCAAACAGCTGGTAGGCAGGTTGACTGCTGTCTCTAAAATGATGCGTCTGTATGTGTCTTTGAAGATGTTACACCCAAGCAGCCTCCCAGAGACCCTCTGCTGCAGCTGGTCTCCCTGCAGAAGGCGTCCGGCTGCTGGCAGCTTGATGCGGCTCTGGCCTCTGCGCTGGGAAAGACCAGCCAAGAGGTGGAAAAGGCAAAGCCCGCACCGGTGGGTCGCTGGCAAGATTTGGCATCACAACAGGTCTAATGTGAAAGTGACAACAGTTTAATATTCAGCATGAAGCTAACTACTATAACATGGAACATATCACACAGTAACCCCCAGCTGATCTGCCTCTGAAGCTTATTTGTCATGTTAAGAGCCTTTTTCCACTGAGGTGGTTTGTTGTAGATGATATTTTTTCAATATTTACTTTTTTATGTGGTAAAATAGATCAACAAAGAGGTGTGGGCTACCATTCTGGCTCTCATCTGGCTTCATGGTTTCAAGATGGATGCAAAGGAGGAGTGGGAGCTTCTGGCTGCAAAGGCTGCATCGTGGCTCCGTGCTCAGAAAGGTAACATCTTCCATTCGTATAAAAGTGCTGTTATTTAAGTGTTTTCTGGTTAATAGGAGCTGTTTTCTCACTTTAACTTATTTGTATGTATTTTCTTCATTGTCAGCATGTCAGACAGAATGTGTGGATGCTCGAAACGCTCTGCTGGGCTGCAGCGTGCAGAAAGATGCTCTGGGACTCTGAGCTTTTAGCAAAAGTGCTTTGTTGTTTTTAACAAACAACAACCCACAACACAAATGTTTACCCTATTATTCTGCAAGACCTGCTTTTACTTATCCATCCATCCATTTTCCGGCTGTCATTGGGCTGGAGGGGCCTTGGACAAATTTTAAATAATCAGTTGACTCGACATGCATTTTTTTGGGACTCCAGGAGAAGCAACAGTACCCAGAGACCCTCTTTGTTCATCGAGAACATAATGACTTTACACAAAGGTTCAACACGGGGTTTGATCCAGGAACCCCAATTATTAAGGGAACCCTTAATTATTGATGCTGATAATATGTATTTGCACTGCACACTGAAGTTTATTTTAGTTAACTATAGATAAACTCTATTACTATGATACAGCAGGCCTTTTAAAGATCTGTTTTTCATTTTACCAATTTTCTTTTTACAGCAAAGGTGTTAAATTTGGATGTATTTTATTATTTTCAAAGTCCCTTACATTTGTTGTCTTTCTTTTTTTCTTTAAGGCACTAGCCTTAAAAGTTAAAAGTGTGAGCTGCAATAAATGTGACCACAATGACTAGCAGATTTTTTTTTGTTTTTGTTTTTTTACTTGCCTGAACTGTTATTTAACAAGGGTACAATTAGGTCTGAATATTATCATTATGGTCTTTAAAAGCTTGTACATCCTACTCACTATAAAAGTCAGCTTTAAACCTGGCGTGTGGGTCTTTGATGCAAATTGAAACTATATAAACAGATAAAAGAACAGTCTCATTTTACTCATTTTCAAAGATTGAGAGTCATGGGACCCATAGAAATGAGACCGGTGGGATGATAACTCTGCCAAATGCATAAACATAAACATAACTCATCTTCCTTTACTAACACCACCTCACACATGAGCTTGTAGGGGTGGGCTGCTGTTTTTGTTTCTCTGTTTTGTCAGACCAGAGAGTTAAGTGACTCTCTAATATTTTGATTTGTTTTATGGTCACTTGTGGCTTAGATAGCTTTGTTCTGTTTATTATTCTGCCCTTGGCCCTTTGGTTTTAACTGTAGCTAAACTGTAGATCTCTGTAAACCTGCTACATTCTAACTACATCTCTGGCTGCTAGAGCCTTGTAGACGATGGATCATTTTCATGTAGTATCTGGGTTTCCCCTTGGACCATAACACGGATAGAGATTTCATCAGTTATTTTCAATATAGATTGGCAACACAAGTATGGTTCCAATAACTTTTTTTAAACTTGGTACAAAAGCTTTAGTACAAACCCATAAACATCAGTAGGCATGCTATCTCATAAACATGTAAAGACACTGAATTGAAGAGCTCACCAACTGCAATGAACTCTTTGAAGGTTAAAGGAAACCTATGTGAAGAAATTCTTACTTCTTCATAGCTTGTTACCATAGCAGTTGCCCCCAGTAATGGTCCTGTAGTTAACAAGTGCCACAGTACTCTTTAGAGGAGTATCTGGTATAATGTAAACTTATCTAATTCCAGCTAAAAAAACACTAGCTACACCTATTTGTTGGGCTGGTCATTTTCCTCTCTTTTCTTCTTCCCTTTTTTTGGAGCAGTGCCGCAATCTGGTAGATCCATAAACTTCACTTTTCTGTCATTCCACAACACGAGGGAAGTTTAAACCATTTCTTCCCTTGATCATTATGAGAATTGTGCGATCACTGGCAGATGAGACGGACAAGTGATTGCCCACAGTGAACAGGCAGCAGAAGTATTGGGGAGGATCATCTAAATTTTCATCAAGATAGGGCAGCAGGAGTAACTCATACCCGTCTACTGAGCTTTACATCTGCAGCATATGAAGTACTCATGAGCGCCAAGTGACGAGAAACACGTCCTTCATGCTGAATTTTGAATTATTGTTGCACTCTTACTTCTGCAAGAATTCAACTTTCTAAATGCTTGACAGTGGATTTCAATTTATCTATGACAATGTCTTTTGAATACATTTGTATAGCAGTCGTTTAATCTGTTCTCAGTTTTTTTTTAATTTTATGTTCCAGTAAATGTTAGAGGAAGAATTCAGTAGAAGAAAATTGATGTTGACCTATTTGCCGACAGGGCAATTCCCGTCAACAAGCCAAGTGTTGAACCACACTGAGGTATTATCAGCATAACAGACATAATACATACAATGTTCTTCTGTTTTTTAGGTTTGTGGTTCACAGAAACCTTTTTGCCATCATAGAGTACACAAGGGGGAAAAAAAATTTCTTCCCACAGAAGTTTTTTTTTTCTTTCTGTCTGGGGGCAAGTACTGCATGTTTTGCTCAGCTGAGAGTTGCACTCAAAATGAATGGTGTCAACTGTGGTCAACAGGTGTTGTTGCAAAAGAAAAAGTACTACCGCACTCATCAGTGTTCCATGCAGATGGCTATGCACAAACAAGCACAACTCATGGTTCTTTAAAGCTGTTAAGGAGGCTTTTTGCTGCTTGTGAGCAAGTGGGGGGGGGGCACAGACCACCTCCGCTGCCTTACTTGCAAACTGTGGTTTAGGTGAGAGACAGAAATCTTATTTTGGTTTATCTGGGTTAACTGCAAAGGCAGATGGAAACCCTCCGAGATGAAACTAACTTCACCTTACCACAGGAAAAAATACTTTTTATATGGCTTCCAGTAAACTCAAGGGTTTAACCGAGCAACCCCTCCTCCGAGCCTCTCTCACTGATCCACTTTCACTTGTGTCTGTGCCTTCTACACAACCACCATCTTATGGACACTGTTTACATGCATTTAAAAAAAATGTCTTTTTATTTTTCTGCTACTTTTGAGTTAGAAGGGGATCAAATGGTTTTGATCAAACAGTCACAGCCCTGAAACAGACCAAGTCTACCCTTGGGTGCACCAAAAATGGGCTCATTTCAGTATTTTCACAATACTCACTCAGTTAGTGACTTTTACATATACTTTTACTGAAACTGATAAGCCAGACATTAAATTTCAAGGATTCAGGGTGGTTTTCATTGGTTTTGTCAAGAAAAGTGAGAGTGATGGATGGAGGCCATGGGGGGGGGGGGGGTTGGGATAGGCCCGAGCTAAAGACCCTGACGGGTAATATATGCGGCCCTATTGTAGTGAATCAATGCACCGTGGATTAATGGAAGGGTGAGGAGGGGCGAAAAGGGCGCAGGGGAACTATGACCAGAGGTCTTCTGCTTCATGAAATGCTAAGAAACATGCTCCAGACCCCGCAGTAGCAGCAAGACTTTCATCCAGTCTCAACAACAAAGTGCTCTGTCCCTTCACATCTCCTATACACATTTTTTTCTGGACCGAGGTGCCAGCCAGAGAAAAGAAACCAAGGACAAACAAGTGCGAAGACTCAACATTTTGCTACAAAGGCAGAAACACTGTGTGACAAAGTAAGAAAGGCTGCTCTGCTGACAGGTTGTGGTTAAAGTCTACGTGATTGAAAGAACCCTCATTTTTGGTGTAATAGCTGCACATCGACATCTCACCTGAACGGTTTGTCATTTTAACAAACGTCTACAGGCTGTGAAGCGTCCGAGACAAACTAAGGTAAGAAGGTTTTTAGAAAGTACTCTGACTTGTACTGCTACTTCAAGGAAATGTGGACTTTTGGCTTCTCACATGCAGGCTGTGTGTGTGTATTTATACTTTTTTAAAAGTGAGGAAGCTGATGGAGGGCGGGGGTGCATGGGCGCTCTTTGCTTTTTTGCACTGTGGTGATGGAGAAAGTTAGGAAGTTAAGAAAAAATGTATTTAAAAAAAGATTGTGTAATGTGATCTATTGTCTCGGACCTCCACTTGTTTAGTTGGTTTAGAAACAAACAGAAGAAAATCTTATTCTACAGTTTTGGATCATTCAAGGAAAATAATAAAATGAAATGCCAGAGTCCTCATGATTTCGTGAGACCATGCCATTTATTTGACACCGATTTGTTGAGTTGATCCTGGCAAAGTGGAGGGGGCGCTTGTTTATAGGCATGTTGCTTTGTTTCAGGGCCCCCCCTTGTAAAAGCAGAGGTTGTGAGAGTAAACCCCAGCTATTGAGTTTGAATGAGGATGAGAAAGAACAATAGGAAGCTCTGTACAGACATGGCTGAGAGAAAAATCTGAGCGGGGAAGTTGGGGGGTAGGAATGGGAGGGGGGATTGGGTGATGACAGAAAAGCACTCATGTATGACTGGTGCATCATCAGATTAGTACACAATGTTACAGAACAGTAGGAGTCTAGTCAATTAGAATCCTCTCCCTTAACCGGTTATACTTTTTGTTATACTTTTTGTATTAACTAGATTTCTTTACTAGATTTTCTACATCTTTTAAGCTTAGGTGAACGATTGATTGGCCGATGTTTGCATAAAGACACAATCTGTAGTTCCAGTAAACTCTACAGAGTTATTTCAGAATATGACGTTTGCTATGCGGCTTCTCTAACTCTGAACAGGGGCAATGTGACCTGCTCTGCTCAGTGCATAATGCTACCGATCAGAAGAAACTGGGAGGGAAGTGGGAGGCCGACCCGTTGGTTTGTCTTCGCCTACCTTCTCCTCCTGGCTTTACCATGTATGGGCTTCCTCCCAAACTTCTGGTCTCGAGTGTTAACCCTGTCCTGGGACTCCCACACACATCAGTACATCACAGAACGGGCCATCCTCAATGTCACCCTGGAGGTTCTGCGGGGCACCACAAAACACCTGGAACTCCACGCAGATGAAGGGGTAACACATGCCGGCTCTGGATACTTTCCATACCGTTTTGTGAGCCAAAGCCAAAAATATGTAAATGAGAACGGTGCTGTGTAAAAACGTAGCAAGTTTGAAGCATGCAAGTGACAACTGAGTGTGGTACAAGAACATTTCATTCCTTCCCAGGACAGACTAGGCCGTGGCTTCTGGAGGGCCGTGAGGGAGGTTGTGAACTCTAATGCTGCCATGGACTTCTTGAGCTCCACCAAATCTGACCCGGTCTACCACTTTGATTCAGAACGTGTTGAAGGCTCCATTTCGATGTTAAGGCAATTCTGGACAAAGACTGTGCTGTCGGTACGGGCCAAAGAGTACCAGAGTGCCCGGTACAGCTTGGGCCAGCTGTTCCATTCTCTGCAGGTAGATTCAGAAAATAGAATATAGGTTTAATATCAGTTTTCAGGCCAGCCTGAGTTCATTTTACCTCCATAAACTCAATCAGTTGAATTTCTGATTTGCTAAACTGTGCCTGAGGACGAAAACGTTGAGTTTGTTCAGTTGCAATTCGTGCCAAAGCTTGCATGTATTCAAATCTAGGCATTGAAACATTTGAAATGCTCACTGAAATCATAAAGGACGTTTTCTTTTTTTTCTCCATGGGTAAAAATGTCTGTTGCGTCAGGATTTCTACAGCCACAGTAACTGGGTGGAGATGGGCAAAAGGTCAATTTACCTCCACCTGCTGCAGCCTGAGGAACCTGCTATCCCCGTGGCTAAGGGTAATCTTTTGACCTTTTGATTACTCTGAAGGGAATAAGCGGTAAAGATAATGGATGGATGGATGAATGGATGAATGGATGGATGGATGGATGGATGGATGGATGGATGGATGGATGGATGGATGGATGGATGGATGGATTACTCTGAACACGTTTGGAGACGTCCTTACAATCCTTTCCTGATTTGAGGGGCGGCAGCAATAACTTCTCAAAGTTCACCGATGTGCATTTTTCTATGACCTTATATTATGAATCAAACCCTGATATTCAACTTCCTTTAACTAACAGACTTGTGTGGTTGTTTATTCCTTATATGCCATAGTTTAATATCCATAGCTTAACTGTATTTCTGTTCATGACATTTACAATGAGGAGAAATTTTGAGGTAATCCAGTTCTATTATTTGATGTAGATGAAATGCAGCTTCTACACACAAACAGTCGCGAAAAAGCGAATATCATAGCAAAGCAAAGCCCTACAGCACACAAACTCAAGGAATCAAGCGGGCAACTAAAGTGTGCAAACAATACTTTGGGTTTTAAAGCTTGGAAAACCTTTCCATTTGCTTGCAGAAGACACTCCAACGTGCATGGAGTGCTTCAGCACCACGTGCCGAACCAACCTCCTGCCAGCACTGGCCAACAGGCAGGACAGCTCCCAGCTGCTGACCACTGGCTACTTCAGCAATTCCCCTCGCAAACCTAAGGGTACAACATCAGCCGCCGGCAACAGCGGGGGCTCATTCTCAAAGTTCACTTGTCTTTTACCCCCCCCGATTTCAGCCCACAAATTCAGCAGAGCGACCGTTTCTTTCGCAGGAAAGTGTAGCCATGGAGGCATGATGGACCTCAGCAGATATTTGAGTGCCAAAGGGGGGATCAACAAAGACAGCACTTCGTCACTCTTCTCCCCCCACCACTACCTCCATGTCGAAGCTGCCGCTTTGGCTACTGAGGCCACCCTGACTGTACTGAGAGACCTGAAAGACACTGTGGGCCACCGAAACTTCCTCAAGTAAGCTTCAGCCAGTGCCAGAGCAGAAAACACTGACCTATAATTTCCCAAACTTACCCTGCTCCAGCATTTAAATGGTCTTAGTGGATAATACGTTGGGCGGCACGGTGGTGTGGTGGTCAGCACCATCGCCTCACAGCAAGAGGGTTCTGGGTTAAAGTCCCCGGGGGAACCAGGAAATTTCTATGTGGAGTTTGCATGTTCTCCCTGTGTCCGTGTGGGTTCTCTCCGGGTTCTCCGGCTTCCTCCCACCGTCATAAAACCTGCATGTTAGGTTGATTGGACATTCTAAATTCCCCTTAGGAGTGACTGTGTGTGGTTGTTTGTCCTTATGTGTCCCTGTGCGGTCCTGCAATGGACTGGTGGACCGTCCAGGGTGTACCCCGCCTCTCACCCATTGACCACTGGGATAGGCATCAGTCCCACATGGATACTGCGTCTCTTTGTCAACGCATGTTTTGTCACTCCAAACTTTTCGGACAGGCTCTTCAGCGTGAAGCAGGTCCCCGCTTTGGTGTTTGTCATGGACACCACGGGCAGCATGTTTGAGGAGATCACGGCGGCTCGCCTCAGAGCTCTGTCCATCATCCAGAACCGAGCCCACAGCTCCAGACAGCCTGGCACCTTCGTGCTTGTGCCATTCCATGACCCAGGTGAGAAATGTCTGTCTGAAGCTCTGGGATAATCATTTTATGGAAGTCTCTGATACCAACTTTTCCAGACGTAAATGTAAAGATGTTTTAAGGCCTGTTTTTTTTTTTTTTTTTTTTTACTGAGCATCCACAAATCCCCAAAGTTCATATATTGCTGGTACCCCCAAAGGTTTCCACATTCTTGGATACATGTTTAATATTTTGCAGTGTCATCATAGTTCAGCCTTGAAGAAACATTTAAATAAATGCTTCACCTAAAACACACCACCCAGTCAAGTTTGCTGCATCAGACTGAATCAGATGGAACATATATCAGTGTGACTTCAGAATTTATCCAGCTACTCCTGTCTTGTGTCATGTCATCAGTAAGCACTTGAGATGCCGT
This sequence comes from Menidia beryllina, assembly GCA_013363375.1. NCBI lineage: Eukaryota > Metazoa > Chordata > Actinopteri > Atheriniformes > Atherinopsidae > Menidia > Menidia beryllina. Next base: position 2,391,406 of record JABUIW010000037.1, read on the forward strand.
CTTTATGGAAACTGTTTGTGCCCACACCGACACATGGGTATTTTCAAATTTTCATCCATACATTTTCATTTAGGTTGATCTGAGTTTTATTCCTGCATAAAACAGTTTTTGCAAACTGCTCTGGATCCATGACTGCTGCTTAGTAAAGTTGGAATTACATATTATTGACAGGTTTTTAATCTTTTAAAGAAGAGTCTGCTGTTATCTACCACACTGCAGGATCTTCAACATCGGTTTCTCTCTGTTTGACTCTGCAGGGGTGGGACCGGTGTACGAGGTGGAGGATCCGAACCACTTCTTGGAGCACATGGAGAGCCTGATGGCTCTGGGAGGAGGAGATGAACCAGAGATGTGTCTCTCTGCCATTCAGGTGATGCTTAACGCCTCTGGCAAAAAAAAAAAAAAATGGATGTGTTGAATGGTGGCAGAGTGAATTAAAGTTAAAAATGAATCTTTTTTATTTTTAATAATTTGCTCCTCATACAACAGTAAGATGAAACAGCAATTTCATGTAAACAGATGTTTGGTCCCTACACATCTGCAGACATACATACAAATCTGTTATTACATTAAAGAGGTGTCAAAGACGCCATCGAAGGCCCATAAAAATGCTGAGACATCAGTGTGGTGCTGGGCCGGAAACCAAAGTTGAGAGCTGTTGCATCCCACCTCCCGAGCGCCCCAGAGATGATTTGCTGATATTTGTTCTCTTTATGCGTTCTGCTTCATAGCTGGCCCTCACACACAGTCCACCCCTGTCAGAGATCTTTGTGTTTACCGACGCTTCCCCTAAAGATGCTCATCTGTTTGATGCAGTGAAGGCCCTCGCCTTTGAGAAACAGAGCAAGGTGAGTTCACTTTTGAAAAGAGTTTTGTTTGATTAAAGATGTACACTGGGGCAGGTTGTGCATTTGTAGGCACTGTGGGTACGCCGTGGAATCGTTTAAGTCCTCATCCGATGCTCCCACAGATAACATTCCTCCTAACTGAAGACCCTAACTACACAAGACGGAGGAAGAGGAGACGAAAGAGGAGGAGTAAGGAGCCCCTGTCCCCGGACCGTTTCTCTCTCTACTCCTCTCTGTCGTCCTCGTCTGGAGGGCTGACCATATTTACCACCAACTCTGACATCCAGAAGGTCTCCACCATAGTAGAGGACAACACAGCTGTGGACAAGGTAGAACTATGAGACCGTTTGATGGAGAACTTTTTCTCAACAGAAAAAAGTTATGATTCCCATAATGAAAATCTTTTTGATGCAGTCCAACATGAAAATGTAAAAAGAAAACATCTATAATTCATAAACCATCATAAAGCACTATTTTATTAACAATGTAACAATAATTTATATAGAAAAACTAAAAAAAATCATGCCCTCATCTTGAATGTCATCTTTACCTGTCAGAAAAGTTGTCACAGACACCACCGTGTCGTGCTCCATATTCTTTTAAGGACAGTCTGTAAACGTTTGAGAACTGAGACCAGCTGCTGCACCAGTCACCACTATGAATAAGAACAATGAGGATAATCATACGGGTGAATGGAGTGGAGAGGATAAACAGGATAGCAGAAAACTGCAGAACTAAGTGTGAGACTGCCCAGGGTATAAACCAAGGAAACAAAAAAAAAAAATACTTGAGAGCAAAGAACCAGACGTATTAACCAAAAACACTGGAAGCTGGAAGTAAAACGAAATTTAAAAAACAAATCCCCAAAAACTTTGAGCAGTTTGAGTTTTTTTGGCTTTGGTAAAATCTCTGAGATATATAACATTTATTTCTCTGGTGTCGTTCTTTTCCCTTGTTCCTCACCAGGTGACCCTCCTCCACGCAGAAAGTGATGAAGAGATGATGTCTGTCCACTCCTTCCGTGTTGACGGCTCAGTGAAAAATGTCATCCTGCGCATCACCGGCACACTGATGGAGTGCACCCTCACCAGTCCCTTAGGTAATTTCCGAAATCTATGCAGGATAATGGCAGGCTATAATATATAGATGACGTGAATGGAAGCCATGTACGTTGTGGTTTTTACTCCGCCTCTTACCTTGCCTTATTTTTGTTTTGTTATGGGTTTATTTTATTTATTTATTTATCTTATTTGCTTCACTTCAACTGTTATTTGTTGTTGGCTTTCCTGGGTGTATAGATGCAACCAGGTTTTCTTTTTTCAAATCCTAGCATATTGTTCATTATATTTTTCCATATACTGTATGTGGGTTTTCCTCAAAATCAGGCTCAGCTCAGCACTTTTGGATTAAAGTTACCTTCTCCATGCATTGTAGCGTTCTATTTTTTAAAAGTTGTTATCTATCGAATTTTGTGCCTGCTACTGAGCTCTTCTTTACTAGCCCACAACAGTGTAATACTGGAAGAGTTTTTTCCTTCTTTTATCTGAATCCAAGGGCAGTTTGAATTTCTTTCAAGTTGAATATTGCTTGCAGTACAAACCCAAGGGCTCTCAATCAGCTTCTAGTCTCATCCCTGAACTTGTCAAAACAGGTCCGACTGTCTGTGTTCTCCCTCTTGTCAGACCAAAGTCAGTCCCTGCTGAGGGAGAATGGCCCGCTGGCTGAGTTGGAGCACTTCGAGGGTCTGTACCGCATCAGGCTGCTCCTTCCCATAGAACCTGGCCAGTGGAGCCTTCACGCAAAGAGTGAAGAACACCTCACATTTGATGTAATAGGTAAAAGAAAAAGAGATTTGCCGTCACTGATCATGTTTGTTTCGGTCTAATGATTTTTCTGCGTACTGACCACAAGAACATTTGTCTTCTGATCGGATCCACCAGCGGACAGCAGCGTAGATTTCCTGTATTACTTTGCCACTGTGAGCAATGAAACACACCCGGGTCTGGCCAGAGTGGAGGGCAGTCCTGTAGCAGGTGCAGAATAACTTTTTTTTTTTCTTTCATTTGACACACCAATATTGTAATATTACCTCTCTTTCTTGGGACTTCACCATTTAGTGTTACCCTTTTATTTCCAGGTGGCACGGCCTTTCTGGTCCTGGCTGTTACAGGCCTGGCCTCCAGTAAGAAGGTGTCCTTCAGCCACGCAACGCTGCTCGGGTCTGAGGGAGAAAGCCTTCTACAGGTGAAGCTGAACAAATCGTCCTCCTCACCGTTTCATGCCTTGGAGGAGCTTGTGGGCTTGGTGGACTCTGTCCCCACAGTTCCCTTCTGTATCCAACTTACAGGCCAAGACAGCGCCGGAAACAAGCTGGAGAGAGTTTCCACTGAGATGGTTCAGCCCACTCATGTTCAGATACAGGTACATAGATACAAGCAGTTCATTCAAGAAACTTTTAAAAGTCATAAATATATCCTTATGTGGGGTGAAAAAATCTGTAAGATGTGTTATCTCTTTAAGTGTAGTAGGCTACTGGCATATTCCCAACCCCATTTGCTTACCAGCACCTCTTTATTGGAGACTGGAGACTTTACAGGAGAGTCCAACTTTCTAAATTGACTAGTTGTATATATGGACCTAAAACTTAGCAGATGCATGTCTCTTTTATCATTTTTTATAAGGGCAGATTCCACTTGACTCCACCAATCGGCACTAAAGTTATCTGATTCTTCCTCCATATGTAACTTAAAAGGAAACTAGAAACCAGAAAAACAACTCACAGTGAAGTTATTTAATAACCAAATTATTGGTAATTATCAAACATACACTTATGAGTAAAAAAGACGACTAATCACATACTAAGTGCATCAGGGGTCAAAGCATTTTTTATCCGAGTTTAAAAGTTTCTCTTTAAGTGAGTTTGTGTGAGGTTGTCAGTGTTTTAGATGAGGTAGATATCAAAGTGCTCTAAGTTTAAGTAAAACCACCAGTTTTCCAGATGGGGGGGCATCAGACAGACAGTTGTTTCATTTGTCACCACACTCATGTTGCAAAACCTTTCACCAGGTGTTCCAAAATACTCTGCAACATGGATATGAGCTGTTTGAGATGGCAAACATTTAGCTCCTCTGGTGGACTGATGACTCCTGGTGGACTGATAGGTAGTCATCTGATTTCCTGAGAGTGTACATACAGCAGAGTGGATGTGAAACTGCTCATGATGGCCACATACTATTGAGAAAAGGATAAAACCCATTTATCTTTAAAGATTTGTACGGAACTCAAATTTAATGTAAATCTGCAAAATAAGGAGACGATGAGGAGGCTATATGTGGCTTTTTTGATAGAAAGAGACTAAATCCGCTCCCGAGGCAGGAATGAACGAAAACCAAAGCTCAAAGAGAACAAAAACAGGAGGAACAAGCAACTTAAGGATCAACGAGACTAGCGCAAGAGGGAACGTAAAGTCAAACTAAAGAAAAACAGCACACAAAAACCATAGACCGAGACGCCACTTTTATTAGAGTGATCTGTTTGATTTTATTCAGGTGGTGTCATTCCCACACCTTGTGCCAGGTCACAGCACAAAAGTGGACTTTGACATCCTGAACCACGGTCCGGCTCGACCCTTCGATTTGACTGCAGATGACGACTGCGGATATCTTCAGTCACGAGGACCACACAGGTAAAGGAAATAGTCCAGAAATGGATATTAAGCTCCCTCTCTTTAGAGATGTACACTGTTTTTCTATACTTTTACCCTTTCATGCATAGCGGTCACTGCAGTGGACAGCCATTTAAAAGCCATATTCTTGTGTATATAAGTAGGTTTTTATGTTTTAAAGGGGCATAGGCCACTGAAGTGGACACTGGTGCATCATGCAATAAAAATAACAATTGTCCACAATAATAGATTGTGAAAGAGAAGCTGAGATAAACTAAAATAAATCAAGGGGTTGAATGAGAGGAACGGAGAAAAGGGATGAGATTGAAATTGATAATAGAATAGGATGAGTGCTGCATGCAAAGTTCTGTTAACAAAAGTCAAAATGTTCCTCATTGTAACATACAGTATTTTATTAGTAAGAAATCTTAAGATGTATGCTGTCCAGTTATGTGGACTTCTGGACAAATCCTTGAATAGGTTTTTGAACATATTTCACGCCTCAAGAAAATGACAAACCCCGACTGAAATTATCATAATTCGTGCATGAAAGGGTTAAAAAAAATTTGATTTCTAAAATGCTGTGTGGACAGAGTTTTTTGTTTTTAAAGTTGAAGTTGTCCCTTAGGTTCCATGTAGAGGAAAACGGGTCTTTCCGTGGTCAGGTGTACCTCCTGACTCCGTCCACAGCCCAGGCAGGAGCGACGGTCACCCTCACGCTCACCGTGCATGCCCTGAACTCTCCGGAATCCAACTATGCTGTGGCCTACTTGACCGTGGTCCCGCCGGTAAGTACCAGCAGGAAGCTACTGGAGGGTCTAGGTGCCGTCCAGTCCTGTGTTGACCCTCTCTCCCTCGCCTACAGGATCCTGACACCTCCCCGCCATCCTGCTCTGCCGCGCGGGCCGTCGCCAACTGCTCTGCCCTTTGCGAGGAGTCCAGCTGGAACGTGTCCCTGGTGGTGTACGATAATGGCCGCTCTGGCCTCTCCGACGTCCAGCTCCAGAAGGGCGGAGGTGTCCTGACTTTATTTCACCGCCCCCCGTCCGCAGAGGACGGCGCCGGGGCCGGTGGAGGCCGCCGCCAGCGCCCTCTTCACCGCCACCAAGCCAGGCTGAGGGCAGGGGACCCCCCCCTGAATATTTCTGAATGGGCGCTGGGCCTCTCTCAGCCACTGTGGGTGACCTACACATCCAGCTGCTGCCACTCCCGGGCAGAGATGCTGGTGTGGGACACGGCTGGAAACATGAAACGCTGCCATCTAACGTCTGGCCTGCAGAGGAGGCTAACGGACAGGAGCACAGAAAGCAGTGGGGCCGGACGACTGACCGTCCCAGGCCCCCTTTTCCTGTTGGTGGGCCTGCTGTGTTCCACGCCGACGTGGAGGATTTTCACGGAAATCAACCAATGATCGAATGAGGAATTTGTCCTGGTTTTGAGGATAACGTTTGAAAAAAATGGCACTTAATGTAAAGAGACGTTGATATTGTGTACATTTTGAAATGCACTGAATTAAAGAGGAATTAATCCAAGTCAAGATTTTCCCCTCAATTCTTGAACTGTTTCAGTGAAACTCGTTTCCTTTAATCCAACAAATGTGCAACTCAGCTAACTATCCTGATCTCTAGTTTTTTTATTTTGTAAATTCATCTCCATGCAAGAGATGATTTACGTTTTCTTTCAAAACTGATTAACTCTTTTGGCAGTTGCACATTACATGACAGAATTTGTGGTGGGCCGCTGGGCACCGCGGAGAGCAGTCAAGAGGAGGATTTAGTCCAGCGCAAGCTTGTGGGTATGGTGGACAGAACATGTGCCCAAAAACACCTGCACGCAGAGATGGAGGAGAGAGGACACTGGGGGAGTAAGGTGGAGTTCCTCCTGGCCGTGGCTGGAAATGTCGTTGGCCTCGGAAACGTGTGGAGGTTTCCGTACCTCTGCTACAAAAACGGAGGGGGTAAGCTACCAGAATGAGAGGATGGGACACTGAAATTCTCGGTTTGAGTTAATCAAACTAATACTACTTGTATAAATTCACCGATGATGAGTCAGACAATGTTTTAAAAAATGCTACAAATCGATCTATAAACAGGTGCTGTGTGGAAATAGAGTGGATGTTTAAATGAAGAGTTAATGACACAAAACTGTCATATCTGGGTTCCTTTGTCTTACCACCTGATGTCGCCAAAGTCCCTCTTCCTTTTTGTTGTCTGTCTCCACCACCTGTTCCCTATTATTGTCATGTGATTGCCTCGTTAAGTTAGAGTATTTAAACTCGGTGTTCTGTTGCCCTCCTTGTTGAGTCTTCGTTGGTCACCCAGTAAGTCTTGTGTGTTTCCTTACCTCTTGCCTCAAGCCGCTTTTTGTTCTTTGGATAGTATCTCTGTTTGCCCTTGCGGAATCTTACCTTTTGGATGTATTTAGTTTTTTGGGATCTTGCTACCTGTGTTCTGGACTTTTTACCTTTTTGGAAACTTCTGAGCGTTTGATTATTTTTGGGAAATAAACTCTTTTCCTCGTTCATACCTGCCTGCGCTTGAGTCTCTATCTAGGCCTCCGTGGGTCAGGAGATTGCTTCCCGTCTGCCACCTGGGAGACCTGGGATCGATCCCCGACCCTGACACAAAACCAGCTTGTTTTGGGCATTTCAAAGGAGTGTAAATGCCCAAAACATAATCAGTAAATGCTGCCTTTTGAGCAACTGGAAACAGCTAAATTTCAACCATCTAAACAGGCACTCCGTGCTGCTTTCGGCCAGCCGGTGGTCCAAAGTGCAGCATTTCTCAGTTTGCTCCTGATTGATGATTTTCAAAGAAGCATTTCAAGTGCTGGTAAGTGCTTTGAGTTGCGAGAGGAAGGCAGTCACTGGATATGTGGCTGAGTTTAAGTTTGGTTTGTTGAGTCTGTCGATGTCTCCAGCTGTAACGCTACTCAGCAAACCCAAGAAAACCCAACCAACCACAGGGGAGGAAAAGGAAAAGATCTCCCTAAACCTGCTCCGCGAGTTGAAGGATCTCATATTTCTTGGAAAGAGAAGCTTGCTCATGTCCTTCTTGTATACAGACTCTGTGTTAGACTGATGTCTTCAGATGTAGGTGGTTGCTGCCACTACCTCCATCCACCACATCTGAGAGAACAATGCCCACAACCATGAACTGTGTCCTGCCTGTCAGGTAGTCAGTAATCCAGGAGAAAGTGGAGATGTTACCCCCCAACGCCTGCAGCTCCTCACTCAGTAGCATCGTAATATTCTCTGAAACTGCAAACTCAGGTGGTCGTGACAGCAACAAGCTGGCATCCGTGAGGCCATCCATTATAATGATGTAGAAAAAACTGAAAAGAAGGGCGCTTCAGGTCTAAAGTTGATTGGTTTATAGGTCAAAACACAGCCAAGACGGGGTTGTTTCATAGTAACATGTTCACATGTAGTAATTCCATCCACCCAGGAGAAGAACCTGTTGCTAAAATAAGTCTTTTATTCAATAAACATGCCCTTTTTCTTATAATGCTGTCATCTAAACTCAACAAGAACTGTTTTGAGACAGATTTTTTTATGTTATTGACTGAACAACACATCTGCTTCTATATGGAAACTTAATCACGAGTTATATGAGAGCCTTATTTTTCAATTCTACTGCTTGTAGAGCTCACACAACAGGATCCAATCATGAGTCAATTTTCGATACGGATTCATAGCGCATATGGCCATTTTTGTCTGTGGGTCTTGGTGGCAAATTGTTTTTGAATTAGTCATTTATAAGATGGCATAAGAGTGAAAAAAAACATTTAGTTAGGTCACTGAAGTCTGTGAAATGCCTCCTCAAGCTTAGGAGAGAGCACGGCTACTGAATTGTCATCACAATGAGTGTTATAAAGCAACAATTTAAAATTAAGGTTAAAGCTTGATATGATTAACACTAATTGAATTTACAATCCTGCAGTAATGATTCTCGCAATTTCCAATTAAGAGCAAACAATTGTAACAAGTGTTTCTTTTTGTGATGTAAACAGGTGTGAGAGACCGAGCTAGCTTCATCATTGGGGTCCAAATGAGAGCAGATGATTTCAGCACCTAAAGTGCAACGAGCAGTTATGAAACGCAGCCGTTCACATCGGGAGTCTTACTGTTCACTTGTTAAGATTGATGTTATATTTTGAACATGCAGGTGCCTTCCTGGTGCCGTACCTCGTGTTTGTGGTGACCTGTGGAGTGCCTCTGTTCCTGCTGGAGACAGCAATGGGCCAGTACACCCAGGAGGGGGGCATCACGTGCTGGAGGAAGCTGTGCCCGCTGGCAGAAGGTGGACATTGCGTCTTTCAAATCAGGCCGTGTGTTCTGCTTGCTCAGAATCCACAGACTAGAGTTTTTCTATACATTTGCTGCCCGGCATTGCTTTGAACGCCTCGCTAACGGCTGAAATCTTGGTGTGTGGTCACAGTTAAGAGAAGAAATATCCAAGATTCATAGTTGTAGTGTTACAGCATGTCTGTTTTAAAGATAATCTATTTGATTTTATCATGTTTTCACACACACACACATATATATATATATATTATTGAGATACTTATTAGGTCCTCAAAGTTGCCCTTCAATCTCAAACGCAAGCAGCCTGGATAATGTATATTTTGGCTTTTCCCTTTGTTTGCCTCTAGCAGTGATTGATAAATGTTGCTCTGCAGGTATTGGTTACGGTGGGCAGCTTATCCTCCTCTACAGCTGCATGACCTACATCATCATCCTGGCCTGGGCCCTGCTCTACCTCGTGTTCTCCTTCAGTCCGCAGCTCCCATGGGCCAGCTGCAGCAACCACTGGAACACAGGTACAGTCAAACGTAGGATGCGGTGTTGTCATCAGAATCTTCACTGCTCTCAGATCACGGACCGTCTGCTTTTCCGCCCTTTGCTCAGATGACTGCGTAGACTTTTCGAGAGGGAACGACACTCTCCAGTCGGCCAACAGGACCAACTCTTCCTCCGCCGCCACAGAATTCTGGGAGTAAGTGTTAAGCGTGGATGAACTGGCCTTTAGGACTTCTCTTTAAGTTCCATATTGCTATAATTCGATGCTATGCGTTGCTGATTAGAAGAATCCTCAATGAAATGCCTTAAAGCGGTGTGACCTTCCCTCCAGACGGCGAGTGCTGGCTATCTCAGGGGGGATTGAGGAGATAGGCAGCATCAGGTGGGAGGTTCTGTTGTGTCTTATCGTTATGTGGATCATCTGCTACTTCTGCATCTGGAAAGGGGTCAAATCCACAGGAAAGGTATTTCTATAAACCGCTGGCCGTAAAAGACGTGCGGGAAAAAAAGGGTTCTTTATCAAATGTGTTTTTTTCTTTCCAGGTGGTTTACTTCACTGCCACCTTCCCCTATGTGATGCTGATCGTCCTTTTGATCCGGGGACTCTGTCTCCCTGGTGCTCTTCAAGGAGTTGTGTTCTATCTTCTGCCCGATCCGTCGCGGCTCACGGATCCACAGGTATGAGCTCACCGGTGCAACAGAGGGTGGGGAGGGGATACGGGCGGACAAATCGACCCACCGTGGCTGTGTTGGGACAGGTGTGGATGGAGGCCGGGGCTCAGATCTTCTTCTCCTACAGCATCGGCGTGGGCTCCCTGACTGTGCTTGGCAGCTACAACCGACACGACAACAACTGCTACAGGTAAGTCAGGGCTTTTCGGGCCCGAACGCAACTGTGTCCCCCCCCCTCTTTTGGAGGCCCGAGCAGAGGCGAATGAGCCCGGGGTCTGAACGCTTTTCAGGGACTGCCTGTGGCTGTGCCTGCTGAACAGCGGCACCAGTGTTGTGGCCGGATTCGCCGTCTTCTCTGTGCTGGGATTCATGGCTCACGAGCAGGGCGTCCCCATTGCAGAAGTGGCAGAGTCAGGTGCGTAGGAAATATCACATCCACCCCTTTATCCTTGAGCTGGGGCACAGGATTTCTAATCTTGCGAAATCATTACAAGGGGCTATGATATGAACCCAAAACGTGCCATTCGTAGACCTAACTAAAAGGTTGCCCAAACTTGACTGAATATCTCAATTTCTTCCATCTGTCTGACCTGTTCTTGCTTCATATTACCAATTAAGAATCAAAGGGGTTCACTATTTAGCTTGTTAAGGCATGTTGAAGGTGTGCCAAAAAAAATCACCATGACAAAAAACTGGAGTCATGTAATGTTGAATTTAAACTTTGCTGCCATCTTGTGGACAAGAAGGCACAAAACAAGTTCATAAACGGTTTTTCTCAGCTCTAAGCATTCTGAAGCAGGCTGTGTTGCATGTGCAGCTGTTGCATTGCATGCATTTCTGATTTAGGAACGTCACGCCGGTTTAGTAGCATTGATCAGAGTGGTATTCCGTCTCCTTTCGCATCACACAGATCTCTTTTTCTCGTCCCACGGTCAGCGAAAACTGGGGGCAAACAGTGTAAAATGAAATCTGCCTCTCACTGCTGTTCGACACGAGTCTTAAGCAGATGGTGGAAGGAGATTGGTCTCGCATCACTGTGAAGTTGTTTTCCAGGTCCAGGCTTGGCGTTCATTGCGTACCCTCAGGCCGTAGCTATGATGCCTCTGCCCCAACTGTGGTCCATCTGCTTCTTTGTCATGCTCATTCTTTTGGGTCTGGACACACAAGTAAGATAGTTGAGCAGATGAACTGTTTTCCTAGGGCTGCGTTCAGTTTTTGAAATGTATTTTTTTTCTTCTTCCCCTCACAGTTTGTTGCAATGGAGGTGGTGATGACCTCCATCATAGACATGTTTCCCAGAGTAATGCGCAGGGCAGGCCGACGGGAGAGTTTCCTCCTCCTCTTCTGCCTGATCTGCTTCTTCTCTCAGCTCGTCATGATCACCGAAGTCCGTGGTTAATGTTAAATCAGCATTTATTATTTACTCATCCAATATGGGAAAGCATTTCCTGCCAATTCTTCATTTTTTTTCTATCATCAAACCCTTCCTGAAACTTTGTTACAACAGGAAAAAAAGGATAATGTTGCCTGACATCCAGTGACCGATCTGATGAAGAAACACATCAATCAATAGAAGTAACACATAAAACAATCGAGATCAAAAACCTCTGCTGTTTTTTTCCCAGGGAGGCATGTATGTGTTTCAGATGTTCGACTACTATGCGTGTAATGGGGCCTGCATCCTCTTTCTCTGTGTGTTTGAAACTCTGGCCATGGGATGGGTATTTGGTATGTATGCTGATATTCACGAAATTGTCTATTTCTCGGATAGTGTGTATTTGAACATTTTGCTGGCTTTGAAACCATCTGTTTTTTTAGCAAGCTTAGAGCTTATTCATGCCCACACACTGACGGCAGTATGTGGAAATAAATCGCTCAAATAAATTGCTCATGCAGCACTGAGGTCTGATCTGATCATCTAATCCGCTCTGGCCTCTGTTCAAGGGGCCAATCGGCTGTATGGAATAATAAAAGACATGACAGGGGAGCGCGCCAACCCGTTCTTCAAAGTCTGCTGGCTCTACCTCACGCCGCTGGTGTCACTGGTGGGCCGTCGTTCACGGAGTCAGAATCCAAACAGCTGCAGGCGGAAGCCGTGGACCACTCATCCCGGCATGTCTCCTTTTGTCTTCTCAGGGATCTTTTATATGTTCTTTAGTCAAGTACCAGCCCCTGACGTTTAACCGCTGGTACGTGTACCCGTCCTGGGCCTACGCGCTGGGCTGGGTGCTGGCCCTCTCCTCCATCCTGCTGGTGCCCGGATGGGCGCTGTACAAGCTGGGTACCGGCAGTGGGACGCTCAGACAGGTGGGACGGCTTTTAAAATGACTTACTTTGATTCTAATGATTTACTTTCAATCTTAAATCGATCCATCCATTTTCGTAACTGTTTATTCCCTAATGGGGTTGGGGGGGGGGGGACTTGAGCCTATCCCAGTGGTCAATGGGCGAGAGGTGGGGTACACCCTGGATAGTCCACCAGTCCATCGCAGGGCCACACAGAGACACACAAGGACCAACAATCACAGACTCTCACACTCACTCCTAAGGGCAATTTGGAATGCCCAATCAACCTAACATGCAGGTTTTTGGACTGTGGGAGGAAGCCAGAGAACCCGGAGAGAACCCACGCAGACACAAGGAGAACATGCAAACTCCACAGAGAAAGGTCCTGGTTCCCCCAGGGACTCGAACCCAGAACCCTCTAGCTGTGAGGCGATGGTGCTGACCGCCACACCACCGTGCCTACTTAAACTTATATATTATCTCAAATGCATTGTTTGGGGGGTTTTTTTGGGGGGGGGGCTATGTCTGTGCGCAAGAATAATGAGGCACTATCTGCTCTGTCCAGCGCTTCCATGTCCTGTGCTGCCCTGCTCCCGATGGCTCACTGACCGGAAAGGGAGCCGCAGAGCTGCAGAACATGGGAGCTGAACTCCTGCAGCCATTCCCTGCCAACCAAGAGGAAAGATCACATGAACCTGAAAACCTTCTATAGTATAAAAAACAAACACACCAATCAGTATATCAGTGTGTGGGAAGGCAAGTCAGTTTACCTAAGTACTCCAACTATGGATTCAGAAACAATGAAAAAAAAGAAATATTTCATCTGTTTGTGGCTTTTTTTTTGCTGTCACTTTTCCATGCTTTATGTATGAAGGATAGAAACAGAATGATCTGAATGAATTGTGGTAACTAACCAAAATCAAATATTAAAATGAGATACCTAGACAAGACTCCTCAGGTTTATCAAGAGGTTTCCTTTCTTTCAGAACCAGGACAAGATCAACATCACGTTATCGGTTTGAAGAATGATTAGTGTGAATTTTTGTTCTAAATTAAACCCAAGACACTAAAAAAAAAAACACAACTCAGTGTTTTTCTTATTTCATACATTTTACTTAAATAGCTTAATATTCTGAAAAATACACCGTATAAACAACTTGAGATTTCACAGATATGTGCATGGCCGGCAGTGCAATTCATCATCTGCATGAGCACAACCAATCAGGGGAGACCCCCCACACGCACCAGGAGAGTGGAACCCACTTAATCACACTCAGAAACACGGGCACACTTTCAAATCAACACAAAGGTTTCGCACACGGACGAAATAAATGACCGAATAACACAGACGAAAAGGGAGTACTGATGCCATAAGACATCCCCAAACGGACTTGCTGTGCGGGAGAATCAGGTTCAACCCATTTCTGTGTTTCACACTGTGCTGGAAATGCTTTAAAAATGGTTATTGAAAAGAATCAGGGTGGAAATCCAACCGACCGGTGGAGCGCATTTAGTGCAAGTAGCATTTCAGGGTGTTTTTTTGGGGGGGGGGTTGCTTTTTAAGGAATCTTTTGCTTTCTCCTGGTTTTAGCTTTTAAGGCACAGGCGTTTGTCTTAGGTAAAAGGGAAAACCACTCGTCTCAACAAATAGGTCCGACACAGTAACGCAGTGCTCTGAACCCATAGGAGACGTTTGGGGCGACTTGTTTGGGACCTGGTCAAACTGCTGATGAACAAAACATTTAGAAAAACACACACACTCTCTAACCACAGCGCCTTGTAAAAATGATTCACCCTCTTGAGATTTTACAGACTGTGTTGCATTCTAATTCATATAAATTCATATGGACATGCTGGGGAATGTTACAAAAGGTGTAAAGCAAAAAAAAAAAGTAAAAGAAAAGGCCAAAAAATACTGAGACATAAAAACACCAGAGTAACAAAAGTCTTTTGAATAAAACTGAACCCTGGTGCCCTCTTTGGAGCCACTCTGGGATGATAAGGGTCGTCTGGGTGAAAGGCTGCTTGAAGGCACCGGGTCTGTGGCTCAGGACGAGGGCGGGGGCACGCCAACTGGCTCTGCTGGGATGCAGACATGAGCAAACACTGTTGACGGCGTGGCCGCGGTCAGTGCTTGATTCTGTAAAGCTGCTGGACTGGCTGGTGTCCAGCAACGCCCCCCGCGTCTGAAATGAGGGCACCTGTGGCCTGAGAAAGCTCCCGCCGCCTGAGGCTCTGATGGGGGCTGTGAAAACGTCCCGGAGTTAACAACACTGCTGATAGCTCAATATCCCTGGAATCAGCATCAAATCCATTATTACGTAGAAAAAAATGTGACCTCCAGCAAAACTTGAAAGAAAAAAAACAAAACAAACACCTCTTAGACCAGATAAATGGCACACAACAGCAAAAAGTTTTACTTTAAGGTAGTAAAGGCGATGGGACAGGAAACTACAGAGAAGGTGACTGCTTTTGCAGGGCTCTGTAACCATGGCTACAGGCCCACCCGGGGAAGGCACGGCAGACTGTGCTAACCAGTAGAACTGTCCGGAGACATGAAAGGGACTTTGTCTGAGGGCTTATCGCCTTGCTGTAAGTGAGAGTGCTCCAGCATGGAGACGAGGAGGCAAGATGGTGGCGCCTCCGAGCTGTCGGCAGATGGCGGTCTGCTGGCACCGCCCGCGGGGAAACCTTCTGGCCGACTCACTAGACCCAGGAGCCACGGGCTCTCCGCTTGGGGCCGGATCTGGAGGTCGGGGTAGCTGCCCGACTCGGCCATGGCGTGGTGCAGGCGCTCCCAGGCGGCGCTGGGGCGGCGGGCGGGGCTGCGGGCGGCCTGGCACAGCAGCTGGGTGTGCTGGCGCAGCTGGCAGATGTCCCGCTCGGTGGCGTTGCTCTGGCGCAGCAGCTCTTTGGTGCGCAGCGTGATGTCCAGCAGGCCCGACTGCCGGAGGATCTCCACCGTGTTCAGGAAGCGGCGGTGGCGAGCGCCGGCGCTCCTGGGGGCAGTGGGAGAGGACATGGAGGGAGATCTCAGGTCTGGGGCAGTGGCAGTGGGTACTGAGGGGGTCAGACTGGAGGCAGCTGGTGAGCAGCCCGACGGGGCAGGCTGTGAGGCTGCCCCTCTGGGCTGCCTCAGGAGGAGCTGCTCTGGCCGGCCCCTGCTGGCGGGCGCCTCCTCGGCGCCATGCTCGGTGCACACCCTCTTGCTCTGGTTCTGGTACTCCTGGCTGGACGTGGACTTGTCGGGCGGCTTCTTGCTGGGGTGGGGCGCGATGCGGGGGTAGGAGTTGAGTATGGGCAGGTAGGTGCCGCTCGTCCGCTTCTCCTTGGCGTTGGAAGGCTTGGGCGGGGGCCGGCGGTGGCGGGGGGCGGCGGCAGCGGGCAGGAGGCCGGGCTGCTCGAAGAGGATCATGTGTGGAGACTGACTGCTTATCCTGACGCCGCTGGTCCACAGCAGCTGCCCTCCTTTCTCCATCAGGGCCGGCTGCTGCAACAAGGAGGCAACATTATGAAGAACCTCTGCCTTTAGAATCAAAAATACTTTACTTTTAATAGTCTCTGTTTTAGAGGCACCAGTAACGTCTGCCTCCTCCTACACCGCCTTTACCTGCTTGAGCACGATGTCTTTGATGATGTAGATGGGCGGGTGGCTCAGCTTGGCGGGCATCGTGCCGGGATGGCCGAAATTCTTTGGACCGACTTCTTCTTTCTGGCCCGCTGGCGACGCTCCAGCGGATTCGCCGGCGGCTTTGGACTGGTGTCTGTTGCTCCGCTGGTCCTCAACATCTGTCTGCTGCCAGTCGGAACCATCTGTGGGGGAAATCGGAGCAGAAACCGCAGGGAAGCTCAGTACAGCTGCCGTTCTACCTCTCTGCGGCGTGCGCATTTGCAAAGAACGTTTGCACAAAAGGCGACAGAGGGACGTTATTAAATGCACTCATACGGCTGCATTTCATAGCGGTCCATGTTCTAGCATTTCTCATCATTTACTCAAATCTAATGCTGCCCAGTGCTGCTTAAGAGGCCGGTTTTCACTGTAAAATGTGATTCGTCGCGTTGAATAAATCACACACTGGTTAGATTTTCTAAATGAGGAGGATTCAGATCAAATGTTGCTGTCACACATGATCGACGTGCTCCCTTTTTGTTGGGTAAGTTTGTGTGCATACACAAGGATTCCAGGAACGTAAAAGAAATACTGAATGAGCACAAGCAGCTTTTTATATATGGCTTACAAAAATTAAACCTTGTTCCTTCGCATTGCGGCTAAAGCCAACAAAGACTGGTTAAATAGGCACACCTCAAGTTCCAAACTGCACACACCAGCAAGAAGCCCAGAGGGCCACAACACATCTCCTCCTCCTGCTCTTGCTGTGCATGCAGAGGCGTAATGATGGATGTCGTTGTGGACTTGTGTTGGAGACATTATCGGTGTGGCGGTACTCTGCGGCTGTTATGTCAGCCTCTTATGTCAGACCCTCAGGAACGGTTCCAGCATCCCCGCTGTGCGGCTCTGTGGGGTCACCCCGCAAATCACCAGCTTATATGCAGGCGGATCCAGCAGTTTCTGCTCTCTCTGAGCTTAAAACAACAATGAAAAAGAAGCAATTACGGGGCTTGCAGGAGCATTTACTCCCCTGCGGCGTTTTGCTCCCCCCCACCTTGAAATCTGTAATTGTATGGTTTCATTTCTACTTTATGGCATAGGAAAGGCATTTCGAATTGAAATTTTACAATGAACAATGAAGAACAAAACTGGGTCTGATGCTTCTTGTTACTGTGGGGAGGTGTCACATGATCTGAGATCCCCAGTGTCTGACACGTCACATGTCCAAGCACCAATAAACCAATGCGCCCA
Organism: Menidia beryllina; assembly: GCA_013363375.1. Taxonomy (NCBI): domain Eukaryota; kingdom Metazoa; phylum Chordata; class Actinopteri; order Atheriniformes; family Atherinopsidae; genus Menidia; species Menidia beryllina. The sequence goes on from JABUIW010000037.1 coordinate 2,408,538, forward strand.
GAAAAAAGCCTGTTTGGAGTTATTGGTCTGGGGCAGAGGGTCAGCTTGCAGCAGGACCACAATGCTAGTAAGTTGTTGGCATGTTTGGGCAACTAAATGATCAAATAAAAACACAAACACCATTTTAAATCCAGGGTTTAAGGAGGAAAAGCCAAATGGCTGAGAGAGCGACCAACAGGTCCAGTTTTACAGCTTCAAGAGAGGCCAAATTGGAAGACAGCAGCCTGTGTTGCAGCTTCATCAGATCTGTCTGCTGTTGAAGGAGAGGGAGCTCTCTGTCGTGGACCGTGCCAAGACGTTTCCACTGGGGTCTGGCTCAAACCGTTTCTGTCTCATCAAAAAAACCAACCTTTCATGACGAATTCAGGCACATAAATGAATATATCGCAGTTAGAATATCAGTGTTGAGAATTTGTAAAACTTGTATCGGGTGTTTCAAATGACAGATGAAAAAACCCCAGAGCTGCCACAAACATTTGACAAACGGCCCCTTTGTATTTGCACAGAGATATCTGTGTCCATGGCTCTCAAACTCTGTAGAAAGGACGATTCTACGTTACATAACAGTGCAGACAAGACCTTTCGGTCCTCAAAAAAAAAAAAACGCCCGAAGCCGTCAGGACAGACACCAGGCACAAGCTGGATGCTGATTGGCTGAAGGTTGGCTTGAGCAGGGAGCAGTGACAAAATTCCTAACTAGTAAAGAAAGCGCCAAAATGATAAGCAGCAAAGAATTCTGGTAAAAGCCAATATATAAGGACCATCCAAATAGTGTTTTGGCATGGACGCCAAATTAGTCCCTACCCTTGGCATTTTCAATTCTTTGTCACATCACTCTCATGCTTCTCCTTGCTCATTCAGCAACTCACAGGTTTGGGTGTACAGTAGAAAAGTCACTAAGCCTCATATGTAACAAGCCTTCTGTGCAGAACTGTACACTGCCTCCATGTGTGTTCACTAAGGAGGGAGGGGCCAGCAGTGTGTGAGACTGTGCATGTGAGCATGGCAGGACTCGATAGCTCAGGGAAGCCAACAATGGGAGTGTAAACCATGCATATATTTGTCAGAAAAGTACAACAAAGTGACAGTATGTTAGAAACCGAGACTGCTGTGGATGAACAGACTAAATGAAGGTGATAGAAAGCCTCAAGCAAGAGAAATACCTTGCTGTTAAGCTGAGCTTGCACACTTTCAATCCCTTATAGTAAATGTTTAGTAGAAAGGAATAAAAATGAAAATGTTTAGAATTCTCAAGGGACACAGTTCAAAGTGGGTCTCTCCCCCAGTATGGGGCTGTTGTATGTTGACAACGTTCTTCTGTCTAAAATAGGGAGACTTTGCCAAAAAGCCGAGTTTTTTTTTAAAACATTCTATGTATATGATTCTGAACTCTTTCAAAGTACACTGATCCCCATCTCTGAGTTTGACATCCTTTGGACCACAGATTAGGGATGTCCCGATCCAGCTTTTTGCACTTCCGATCTGACACCGATACTGGCCTATCAGAGCATGTTTTAAAGTTATTTAGCCTACTTACTTAGTTGTCAGACTCATGTTGAATAGGGATTTACTCTTATAACAACTTAATAGTTAGGACACAAACCTGTGGGTTAGGAGATGCTAATGCTCGTGTGGGATCGGACTGGATCGGGAGTCTGAATCGGCATGTTCTCATGCCGGCCGACACGCATTTTTTTGCAATTATCGGTGGCCAATCCAATCCAAATAATGGATCGGGACAAGCCTACCACAGATTAGCACAGTTCATGACTTCTGCACAGTCCAAGTGTGCAGTTTTGACAGCTGTATGCATCCACTTCAACATGACAACAAACTTGTGCGTACACTTGGATGACTCACACAGAAAAAAACATAACGGTGCACACAAAACAGGTTGTCAAAGCTTTTATGTGTACACCATTTGTTTTCATTACATTCCTACAACAGAGCCTGTGCGAACCTTTCTTGAAACGTACATACGTGAAAGTACTTAGCCTCGGGTTGCTTTGTAACATTCACCGCAGACATTTAAACTCACCAGAATAACCAGAGTCCTTTTCTGAGCTGCAGCTGGAGCCTCTTCTGTAGGAATCATCTGCACCTTTAGAGTCACGTAATGCTTGCAGAGTTGTACTGTTGCTCTTATCTTTAGCATTCTTACTGGATGGAGGGCAGGGACTGTGCTCGCTCAAGCAAGCCTGTTCTTTCGGCATGATGGGCCCTAAAGATTGGTGGTATTTAGACTGCCCCTGCAAGAGAAGTAAGATAAAAACAAAAACAAATGCCACCTCTACATAAGCTTTTAAACAAGAGCACTAACCAACCTGCTTTATGCTTTGCAAATAGTCCACAGCATGCTGGAATGAAGTTAAACACCTGAAAAGGAAAACACAGAGGAGTATTGTACAAGCTAAGGTGTGTTTAGGATAGATATATTGCTACATGTGTCTTCGATGTGCTATTAAACATACAGGAAAATAAAGTAAGACCAGAGCAGATTAAGTGACCTTGGGTTCATTCATATCTCTTTTTCAGCAGCGAGTATTTTGTTTAGAATGATGTCTCCAATACAGGGTTTTCAGTCATTTTCCTGGGTCTTTATTGGACTGCGTGGCTGATTACACAACAGCTTTGACTATTTTGGTGATATCCCACCCCCCTTACAAATCCACAAAAGCTCACCCTCACGGTTGCCTTAGGGGTTGTCACCGTGGCAACTTGCAAATGCATACCGCCTTGCAGACAGCATACTACCTATTAATAACGGCACCAAACAGATGCACAAACTGCATTTATATAGGTATAGTGTGGAGTTTAACATCCAGACAACAATAGCAGTAAAACCTTAACCTCAAACCCACAGTGGACCCAGAACTACTTATATCATGAGGACAATATCAGTGGCACTTAAAATCGTGACAATTGGTTTCACTACTCTGATTTTATACAATAACATATTTAAATCTAATGTGAACCCAGTGATTGATTGTGTACAGCCCTTATTAGAACTTTGAGTAAAAGGCATGCTGTGTGTTGTGAGTCCAAACATATAATGCTAGAATTGAAGTTCAAGGAACATATAGATAGAAAAGTCTAAATTAATTTTAAAAAAGGACTTTAAAGGGCATACCAGGCAAATTTCTTAAGATGTTTGTGTCTGCAAAGGGTCTAGCTAACTCTTTAACTAGTCTTTTTATGTGCTTGGTAACATTAAAGGGTATGGAAGAACGTGGAAGGGACGTTAACGTCAAGCTACACATTAAGATTCCCCTTTTCTTTTCGGAAATATTTTTAAAAGTTGCATTTTAAGTCGTACTTCAGTGCTACTACAGTACAGAACTATATGCACACAATTTCCCAGTGCGTGTGATCACTTCGAAGCCAGCGGTTCCTTGAAGGCATCACGGCTCACAGCTCATCAGCGGCACCCTACCCCCCCTCTATTATGTAACAATCAACTTTGAGTCCTGGCCCTTTCTAAAACACTTCCTCTCGCGCAGACTGTACGTTTACTTAAGCAAATACTCATAAAACAGCATAATGACCACAATGGCTTGAACTGAACCATAAGGCGTAGAGTTGCGCCGATCTGAGAGAAGGACGAAAAAGTTCGAAAAGGTGGGAAGACTCAATGGTGATTTCACACTTCGTCAATGTCACGTTCACAGCAAGTAGGTTCAAACACGTTCACGTGTGTGTAATGGGAAAACTTACCCACAAATGCAAACTGTCGAGTATATACCGCTAACGGGTGTTTTCTCGCTTCGGCTCCATTTTCGACAGCCGACAGAACGCGGAGGTCGCAAGCAGTCCCATATTTACTGGCGTTAACTGTTGGGGATAAGGCAACAACTAATTTCCGTTTGTCTTTGACAAAAGCACTGACAGTTAAAACTACAGTGAAAACGGGTTGCGATTTGGCTGTGCCTGTAGTCAATTTTGCTAAATGAACGAGCATATCCGGCTTGTTCCAAAGTAAAATACAGTGATACATGTATTTCTTAAAATGTTGCTTTTGAAAATCCTATTCTGACTACTACTAATTCAGTAGACCACCTCTCTCTTCAGTCCAAATTATTTTTTTAGCCGTTTTTGCAAAATTATTTGTTCCGTTTTTGAAAATGCCAAATAATGTCTCCTTTATTCTGTAACATCCCTGTGATCCTAGCTAACTTATCGCCCCGGTTTGATATAGCGTTAATACAAATTAAAAATTGAACGCTGTTCATTTGACTCTGCACGCATAACTAACAACAGCGAAAAATCCCACCACAGAGACAATTTCACCTTCTTTGGAAGATATCCGTCCTCTTTACCTTAAATGAACCCACAGCCGCTTGTTGGACCACCTACCACACATAACCAAACAGGAGGGAGAAAAAAAGCTTTCCTGGGGACCTAAGCGCCTATTGGTCAGTGACAGAAGAGCCTAAGCCAATCAGATAACAGCACACGTGTTGCCGCAAGACAACCAACATGGTTGTGTGGAAGTTGAAATATTTAGGACCGAAATTATGTTGAACAGGCTGAGAGATATCAACGACCCAACGAAATGAAGGAAAATGTAATGTTGTCCGTGATGTGTACTGTACAAACAGCAACTTAGACTTCCTTTATTGTCATTGCACAAAAAACAAGGTGTCTGAACTGCTTAGCTTGTAAACCAGCAATAAACTGCAGAATTGTTTGCCAATCCTCTAGAATTTTGAGCTAAAATGTAATAATGTAACATAATTTCCCTTAGTAATTCGTCTTAAAGAAATAAATATATGGTTGGCAGACTTAAACTGGCCCTTGCGATAATCTCTGAAAAAACAGGCTTGCCTTAAACTCAATTAAAGCAAATAACCAAAGGCCCAAGTTCATCTTTGGAATTCATTGGCCTCTCAGAATTACACCACCTGATCATGTCAGGTCAGATCAGCTTTGCAAGCCTCGGAGATGTGATTTTTTTGTGCATATTTGCAAATTTTACTAAAAAAATAAGCATGCCATGAGGATCCTCTGTCTCTTTCTCTCTATAGATAAATAGATATATACAGTAATTTCTGCTAAACTTTGGACATGAGCACCCAAGTACATAAACAAATCTAAAGCTGGCCATTTTTATTTATTTTGCACAGTATCAGACACTGTAAATATTTTTCATTGAAGCCATTGTTTTAGGGCCTTAGGGCCTTGTTCCCCCCTCTTTTTATTGATCCCCACACAACTGACATCAGAATAATAATGCCCAACAATCTTTTAAACTTTGTCACACTGACATTTAAATCATGGGCACTTCTTGGCAGATTGACAGTTTTTTTTGTTGCGTTCGTATTGATCTACTTGATTTTAACTGGTGAAGGTGTCTGTCTATATTCTGCCATTTTTGGAAACTTTGTCCAACTGATTTGATCCTGTAAATAGAATGAAAAAAAGAAAAAGGTAAACCATAATAACGTTGAAGAGCAGTAGCGCTTACAACCTTTGTGTTAAATGTTAAAGCACTGTAGCACGTGTCATTTTCACAGCAGCCTTGGCAGCCATGTTAAATACAAATGGCTCCTAGACCTGCTGAAACTAAAGAATTTGAGCAAAAGAACTGGAGACAAACACAGCAAATCTCAAAACTCTGCAGCAGACGCTTTATTTTTCACATTAAAACTTACTCGAAAACCCAACATACTCCACAAAAGACCAGACAAGCAAACAGGACAAATTCCCTAATCGGCTGCAAGCTAAGATCATAAAACAAATATCACAACCACATCCAAAGACACTCACACAAACTGCATTTATCTGTTAACATTCAATCTCACTTTTTTCTGGCCCATTTACATAACTCCTGAGGACCCATCACCAGCAGTGCACCCCTTTGGCCAGAAGCTGGGGCCGCATAGGATTCAAGCCCTTAAGCGATACTTAGACCAGTACCCTTTATCTCGAAGCTTAAGGATATGCATTTCAGTTCCTGTGACTCGCATCAGCTGCATATGCCGAGCAGCCCCGCAGCATTCTTCAGACCTGGGTGTCTGCTGACATGCATGGTCTCTGGAGAGGAGAACTTAATAAAAGTGGCACAGGTCTCCCGGGTGTGGGCCTTGGCTGCAGTCCTGGCTAGAATGTGCATGATCTTTAGCAGAGAAGTTTCACTGAGAAAGAAAGAAAGAAAAAAAAGCATTAAATCGTTATGTTGTGCATTAAGCTTGACACCTTCATAGTAAAAGCTGCACACCTGCCAACATGGATGCTGGAGGCCAGACACCAGGCAGCCTCGCCCTCGGCGGTGGGAGGCTCCTGCAGGACCTGACGGGCCAAGCAGAGGGCGGCTCCGGCCAGCTGCACGGGCGGAAACACCACGCACTGGCCCTCCAGGAGAGACAGCTCCAGCAGGTAACGGGCCATCCACACCATCTGACAAAGCAAAGAAATAAAAATAAAGCACAGATTATGCCTCAGACTTTAATCCGACACGAGCCGCTGCACAGGGAGACCACGGGGGAGGATCTACCCCAGCGCTGGCGCGGGCCACCGACGCGAAGAGGAGCAGGAAATGCAGCGAGGGGCAGTAGGACAGGTCGAACTTCAGCGCGCAGAGGACTTTGCGCTCCAAACGCAGCAGCTGATTCCTTGTGTAGGCATTGTCCATCAAGCTGCATAGCCCAGACACCTGGGACAAGCACACGAGGTATTTAAAAAACGAAAAACGTCCTTAATCGTTTTCCTCCGAGACAGAGGTTTCAATCGTTATTGGGGAAGATCGAGTTGGCGCACCTCTGGGAGGAGGGTTTCTTCTTTCTTTGCTGCAAGAAAAAGGCAGACCATACCGAGGAGCTGCAGGTTGGCTGTGGTCACCTTCAGCTGCCGCAGGGAGCGGTTCAGGAGGTGCACGGCCAGGTAGAGGGTCTCTTCTTGGAAGTGCACCAACTCCTGGTTTAAAAACAAAACAAAAAAAAAAGTCGATTAAACTTAAACTTTTGAGGAAAAAAAAAAAATTAAGACCAAGTTTACAGCTTTGTTTTCACATTTAATAAATAATTTTGACTCCAGCTCTGCTGTGTGAAAACACAACCATTCGTTTTATCCCACAGATGTCAGAGGGTAATGAATTTCGAGTATATTTGATCACCACCGTTTTGCGACTCACGTGAACTTGAATGATCCAGTCTACCAGCACGGCTCGAGTGGCATCGGTGAAATTCCGAGGGAGGTCAGCATTGGAAAAAGCATTCCGTGTTTGAGTTCTCTGTGTGGTAAAAAGAAAAGAGAGCAGTGCTCACTACACAGCTGAAGAAATGCAAAAGGAAAAAAAGAAGCAGGTAATTTTTCTGCTCTTATGGGGGTGTTCCACTAGTATGGACTCGGCTCAACTCCTTTGGGGCAGCTCCCTCCAAAGAGTAACAGTTCAAATACTTATCTGGCTGTTTGCAACATACCTTCCAGGCAGCTGGTGGCAGGTTCTTAGGCGGTGATTTGGGGAGTGACACGACTCATTGACAACACAGTAAACACCCAATAAAAGAACCAAACCTGTGGTCAAACCAGGCGGTTTGAGCCAGTGTGGCGGGCCTCATTGTGACGAGGCGAGTAGAGCCGGGGGGATTCTCACGAAAACCCCTATTAGAGATCATTTAAGGAATAACTCCATCTCAGATGAGGACAACGGCCTACCATCATGTCCAGGAATAAATCCCAGGCGTAGCCTCTGTCCCAAATCAGGTCCAGTTTCTCCAGTGTCACCTCTACTGCGTGCCGCAGTAAGCTGGGAACCAGAGCCTGTAGGCTGTGAAGCCCCTGCAGCCCGTGAGGGTACAGCAGCACAGCCTTCTCCACACATTCGTCCGCTGCTCGGGATGGAAACGGAGGTCAAGAGGACGCAGAAGCACGGGCAGATAGCTTTTGTTTGCATTATTCAAACTGACTCATCTCATTATGTAACTGTAGCCGAGACTGTGGAACTAAAGCCTGCAGAGGAAATTAACAAAAAACAAACTTGCTGACAGCCACTACCGGCAGAGCACGTCTGACTGTCCTCGTGGAATCCCATGATGATGCTTTCACTGGTTTGTGTCGACAGCCTCCTCTCCTGAAAGGAACAACTCACAAGTGAGTTCCACGCTTCAGCTGCCCCGTCGGGGTAAAGGTTTAATGCTCGGGCTGAGGCGACCAGCGGGGCACAAGGCATACCCATCTGCGTTCCGGTTCCGCTCTGGCCGGCACAGTCTTGGACTCCTCCACTTCTGCAGGCTGCCTGCGATCTATAGGCCCACAGGCGTTAGCCCAGGTTCTCAGTGGGGCTCTCCTCTCATCCACCTGCACAAAGCCACAAAGCATCTGTGCTCATGATATGAAAATTGCAGATTAAATACTTTCCTGACCTTTTTTTTTTTCTTAAATGATTCAATTTGTCTTTAAACTGCACAAAACCTTATTAATCATGGACTCCCTGACACCCGGGACCAGGCTTGGTGAATTGGATTGCACACAGAAATGGGACAGGCTTCTCCCTGGAGTCTGTGCGCCCATGTGCACAGCACTCAGACAAAAGCAACCAGTTTCACATCAATGAAAGCAAATGAGGCATTTGCCACCTTCACTTTTAATCCCAATATCTCAATATCAAACTCTCATTGCCATTCATAATTTTTACTTCAAACGAGGAATTTGGATTGCAAACATCCCTGTAAGTAAATGTGGAAGGAACTTGATCCGGACGCCGTTTAAAAGCCCTTTCTGAGTTGGCTGGGCGATGGCTGGGTCTGCAGAGCTCACCTTCTTGTGTAAGTCCAGCAGGGGCTTGGAGTCGCACAACCCAGTCTTGGCCATGATCGCAGCCGGAGACGGAGTTTCCGAGCCGAGCCGGGTCGAGTCGAGCCGGGCCGCTGCAGCTACTTAAACACGGACGTAGGCGGAGAGAGGAGCCATGCCGCCCGGGGAGACGCTAATAAAGACAGCTGGGCCGCTCTGATTGGGGTGTGGGGGGTGTGTGTGTGTGTGTGTGTGTGTGTGTGTGTGTGGGGGGGGGGGGGGGGCACCTGTGTCAGGGCAGACAGGTGAGGACTTCCGGTACAGACTCGGACAGATTTCTGCACAGCGCTCTTTAAAAGAAGGCTTCCCCCTCCTGTGAACAGGTCTAAAGCTGCCGCTCTGTCCCACGGATCGGCCGTAAAATAGTAGATAAAGAAAAGCCGAGCATCCATTTGACACTAAATGACTGGCCAAATTTGACCTGTAGAGTCAAACAAAAGACCTGAGGCATTTAAATGTATCGATCCCTCCTATTCAAATAGTTTCAGAGTACCAATCAGACTTCTAAAATTGATATATTTGATAACAAATATTTATATTTATCTATGCTAGATTATATTGACCCATTTTCAATTTTATGACAACTCTATGCTCTCAAGCCTGTTTCAAATTTGACTGATATGATATAGGAATACCATTCCCTTTGGTCCCTGCCTCTTCCTGTTCAGGGGCCAAGTTATATTTGATGCCTAATAATTCATCTGACACATAAAATCGTCAGTAAAAATGTCCAAGATATTGTTCTTGTCCATTAAAATGTCAACATGGGATGTTGTCTGCATGCAGGTGTTGGTTAATGTAAAACCAGCTCCATGAAAGACACACGCACACACACAAGGTTTATTCAGTAAAAATGTTTACTGGCACATTATAGTTGCAAACGTTAGCTACCATTCTGTAGCAGGTATCACCCGTTACATTGTAGAGTCTGGCAAAGGAGAGGCTTAAATGTCTGCTGGGACACATTCCTCTCCTTTTAAGATTGCTTTTTTTTTTCATTGCCCCTTGCGCCTCAACTAATTAGCAACAAGCAAATAATAATAATAATTAAAAAAATCTCTGTAACTCCAGCATCAGGTATGACATTCCTGACTGTTGATCACATTCAAATATACAGAGAAGCAAGGTAACCATAGTAAAGCTGCAAATCAAACACTAGAAAGCTGTTGCCTCCCTTTCTACTAATGCTGCATTCTCCATCAAGCTTCTTTGTTTTCTCCCTTTTTTTTGTATTTACATGAAAATATAACGAAGAGGCACTTCTTGTGCCAGTGTATGCCTACAGGAGAGGTCAGGGGTATGAACTTGCATGTTTAGCTGTGAAGCATTGCTTAAAGCGTGGCCAGCAGCGAGGTTCAGTGTATGGCTTCACAACCAAATTCCAAAAAAGAAAAAAGAAAAGGAAAGAAAAAAAAAAAAGGGTCCGGCAGCACCCCCTTGTGGCCATGATAGCAATGAAGGCAGATCCACAGTGGAGTCCATCAGTGCAATGGTTGGGGCCGTTTCCAAAGCAAGCCTCTCCTAGAGAGAGGGTGAGAGTGATGGTTGTGCCTGAGCCAGTGAGAAGAGGTGCTGGAGTTGTGAGGTGGAGATCAAAGCCGGGAAGCCGAGGCCACCTCGTGCTCAGTGCGGAGTCAGAAACCTGCCGCTCGTCTATGTTCAAATCACCACAAACATCTCGCAGGCACGCTGTCACACACACAAATTTGGAAAAGAAAAAAAACAAAATCTGACAAGAAGGATATGCCAAGAGATTGCTGATTTGATTCACTTAATTTTTTTTAAGCGAATAACACTCCTTAAATATTCTTCTAAAAGCTGTGAATTGGGATTCTGGATGGATTTTTTTTTTTTGGCGCAACCCTAACCCTACAGAAGCAATCCTTGCGTGGGATCCCCTTTAAATGAAGAACTTAAAGCAATGACAAAACAAAAACATGAAGGAAGCAGTTGAAAAAAACTTTTTAATATATAGATTTGATATAATGTATACTTAAAACAAGAAGTCTTCCAAAATTTGAGAAATAGATGGACAAAAAAAAGAGGGTGGAAATTCAACAAACGAAAAAAAAGAAAAGAAAAAAGAAGGCGTACAGGATGGTTTGATGTTCCCCTAGTTAAACTAACATCTCTTCCAACCTTACGGAACAGAAAACGCTTCAGTCCGCATCAATTTGAACACTTTTTCAATACACTTTTCATGGCTTCACTCCACCACGACTCTTTGTATGCATGTTTGCATTCCCAACTTATCACAACGGCCGACGCTTTTGTTGAGTTTCTGCCTTCAGTTGTTTAGCAGCTTCAGACATACCTCTGCATACATTTGAGCGCTTTGACAAATCTTTTAAGAAAATACAAATCAGACTCTTACAATCATGCGGAATCATATAAGTGACAAAATCTCCAAAAGAGTCTTATTTTTTGTCATTTTAGACTCTTTCCAACCACTAAACTCTCATTCGTTAAATATGGGGGGGAGGGGCGCGCGCAATCATAAGCTTTTCTTGAACATATTTTTAAAAAATTAATTATTTAAAAGAAAAAGAACAAAAGGTTATTGCCTATCAGGTAGGGAGTGAGATCTACTGGACAGAGGACAGCGAGTAGCTGTGCCTATTGCACTGGCATCTCGGGACAGATTGATTGGTGGTGGGTGAAAGAAAAGGAAAAAAAAAAAAGATTAAAATTCTTGTGTCCACCTTCCTCTTTCCTTCTGTTTTTGCCCCTTTTTGACACATGATGAGAATGTCTCAGACCTCCTACACATCTAACCGGCGGGCTTTCAACACAGCGACCTGAGCTTTAAGAGCACAACGGCTGCATCACGGCGAGTTAAACCGATGCAACGTCGACAGTGGGGTAAACAAAAAAAAAAGCCAGGCGACAGGACAGATCTTTATTTGAAATCCTGACTCGCTCAATTTAGCGGCAAGCTGGTTACAGCGATCCTAAATTACACGCCTGCTTGGACGAAAATTAAAAAAAGAAAAAAAAGTTGATTCTTTTTTTAAAAAATAGCCCATTGAGTGTGCTGTGTAGTGTCCTCCATTGTTGAAATTCCAGCAAGGTTTCACCGTTTTAAAAACATGCATAAAAACAGACACAAATGGATGGCTAATAATCAAAATGGTTGTTCATTCATTCCGACACACTTTTGCACGCACGCATACATTCATATCCTCGTCTACTCGCATATACACTGGTGCAGTGCAAACACAGTAATGGCAACTCTCCTCGCCTTATCCCTCGTCCTCGCATCCCCACTTTTTGTAGGAAAATCCCACTCTTGATTTGTAACAGCAAGTTCCAAAAAGAGCACTTGTATTTCTTTTTTTTTTTAACCCCCCCCCAAAAAAAGAGAAAGCTGAAATATGGCTTTACATTTAAAACCGTAACAACTGATGTCATAAAAATTTGTCCTTTTTTTTTTAACCCCGCCCCCCTTCCAAAATATTTTAAATTCTGATTATACTTCTCTAAATTCTATTGTGTGTTTGTTGTGTTTCTGCGGTCGGTCTGTGCACAGATTGTTTGGTGTTTTGAGTATGGTTGTGCGTGTGTGTGCATGTGTTTGCGTGTGTGTGTTGAGCGTGGGTGCAGCTGGTACAGAGGTGGTACTTGCTGGCATAACCTGTTTTTGTTTTGTTTTTTCCAAAGTGTAAAGGCTCTGATGTGGTGCCCAGTGTAGTGCAGCAGAGGTCCAGCAGAGTCACCCCTGAGAGGACGTTGGGAGACAAAGCTGCCAGTCTTGTCCACGCAAACCCGCCGAGATCAGTCATTCGGGGTTCGCGTGTTCATTTTCCTATTCTATGATCCGTGACCTGTCTGATTTGTCTGAGTTGATTTGATTTCCCGTGTGTGTGTGTGTTGAAGACTGAATGAAAATGTGTCTTGTGCCGCTTTTTTTTTGTTGTTTTTTTTGTTGTTTTGTTTTGTTTGTGGCGTTCAAATTCCTCAGCAGTGCAAGTGTGTATGTGGGGATTGTGATCGTGTGCCAGCCTGCCTGCTTGTTCGTTAGTCTGAGTGATCATTCCCGTATGCTGGCTGAGTAGGAGAACTGAGGAAAGTGTGTGCGCTGATTGGAGTCCTCTGCATCTAAACTGTCATCTGGAGAGAACGCAACAGGGAGAGACACAGACAGAATGCAGAGGATGAAAACAGATGTAAAAGCGCATCGCTCCCCAGGAAATGGGGGTGGAGGGGGGGGGGGGGGGGGGCTGCACTTACACTTGTCTGGAGGAGTTAATGTGATAGTTTCGGCTGTGAACTCGTCATCAAAGTAACGGGTGTCTGTCTCCGATGTCACCTGGGGCTTGAAGGGCGGGGGGAGCTGACAGGATGGAGGAAATTCATAATTTCACCCACTGGACATCTTCTCTAAAAAGCCATGTCGTTTTATTTCTCGGCCTCTCACCTTTTTGTCAATCACATCCTGCCAGTTGATGGGGGTGAAAAACTTGTGGGTCATCACGTCTTTGGCATCGTCTGGTCCGCCACCGAGCCTGCAAAACAGCCCAGGATTACAACCGACTGGAACCAGAGTAATCAGGAAAAACAGGCAGAAAGCTCCGTTTAAGTGGTCATCTACTCCCTTCGTGTCCTACGTCTTCTTGTCAGATGTGCTGTTAATTTCCTTTTACCTGCGGCCACGTGTGTTTGTCGGCCTGCAGGCAGAGCTCGACGTGCTAATATTAGCACATCTACAATTACCAGAGATGCTGGGCCCGCGACCAAAACAACAATCAATTACGTCTCTATTGGAGGCCATTACCTCCAACCAAAACTAATCAAGAACGAACAGAGGCTACAATAACATGGTTACCGTTTTATATAGCTGAATATGAGGAAGCCTCCGAGCACAGCTAAGAACGATTAAATGAATTGAATGCAACAATCACTGCAGCCCCAGAGTGCAGTGCTTCCTCTGGTTGTTGCCAACATCTACCTCAGAAATCTGATTTTTTTTCTCTTGTCTTCTCAGAATGCTTGTTTCTCTTAAACAAATCTGTATACTGAGAAATACTTTTGGAGAAAAACCATGTTTAATCTTATTTTTTCTCATCAATTATAAGAATAGAAGAATGGAAGAGAGCTGTCCATTATCTATGAAATATATATGGACTGAATATATGAAAAATGTACAGAATTAATCATTTTATACAATATGTACAAAAAAAAAGGAACTAGACTTATTGTCCACAGAAAGGGTATATAGACGCTCTACAGAATGGACGGATTGGTAATTTAAGGCTTAATATGATGACAAAACTCTGCACAAACCGTTGTTTGGGATCCTTTTTAAGCAGGCCGGCCAGCAGGGACTTGGCATCTGGGCCAAGGTTCTTAGGAAAGCGGATCTCCTCCATGAGGATGAGCTCAAACAGGCGCTCGTGGTCCTGGTTGTAGAACGGCAGCCGGCCACACATCATCTCATACATCACTACCCCCAATCCCCACCAGTCCACAGCCCGTCCGTAGTCGTTGTCCTCCAGAACCTTAGAGGGAGGAAAACAAAGCATCGGTTAGATAATAGAATATAAAACTAGTTTCCACTAATCAAATAGCCAGTCAGGATAGTTTTAAAGATAAGACCCCACACGCTTCCTACAACGGGGCTGAGACGTTTTCCAGAGGGATCAAAGCCGGGTTTACCTCTGGCGCGAGGTACTCCGGGGTTCCACAGAAGGTTTTCATGGTGGCCCCGTCTGTGATCCCCTCTTTACACAGCCCAAAGTCTGTTATCTTTACGTGGCCATCTTTGTCCAACATGAGGTTCTCAAGCTGCATGTGGAGTAAAAAAAACAACAAAAAAACAGATTCACTTTGATGTCAAGAGTCAGCTGAGATATGTCAATGAAAGCAATTAACAATAAGAGCTTGATTGAAATCACCTTTAAAATCTGTTTTGTTTCCTGCCTACAGCCCAAAAATGTCAATTTTCAATCCCCTTCTCAGTGTCATATCAGATAACATACAGCTGTTATTTTATGACTCTAGGGCACGAAGTCTCAGCTTTCAAAGGCCTTAAAACTGGCAAACTCATTCCATCATTTACAACAAACGGCACAGCAACAAAGCTTACCTTTAAGTCTCTGTAAACTACATTGCGTGAGTGTAGATACTCCAGTGCTGACACTATCTCTGCACCATAGAATCGCGCCCTATCTTCTGTGAATACTCTGTCACGGGATAAGTGAAAGAAGAGCTGCAAGAGAATTGAGAAAACGGAGGAAATTGGGAAAGGCTTGAGACTTTTTGCACAGTACCGCAGTTGTTTCCACGACCTGTAACGTCAAACATTTGTTGGCCTTTGAGTATGTCTCATCTTTTGAATGACTCAGCTTTAAAAAAAAAACAGCAACATGCAGACATTATGATGGAAGACCAGGTGATGAAAGGGAACACTTACTTCTCCTCCGTTGGCATACTCCATCACAAAGCATAGGCGGTCGTGTGTTTGAAATGCATATTTTAGTGTCTGTGGAAAAGAGGGGTAAAAAAAAAAAAAAAGAAAAGTGTGACTGCATGATCGGGTCAAACGGTCTTTGAAATCCAATTAAAAAAAGAGAAAAAAGGAGGAAATTGAAAGGGTGACCTACCGTTAGAAATGGATGCCGTGTGTTTTGGAGAACTCTGCTCTCTGTAACTGTGTGTGCAACCTCATCCTGTAAGCACACGCACACACAGACACACTCAGCAAGTGCTAATATGAAACTAGTCATAATTTTACAAAACACTTTAATGGGGAGGCTTTAAATGTGATTTTATTGCACTGACTTTAGCAATGATGACTTCTTTGCGGAGGATTTTCATGGCATAGTACATCCCTGTGGCCTTCTCCTTCACCAGGATCACTTTGCCAAATGTCCCTTTGCCCAGCAGCTTCAGGTAGTCAAAGTCGTTCATGGTCTGTAAGGGGCAGAGGTCAAAGGTTAGGAGACAAAGACGCACGCCCACTGCTGCCCTCAATTCCTTTCTCTAAAGTTGTTCAACTTTTAAATATATTCTGATGCAGGATGAGCGTATACAGATGTATATGTGAATAAAAGAATTGAGTTATCCTGCTCAAAGAAATAAGGAATAAAAAAAATTATCAGAAATCACAAGAAGCTTCTCAGCTGAAGAAAGAAAAAAGCAAAGCATTTACAAAAATGTTGCCCTTCTTTCAATTTAAGGTTGCTTCACCCAAAAAAAAAAAAAAAGACAGGAAAAGCTTTGAGAAAGAGGCTTAAAGTTTGAACAACTTGCTCAATAAAGATGAGCTTAGCTGGACAAACATGGCACACACTCGGCTGCCAGGCATTGCCTGTGCAAATACTAACCACTTTTGTATGGGATTTGGACGGGGCAATCTCCATCTCCTCTGTGCAACTGCTGTCACTCGGAGAGCCAAATTTGATCTCCATGGGTTCCTCGTCCTGCTGACTCTTCAGGCTATTCGTGACTGCCTGGATCGATCGCATCCACTCCTCCCTGACCCAGAAGAAAGCACACCCTGACCTTTATCAAATCTAATGCCATCGCTAAATGACTCACAATTCATTATAACTTAAAATGGAATATGTTTCTCTTTTTAGCTATGAAATGTAACCACCTGTCTCCCCCTTTCCCCTTTTTTCTTACAACTAGATATTGCAGAAGATATATCTTCAAGAAAAGCTGGTAGCCTTGCCTGGTAGGTTTAGAGGCTAGCGGATAATCTGTAGTATTCAGCGGGGGCGCTTCTGGGATTTGGGATTTGGCAGAGCAGATATAAACAAAACTCAAAGATGGTTGCTTGAGTTAAGGGTGAATAATCAGGACTAATCGGGCACTGAATCCTATTTGGAGCATGATGGCTGTTCCTGCTCTTGTGAACCAAATGGTTTCCACTTTATTGAGAGAACAATGGGCCCTTTAAGCCAACCGCGTTACAGTTTGTACCTTGTGTCCGTCTTTCCTCCTTTTCCAAGGAAAACACCCTACACCCTAATGACATTGTCAATATTTGTGTTGTAAAGATTCTCACCCACTTAGCTAAAATCCTCAGACTTTATGTCCACGCCGAGTTAGTGGCATCTAAAAACAGGCTGTTTTGCGACCGCCCGCCCCAGTGAATGCAGAGACTGGCCAAGCTCACATCGGCCCAAAGTAGAGGAAAACATACGTCTGCAAGCAGTTTGCTCACCAAGCTGTCAGTCATAATGGGGGGACGAGGAAATGGGGGGGTTTAGCTGTGACTCAGCAGACTATGGCTTTCTATACCATCCCTACAGACGTTTATGTCCCTGCGGCTTTGGTGTAGACAGACAGAGTCCCTGCCCAATTTTTTAGAGCAATGTTCTCGTGTGAGGTGGATTTGAAATGTCAGACGCCACTACCTCTCCGCGATGCTTTCCACGTGGAAGGTCCGCTCGATGACCGTGGTCCACTGCAGGCAGCGAATGACAAACGTGTTGGGCCTGGGACGCTCCGTTTTCATCAGCTGGCATTCTGCGAGAAAAAGTACCAAAACCAGGTGAAAACCGGGGGACAGAGCAGAGAGGCTATAATGTTTCTGAAACCAAGAGGCGCGGCCTACCTGCCACGGAGAAGTTGTTGAGGGGCGGGAGGCTGTGGTCGCTGGACACCTCGGGCTTCTCCTTGTATCCGATAAAGGAGCCGTCGCTCTTTAAGATGAAGTAGCGAGGGCGCCATGTTTTGATGTACTCACCTGGACACAAGACGGGTCAGAGTTTGTTTTTCAGTGTCTTGAGCTCTAATTGGGATAGCCCTGTAACCCCATTATCTTAAGCCAAGAACCGAGAGTGAGAGAATTACGACTTGGGTGATTACAAAACTAAGTGCCATCTACCTCTCTTGTGGAGCCATCCTTCTCGAACAACACTGACTTCATTCATGCTGGGGCAGAAGACAGCCTGCACGGGTAGGGGGCTGCAGACAAGCTGATGTCAATTGCGCAAACTCTTCTTGTTGGTGCCCAACTGAGGCCCAGATGAAAAATAAAACTATATTATGTAATACCTGGAGAAAAAAGAGGAGGGGAAAAAAAGGCCGGAATATGGTTAAAAATGAAAAGAACTAATAAGGGTTGTAGCGATATATACAATATAACTCTTGGGATAGCCCTTTAAAGCTTTTCTGACATGCGGTAACAACAAATAATCCACCACGTTTGTTTGGATAAAAGAAGAAGATAAAAACAAGTTGTAAACCAATCACTATCTGAACACTATAACATAATTATAGAGCGGAAAATAGATACCACGTGAGCGCAGTGTTACTTTTTCTGTTTCAGGTCCTCGCTTTAAACAAAAGTACAGTCCTCCTTAACGTAAGATTACCAGAAAGCAAAAAACACAACAAACAACAACAACAAGCAAAACACCTATCAATAATAATACATGTCGAAAAAAGGAGTAAAAAAACACCAGGCCCAACACAAGTACAGTCACAGCCAATAAGATAGAGGTGAAGTCGTAAAAATGAAAGTGATGTCTCATCACATAAAATTCAGAGTGTTGTCACCTCTGCAAGATTCTTGAATAAATTCTTTAACATCCTAACTGCCTTAAAAACAGAGTCCACAACAAGGGGGGGTTGGGGTGGGAGGGGGGACTGCTGAAACCTGCACTTCATCAACGTGTCTTGTCAGGATATTTCAATATTGTCAGGTAAACCTCGTGAACACAACTCCTGGTCTGCTCTCGGCCTTAAGCGGAGGGGATGCCCCGATATTTTAAAGGGGAGACGTCGTTCGTCTTGAAAGGAGGCGAACGCCCCCGAAGCCCTCTGACAGCACAGAGAAACGCAGTGGTTTCCCCGCAGTTCGTGTTCAATGTTTGTGGAGAGGCCTTGGTGCTTCAGGGTCAGCCCTGAATCAACAGCTTACGTTAGATAATAGCTTCACCAGAATTTCACGGTATTCCAGTAAAAAAACAAAAAAAAAAAACAAAGTAGGGGCTTGGATATTTTAGAGGGTACAGTCGCTAAAAAAGGCAGTTTGAACTGTTTTGTTTACCAAGATAAAACAGATAAGCCTCGCTTCGACTTCAGACTTTTTATGGCCATCCATAGTTATCCATCGCGTTGGAGTCCAGAGTAATAATAGGTAATTGCCCTTCCGAGTTAATAAATAAGGAGGGCGACTTCTTCGTGGTAATCTGTACGCGAGTTAGTCTGCACAAACACGACGGCGAAGGAGCAACTGCTCCGACCGAGCTTTAAAGTTGTTGCTTTTTTTTAAACCTATATTTAGCTCCTCTAGAAAAACGCAATAAAGACCAACGATAACTCACAAACGTTTAGAAACTACGTGCTTACGGTAAATAATTGATTTTTACGGTGGTCGAACATTGCGTTGTGTACCGAGCTCGACCACAAGCAACCTACTGTGTTACTGTAAGGTAAACACATCCACTTCGTTAGTGTGTTAGCGAGCCCAGTCAAAGTCAACAAACATTACTTCCCCCAAGTACAAGGCTTTCCTATCGTCGAGTGAGAATAATAAACGATTACTACGCTTCGAACACGGGCAACTGGGGCAAGTGGCGCTCGGGACAGCATTGAGGACACTGACCACGAGCGCATTACGATCCAACAAGGCAGCTAGCCAAAATATATTTCAAGCTAACATCTAGTTAGCATGTCAGTTAGCCACCTGCGCTAGTTTTCATTACTCCGGCTATTCTTACCTCGACTTCGGAGACGAAAATATTCCCTGCCGTCGCCTCTTGAAACTGCCTTAAGATCTACGCGGCACGACGCTGACACCACTTCTCGCTCGAAGCTCGTGTGTATTGAACTCTGTCAATGATCACACAGCTTAACGGAGTGCTCACCAAGCTTGTTTTCTTCTTCCCCAGCGGCAGCAGCGGCGTGCTTGGTCAGTCGCTGCGGCGGTGGTTCACCGAAGCACACGCAAGCAGACCAGTGAATAAAGTCCACCGGGCTGAAAACTGGTGGGGAGTAACGCTAAACGCGAGAGTAAAGAGTTCCGGGATAAGGGGGGAAGATCAAAGCCGCCTTTTTTAACGGTTTTAATATGGTTAGTCGTTTGCTTAGCATGGAAGCCCTCCGTCTCTGACTGTCACTACAACAGCCCTGCAGACGCACACAATAGGAAGTGACGTACGAGAGCAGAGGGTCCAGTGTACCTGAACGGTCGGTGTGAAAGTACATCTAGTACCATGCTGTGACCTTAACCTCACCTCAACTATACACATATGGAACACACATTGTTCATCACGAGCTATTAAACGCAGAGGATTAAAATAAATAAACGCCACACAGATCTTATATGCATGTTGCCTTCCCCCCTCAAAGCCACTGTTGAAGACCCATAAAAATATAAACATCACACTGCATTCAGAGTGGAAGGAACAAGCAGAGTCGGTGTAAAATGCTAAAAAATAAAAAAAAGTTTATTAAGATTTTATTTGCGAGTTGTTTTGGAATGCGTCCTCCTCAGTCCCTCCGTCACAGAGGTTTGCTCTGCTGTCTCTGCTGCTTTCGCTGCAGGTAGCGAGCACGAGCGTCACTCACTGTGGCGTCGTTGTTTCGCTTCTCCAGCTTCTTCATGAGATCCTCAGACGAACTGTCTGCAACGACAACAAAGGACTTTTAACCAGGATTATGTGGCCAAAATTCAGTACAACAAAATATAGTATAACTGGATTCAAAAATAAAAACAGCAGAAATTACACAAAAAAAGATACAAAAAAGATTAGTGTATGTGGACCCATTTCAGCCACAAAAATGAAGCTGCTGTTCTAGTAGTCTGATCTGAGCCATTGAAACTGCCACTGGACGCCCATTGGACAATTCTGAGGCTTTAAGGTGGTAGAAATTAAACTTTTTTTAAACTTTCGTCTGTATATTCTGAGAATTTACTTATATGCGATGAAAACAGTTAGGAAAAAAATCTTTAAATGACTGTTGTGGTGTTAGTTGTCTTTGTGTGATTAATTTTGAAAAACTGTAATTAAGCCATATTTTCAATTCAAGTCAACCAAAAGTATTCAGACTAGTTTGAATTGTTGAGTGATTCAATTGATTAAAGTGTGCAAGTATAACTTTTATGCAGTTCTGATATCTATGACTGGATCATAATACTGGAACAGGGAATGCCAATGTCAATCCATATTAAGTCCATAAGAGGTTTTAGTGACAAAAAAATTTCATTCTGAGGAAAAGCAGATGAGTTTTTAAAGGGATTAACAGCTGCCAGAGGGAGACATGAAAATATAAATCATGTGCTAAGCAGATTTTAAAATACTCTGCAAAAGCCCCCCGCATGTATTGTTTTCTTCTGAAGACAAAACAAGTTAATCCTGTTTCATCTCCTCTGACTCCCTCTTCCAGGAAAAAAGCAGAGGTATCAAAAATATTCTGAACACCTTGTTGTCTCTTTGCTGCTTCCCTGCTCTCCCATTTCGTCACCTCCTCTTCGGTTACTTCCTCTCTTGCCACACTGCTCAGCTCGTAGACGTCCACCTCGTGGAGTTTAGGTAACAAATCCTTTACCCACTCGTACCGAATGGGGCACACCGTCCTGATGTACATCCGCGAGGTCACCAGCACGTCGTGGAAGACGATCCAGTCCAGCTCTCCCTCCTGATCAAACAGCTTAGAGCCACATTGACAGTGAGAACCGGAAGGTTTCGGAAGACTTAAACGCGTGTTTGTGCTCGGTATAAAGACGCATTTACCGATGACGATGGATGAATATGGACCATTGATCCGTGGCCGTCCATTGTGCAAAAAACTTTTCCAAAGGATCTGAGAGAGAAATGAAACAGCAAACATGTCTCGCGTTTGACAAACCCGGAACCCTGATAAAATGAAGCAGGTAATACCTTCTGGCAACATTGGTGAAGTATCCAGAGCAGAGGCATCGTCTGAAGAGCTCACTTTTATTGCAGTCATGAGTTTCTTTGGGGAAATCTCTCTTCTGAAAGCAGCAACAGAGGCAACCATGGCAAAAAAGATGACTAAATAAGAACTCTGACAATCAACCAATGGCATTCTTCAGAGAGTAATAGAAGCCCTGAACCTGCTGAAGGCGGAAGAGGATGTCTCTCAGCTGAGTTTCCACATTAAAGGCGGATTTTAGCGCCCTCCAGTGGATCCAGTTGTCCTTACACCACGCTGACGGTCTCTCACTGCAGGGGGGCGCAAAAAGACAGGCTCACATTTCGCACGTGTCAGACGGTCGTTTCTTCCGACGGCTGGAATTTCTCCACTCACCTGTCTTTGCATGACTGAAACACACTGAGAAGCGTGGCAAAGTCATTCATGCCGCCGGTCTTTGCAGCCAGGGCTTTGTGCTTCTCTTCTGCCTCTTTCTGGTTCTCGGGTTTTCCTGCAGGAAGGAGAGAATCCAGCAAAGCTCAATTGGCCTTATTTCATGCTTTTCTGACACATATAATGGCTATTCGGAAAAAACTACCATGAGGTGATAAAGAAAAAGGATTTTACTTCTGACCCTCACATGGCTGTGGTGGATGTTCTTTTACACTGAGAAGAGGCTTTTTCCTGGCAAACCTTTTCAACAAGCCACATTTTTTCTGACTTTTATGATTAAATTACGTCACCCTAAATTACTCTTTGCCTTTCGAGCATTGCTTCTAATCCTGCTTTTGAGATGGATAAACATCAAAAAGCCTCCACTGCTAACCTGGCCTGATGAAGATGTTCTCCACAGACAGCATGGCGGCAACAGGGAGCAGCAGGTCTTGGCAGCCGAGGGAAGCGGCTTTAAGCAAAGCCCTGGTGAGGCCTGGGTGCAGGGGGAACTCCACCATCAGCTCCCCGAGCTTGGTCACACTTCCTTTCCTGAACCAGATGGATAAGAGCTAATGAGACTTTCTCTCATTCTCTCAAAGTCTGAAATCTGCCGCTTTTCCACGTGGATAAAGTGGAGGATCGATGAGAACCTCAGTTCACCTGTCAATAGCATCGAACTGGTAGAGCTGCTTCAGTGCCTCTAGGATAAACCTCTCCTCGGGACAGTCCAGATAAGGAAACCTTCAACCGGAGACCACTTTTTGCATCAATAATGACGTGAGCATTTTGATTCAACACGCGATGACCACACAAAGCATCAGGCGACTTACCGAATCACGTCATGGACACCGAGGCACTTGAGTGTTAGTATCACAGCTGTCAAACTCGTCCTCTGAATCTCTGGAACTGTATATTCAGGCATGCACTTCTCCCAGAATTCCTTGTTGTAGATACGGAAACATTTCCCCGTAGATGTCCTTCCAGCTCTGCCAGCTCTCTGCTGGGCCTCACTCCTGTTAAGAGAAAAAACAAACAGAAAAACACGGTTTACATGTCTGCTGCCAGGTCTTGTAATAAAGTTAAAAAATCCTTTTCCGTTTTTTGACAACTTCGCTTCCAAGACTCACTTTGAAATCGGCACCACCTCCAACACATCCATCCCCACCCTTGAGTTGTGGTTGAGCTGCTTCACAAAGCCGCTGTCAACAATATACCTATTTGTAACGCGGGAAAAAAAAAAATGTGGCTCTGGGGTTTGTTTTGTGGGGAAAAACATCACAAGTCACAGCTTCATGTTGAAACAGCAGCATTTACAGCCCACGCTTACTTTATGCCATTGATGGTGAGAGACGTCGCTGCGATGTTTGTAGCTACGACACACTTCCTTATTCTGGGGGGTGGGGGCTGAAATATCTGTCTCTGTTGCTCTGCGACAAAACCAAAACAAATACGACGTAAATCAAGGCCGATTTTTTTCAGTTCAATGTGAGGGGAAAAAAAAGAAAAAAAACGATGGGCATTTACAGCTAACATACCAGTCGGCATAGACCCATAAAGAGGCAAAATCAGAAGGCCCTCCACTGTCTGGTCCTCAACATCATAGCGATAGTCTATAGACTCTGCTTTTTCAAACAATAAGTCACAGGCGCGTTCAATCTCTGACTGACCTGTGGGGGAAAAAGGGGGGGGGTTAACGTGGCAAATTTCAGTCTGTACTGTGACACTGGGAAACCATCATTATCACTTACCCGTTAAAAACACCAAAATATCCCCAGCCATTTCACTCGTGTGGACATCCAGGGCCACTTTCACCACCTGTGGCCAGAAACAAAATCTAATTAACGCTTAAGAGCTCCAGAAGAGAGGGGAAAAACACAAACGCAGAGACAACAAGTACCTCTTTCACGTAACCAGTGCTTTCTACATCTTTCGGGCCCACGGCGAAGCCGAACGTACACGTCACAGGAAACACACGCCCAGGAATAGCAAAAACGGGACAGTTGCCGAGAAACGCTGAGATTTTGTCCGATTCCAAGGTGGCAGACATCACCACCACCTTGAGGGGGTGAGAGCGCTGCTTGGCGGCCTTGGATTGACCAAAGAAGATTTTCTTCAACAGACCCAGCAGGATGTCCTGTGACGGGAGTGGGGTGTTAGGGAAAAAGAGAAACCCTTGGCCACATGGTGGCATGATATGTCCATGACGTGGCAGAAATGGTGGCGTACCGTGTTGAGGCTGCGTTCGTGAACTTCATCCAGTATGATCACGCTGTACTGAGACAGCGCCGGGTCGGCCAAGACCTCCCGCAGCAGACAGCCGTCCGTCATGTACTTCACCACAGTGTCCTAAGGGGTCAGGCAATCTCCAAATGAACACACGTTGTACACATTAAATGTGGGCAGTATTTGGGGAGGGAATGACTCACCTGTGACGTGCAATCATCAAAACGTACTTGATATCCCACTTCCCTACCCAGAGTGCATTGCATCTCCTGGGCCACCCGCTGGGCCACGGTGATGGCAGCCACCCTGCGGGGCTGGGTGATGCCAATTTTGCCATTTTTAGACAAGCCTGCGACAACAAAAACAATTAAGGCTATGGTAAACAACCCGTTAATTGTCAAGAAAATGTTCTATTACACAGCAGAAATGCGTCTCTCGGAGATTACTTTCTTACCATATTCTATGCCAATGTACTTTTTTTCAGTTGAATTACGACATAAAATGTTACTTACCTGCTTCGTGCAGGTACTGTGGGAGTTGTGTTGTTTTCCCGCTTCCCGTTTCACCGGTGACGAGTAGGAAAGTATCGTCTTTGACAGCCCGAATTAGTTTGGTTTTGTGCAGATATATTGGCAAATGTTTGGCCTCGTCTTTTGGATTCCATCTCGTTGGTGTGGACATAACCGAAAACCTTTCAAATCAAGACACTAGAGCAAAGAATTGGACAGAACTAAAACCAACGAGAAGCCACTTTGTATCTATTTCTTGTTTTCGCTGGAAAAACCACACACACGCTGAACGACACAACGTGACTTCCGCAAACCGACCGATTCTCGATTGCTATTGGTCCATTGGTACTCACATGACACGGTACCTACCAAAATTAAATTCCGGCTCTCTATAGG
The DNA here is from genome assembly GCA_013363375.1 of Menidia beryllina. Classification (NCBI taxonomy): domain Eukaryota; kingdom Metazoa; phylum Chordata; class Actinopteri; order Atheriniformes; family Atherinopsidae; genus Menidia; species Menidia beryllina. The sequence goes on from JABUIW010000037.1 coordinate 2,433,725, forward strand.
CATCTTAAACTTTGAAACGTTTAAAAACATTTACACTAATCCGTATCATAATGCAAAGATTATCGAAGAGAAAACAAACACATGACATGCTAAACATACAATAATTTGTAAATATTTTTAATAACATCTACCCTACTAATTTTGAGTTTTACATATTGACGTAGGAACTATCAGAGAATCATACTTATACACTTCCAGTAAAATCATTATTTGTACATAATATGGAAAGAAGTAGAGGTAAAAACTAACCATCTTTAAAGCAACTGGTTAAAGGTTCAAACCTTGACTAGGGCAACTAACCAGTGACTGTGTTTTGTAAGTTGCCTTGGATAAAAGCATCTGCTAAATATAGGCATAATGTGGAATGTTTAAGGTTGTCTTTAATATGAGCATGACAGAGTGCCCCAATACCTTTTGAAAAAAGATCTTGGTTCCTTTAAAAAAAAAAAAAAGAAATTACAGCTGATTGCAATTAACTCACAACAAAAAAAAAAATCATGTACCCATTTGTAGATGAAGTCTAGTTTTATTTACATCATAGATCTACATATCATAACCAAAGTTTTTTTTGTGTGTGTGTTTTTTTATTAAACATGAGGGGAAATACTATTATTTACAAAGAATACAGAAGAGGTCCACTGGAGACTACGCTGGGGAAAACACTTTGCTCCGTCTCGGGTGAGATTCTTTGTTGACGCTTCCCTGAAAAGGAAATGGTAAAACAGAAACCACCGTCAACAGTGTCCCCACATAGTGAAGCATAATTTGACATCAGACTACCTTTTAATGTGTGAATATAATACTTTACATGCCTTGGGACCACAGATGTTCTTCTACAAATAAAATCAGATAATGTAGACAGGAGTGATTTCAGCAGGTATGAATAGGCTGAGGCACCACTCACCATTGCTGCAGTGATGTAAACAATTTGGACCTTTACAGATCTCCACATTACAATGGAGAAACACCTAAATTATCAAAGAAGGGAGTAATATTTCAGAGAAATGCACATACAAATTAACTTTATTGACATGAGCCTTACATACCAGGTTTTCAAAAGCTTGAAACCTCACAAAAGAAAACATCTTGATTGCAAACCATTTGTGAAGGGTGGGATATGCTATGTCTTTACTGGAGACCGGCAAAACAACAGTCCGGTGGCTATCACCCGTGAAGGGACACCTGGATTAAATTCAAAAGACAAACTCCAGTTGAATCTTATTATTTTCCCCTCTCTTCTTTGTATTTTACATCAAACACAATCTGCCTCATAGCTGTGAATCATTTCACCCTTTGAAGAGGAGGTTCCATCTCAGTGGATGATCTGGGTCTTCGGTTGGCGTTGCCCAGCAGTCCTCCAGCAGCAACACCAAATCCTTGTCGTCATGTTTAACCAACACCTCCACATACACCGGCTGGCCAAGCTCACTCACAACCGGGGGGTCAGTCGACGAATGAAAAGATCTGTAGGAAGAATCTGTGGAGGGGGAAGAAACAATGAAAAAGAATGAGAGAATAATCATTTCAGAAATGAACAACATTTTAATCAACACAAAGTTTGGAACACGATTCACTGAAGGTCACACATTAAATTTCCGGAGCTTTTTTTTTTTAGACGTGTTTTTAGAAACTGACAAAATGACAAGGAGTCTTAACCTTTGGCAAACCTCATTTGAGTCCTCAGCATTCCTTTGTTCATCAGCGTTGACGGGTCCTCGGAAGCACTTTGATGAACCGTAATGCCCACTTGAGTCATTTGAGTGAGTGCAAAGGTACACCGCACAGTTAGACTAAAGAAGAAGAAGAAAAACACAGAAAAAAAAAAAGACATTTATATGAAATCTATGCCAAAAAAAACTAAACAAAAAAGAGTGATTCACTTTTACAATCCTACTGGAATGGAGTATGACGAAATATGACTCCTTTATGGGGGTGTTGCTTCACCTCAATGTTGGTCCAGTAGGTAATATTTCCATCTGCAATCTGCAAGCCAAAACTGTTCCGTTTAACCACTGAAACACCCCGAAACCCGTCACAGGCATGGGTGATGTGTTCTCGCACGTACCGTGGACTGGGTGCCACAGTCAGTGAAGGGAAAGCTGAAAGTCACGGCCTCAGCAGATCTCCTCTGGGGTTTGCAGTTGGGGCCCTGATGGGATGCGACCCCCACTGCATCGAGGTTCAGAGGTGGGTCTGTGACCTTCCTCGGGATGGTGATGTTGAAACCGCTTTTGTTGCAGAAAAGTAATCTTGACGTATCTGGCAGGACATTTGTCATTGGCTCTGTAAACAGCAACAAGTGTTAAATTATTTAAAAATAAAAAAAACATGAAGGAAAAAAAAGAAGATACTGCTTGTACACCGGCCCTCTACCTTTTCCCTTCCTTTCGCAGATGAGATCTACGGAATGGACGATCTCTGGCATAGCCCCTTCTGCAGGTGCCATGACGACGACAGTGAGACTCGTCACATCTTTCTACTAAACACAATGTTTTAAAAAGTTATAATGAAGTAGCTCTGTGTGAGAATCTGTTATGCAGCCAGGATTAAAAGACTTATCAGCTCACTTGTCTTTTGACAAAACACCCATTGGAAGCCACTGTTAAGATGACAAAGGAATGGGTTTCTCCAAAGTAGTAGTTGCAGAGCTTTGCGATAGCCACAGCTTGATAATATCCTCTGTGTTCCTCTGCTGGACAGAAACAAGACTGCAGGAAATCACAGCCCCCCCTGGGCTCAGAGTAGTGTGTCCATTTGTACAAAGCAGGACTCACCTTGAACATATATGGTGAAAGGAAGACTGGCAAACCGCCCTTTTGACATGTAAACAGACATGAAGTCATCGTGGCAAATGACTGAGTCATCACCGGCAGGGGTGTGAAACACAGCTTGCAGTTGTTTGGACGATGCTCGGACTTCCCGTCTCAGGGAAAGCAGTGAAATAGAAACAAGTGCCACCAAAATGAAGTCTGAGCTGTTGGTCTTCATTCTTGGTTGCAGAGACTTTGAGAGTCAGGGGGAAGCAGCTGCTGTTAGTCTGTTTTAATTGGCACGGGACCGAAGCAACCAATCAAGTCAAAGCAGCTGCAAACCAGCAAGCACTCTGTGTTGATTAACCCTAACCAGCCAGTCAGCAGTCTGTGGAGCTGTAGCTGCATTTCCTTCTTCACCAACACAGTATCACTGAAGAGAAATGCAGACAAGCTTCTCCATGAAAAGCAGCAAGCATTACATCAAAGAAGGGCTGTTTTCTGACACTCTTCTTTAGTGGGACCAATTCTTGATGACTGAATTTACTAAGAAGTGTCAGCAAAAAATATTTTCTATCTTCTATTATCACTGGACCAATGATGTAAACAACAGGTGTTCCTCCTCCAGGGTTACTTCACCGATCTGCCCCGCAACGAGAATCCCAGAAGAGACGAAGCTTTAACAGATCTCCCGTGCAAATTTCCTTTGATTTCTGTTATGCTCCAGAGATGATGCCGCATCTTATTGAAAACTGGTGGAAGTTTGTTGGTGCCATCTCTATTATTCAGCATTGGCATTTAATTCAGAGATACATCTTTACCATTTATTTTGGGAAAGTTAATACAGAGTATTAACCTTTCCATCAAATTCTATCATTTGTGGCTCCATTTATTGGCAAATACATTTGAAGATTTATCTCTAAAGCCCGCCAAGATAAAAGCGTACAAAGTGACTATTTGCCCAGAAGACCAAAACATTAAGTTAAAAAACATAACTATATTAGTTTTCTATGTGAGTAATGATTCCTGTTATTAAATGTATATTAGGATACAGTTTTATTTTAAAATTGAGATCCTCCGATATTTTAACAGTAAGTATACTAAGTCTAACTTCCTGTTTGGAGTCTCCCATCATTACTTCCTTATTGTTCTTCTTGCACTACAAATAATTTTTGCACATTGTTTTTGCAATTTTTTATAAGATAAGAACGATGAACCACATGACTGGTGTACTGTAAATGCTCTCTCTACTGGTTTATTTAACTTTAGCCAGCCAGGATGATAACTTCATCCTGCTTAGTGACATACTCCTTAACTGTAAATCAACCAAAGGAAGCTCTTGGAACAGAATGAACCTCGATTTTCAATTATGTAAATTAAAACACATCCTGATATCTTTCCTCCAGCAGGAGGCATTAAACCTGCACGAGAGGGGTTTGAGTGTAGGAGAAGACAACAAATGGAGGGGATCATTCTTTATTATGAAGCACGTCAAGGCTATTGGCGATATGCGGGCTAAGATACTGTTTCAACAAGCACCTTGAAACAACAGGCACAGAAACACAGCACAGAGAAAAACAGCACAACTGACCCACAAACAAAAGAAAATGAATCAATAGGTGACATTGAAAAAAATCCTTGTCTTCTGTCCTTAATCTTCTACAGTTGGTTGAGCTCCACTGTGCCCCGGTTGTAAATGGGGTTTTTGTAATCAAAGCCTGAGGGGGGAAACAGCAGAAATAAAAAAAAAATCAACAACCAGTTGACAACACGCTACACTTTCACCGCTGAAACGTCCACAGATGACTTCAGCACTCACTGTCTTTGGCTTTCTTCCTCCCCAGGCCTGCTGTAAGACAAAACATCTCCCTGAGTCCTGAACATTGCTCTTAATGCATTTATCTGTTTCTACGTATCTGCATGATCCGATTTGGGTTTCGCGAAATGGGTTACCTTTTCCATTCTCCGGCCTTGTTGCCATGGCGTGTGACTTGCTGAGCTCACGCTGGTTGACTGAGACAGAAAGGATGTGTAAGCACACCTGGAGCAGTCAGAAGAATGTTTGTCTGGTGAGATATTCTCCACGTTACCGTAAAAATGTCGATTGAAACTTGCTTGCCGCAACCTGCTGATGAGGTCTGGAACATGTGAGAAGACAGTTACTCCATGCTGTCACACTCTCCTCAAAGCACAGTTGATATGTAGAGGCAAGCGTAAATCACCTATGTGGAATCTCTGTCTCGTCCTTTGACTTTCCACCCGTTCGAACCTGAGCTCATTAAGGTTGGGGTAAATCCCCCCGGTGCTTTGACCAGGCTGAGGGACGCCAGGATGCTGCGGCCCCCTCGGCAAACCACCTGTTCTGTTTGGATCGGCGCAGGCGAGGTATTGGTCATCGTTTTCTGCCGTTTGTGAGAGATTCAATTAAAACACATTTTCGATAGCCTGCAAACGATCTGAGAGCTCAGCGTCTTCTCTCAGCTGAGTGAAACAGTGAAAGAGAGCAGCAGCAGCAGAAGAAGAAGAAGAGAACGCACCGTAAACAAGAACATGAAAGTCTCCACCTGCAGGATCTGCATGCAAACAGAAGCAGTGACCCTGCCGTTAGACAGGCATATCAGGATAACTCCAGTAAGTGTTGGTTTGTGTTTTATCTGCGTGTGATGGATTACCTATGCGGTGTTCATCATTTACTGGCTCTAGTTCCTGAGGTGGAGCACTGGCACCTGCAGTGGAACATTACATGAGACAGGAATTTATTCAAATTCATGGCAAAGACTTGATAATATTACCTGCTGCGTGTCAAAACAGCAGATACACACAGTGAGCTCAGAAAAGCCAGAAAGACTCAAGGTAAAGGGAATATTGTAGCAGATCTGGACATTCCCCAGTATACTCATAGTGAATTATTTGTGTCATGACACAAGTTTTTCATGTTTTCGTTTACTTTGTTTTTCTGATATTCATATTTTGTTTTCTTTGTTATCATTTGACAAGTTTAGATAGTTAAGTTTAGTTGAGTGTTGAAGATTGGGGCTGGGAACACTATAGAAGGCTTATCTTGCTTTTGTTTTCATGTTCTGTTAGTGTTTAAGTTGAAAAACATGATCCTCCTTACTGCTTGTTTATTACCGTGTTATGAATAATGATATAGCTCTACATGCATAATAAGTCAATAACATTCAATGACCTAAAAATGCTGTGCACCTCTCCTGCTTGGTCCATTATTGCTGATGAAACTTCACTCCTTGTCCGTAGCGATAAATTCTAGTGCTGGAGCGCTATGTCCAAGGAATGATATATGAGTGGAGCTCAAAAGATGCCTGAGACCTTTAAGCCAAGTAATACAAATGATGATAGGTTGCTATATTAGACAAAAGCATGTCTGATTAGAATCTAAGAAATGTTGCCAGCTTATTAAAAAGAAAAGGCAAGATACAAGTATTTATTGAATGCATAATGTTTCCCTTACAATAAGCATCTCATAATGTTTAAAATGTTGTCCCCCTGTTAACATTATTTGTGTCACATCCGTCCAAACATGACTATACCATGAAATGCCATGATACTGCTTTGCTCTATTTACATTTGTATGTGTTACACTATTAAAAAATTGTCACGATACAAGTTACACAACACTTACCATGACAATTTTACATTTCCCTGACAGTTTGGGTTTGATGATAGCTTACCCTCAATGCTGGAAATCGCAGGGTCGTTGGCATTTCCTTGTGTTTTCTTGCCAGAGCAGCCTAGAATAAGAAAATGGTAGTGTCTTCAATGGGAATCAAATCCCTCCAGAGAAGGGCCAGGTGCTTCTGGCAGCTTTGCGGGCTGGGAGTAGCATAGGCGACTTGTACTCACATGTTTTCTGTAAGTAGTAGCCGCCCAGGCAGCACAGCAGCAGGAGGGCGCCGGCCACGCCAGCAAAGATGTAAATCACCGGCAGCTCGTCTTCAGTTAGCGTCGAAGATACACAAGAGAGGTTGTGGTTTTACAAAGATGTGTTTAGCAGGAAACAGAAACAGTAACTTGCTTAATTGACCTGCTTGGCGGTCAGACTTTTGAAGTTTGACACTACTTAAACCCTACTTACCTTCAACTGCAGATATCTTTATTTTGACATGATGATAATATAGAGATTAGGACTCCACTTACCTTTTTCCTGAAACAACTCCACTTTAAAAAACGTATCCGTGAATCGGCATTGGTAAACGCCCAG